>JAWNZC010000252.1:2757500-2907500 GCA_035771165.1 Paragorgia papillata | reverse complement strand
AACTTCCAAAGATAGCACTTGCATAGCAATTTAGCCTGAATATAATTATTAGCCCAAATTACGTCACCGGTCGAAAAATTCACCGGTGAATTTTGGCGCGCTGCAGGTGGGAAAAGTCCTTTTCAACGAGGAACCGAAAGGTCAAAAATGTTTGAAAAGGACTTTGAGAAAGTCTAGGGCTTGTCATAAGCTTAGACTCAAGGGATAGAGGATATTCTGCATGCGCGCTATTAACACTTTGAAGCCTGACAACGAGTCTTTAAGGTTTATTCTGGCTAACGCCAGACGATTTTAAACCTCGTCATTAAAGGGTTAAAAACTATCTCCTTTAACCCTTTACTGGCCACAGTTGCTTTTTGTCTACTTATTAATTTTACTCTGGCTAACGATAGACAACTTTACTCGTCAAGGGGAGAGCTCCTGGAAACCTGGTCAATAAAGGGTTAAAAATGTTTCCTTCTAATTAATTTGGAATCGCTGTTAGTTAATAACTACTTAATAACCGAGAGTGAGGTCTTTACGGTAAAATATTAAACCGAGGTCTTGCTGTATTGACCGAGCGATAGCGAGGTTAATACGTTCAAGACCGAGGTTTAATATTTTACCGTAAAGACCGAACGGTCGAGGTTATTAAGTAGTTTATTATATGGCACTTTTTATTTCAAAATCAATCTTGTATTTCTTGGTCTTCGCTTCCTTTAACTTCGTCGAAACACCGAACTAGCGTTATTTTCTTCTGTTTCTTTCTCGTCTGGATACTAGAATTTACTTTTATAATGTTCATCGTCATCTATTTCATCTATTTTCGCTGTTTTTCGGCAATAAAAGTTTCTTATTAAGATTTTTTGTTTGTTTCCCGTGGGCATTACGGAGAAATCTCGCCTCGTCAGCAACCAATCACAGCTAGTGATTTTACCGGAAGTAATCCGTGCCATATAATAACCTGTTTTAATTTATATTAAACAAATCTGTTCCGCAGTGTTGCTTGATAAGTGGTGAAAGTGGAGCGGGAAAAACAGTTTCCTCCAACTTCTTAGTTCAACAGTTGGCAGAACTTGGAAAGGTGGGTATAAAATAAAAGTCAATTATCATATTACTGTATATTGTAAAATTTACAACAATCTATTTAATCTTTGCAGAGTGGAAATAGGAAGTTGGAAAATAAAATTCTACAGGTAAACTGGAACATACATATTTGTCTGCATCCATGTTCACGTAGTATGAGTCGTAGTAAGGAAGGAAATAGTGGTGGGCACATTAGTAGTGGTGGTAAGGTGTGTGTGTGTGTGTGGGGGGGGGGGGTGATGTTAGTAGAGGCAGTGGTGGTAAAAGTGGTAGTGCATTGTGGTAGTAGTGATGATAGTAGTAAAAGTGGTGGTTGTGGTAGTAGTAGTATTGGCAGTGGTAGTGGTAGTGATGGTGGTAGTGGTGGTAGTAGTAATGATGATAGTGGTAATAGTGGAGGTTGTGGTAGTAGTGGTATTGGTAATGGTAGTGGTGGTAGTAGTGATGGTGGTGGTAGTGATAGTGATAGTGGTAGTGGTGATAGTGGTGGTAGTAGTAATGATGATAGTGGTAATAGTGGAGGTTGTGGTAGTAGTAGTATTGGTAATGGTAGTGATGGTGGTAGTGATGGTGGTAGTGGTGGCGGTGATGGTGGTAGTCATAGTGGTGGTAGTGATAGTGATAGTGGTGGTAGTGACAGTGGTAGTAGTAATGATGATAGTGGTAATAGTGGAGGTTGTGGTACTAATAGTGGAGGTTGTGGTAGTAGTAGTATTGGTAATGGTAGTGATAGTGGTGGTGGTAGTGATGGTGGTAGTGGTAGTGGTGGAAATAGTAATGATGATAGTGGTAATAGTGGTGGTTGTGGTAGTAATAGTATTGGTAATGGTAGTGATGGTGGTAGTGGTGGTGGTGGTAGTAGATGGTGGTGGTACAAGTACCATCAATGCTACCATCACCACCAGTTACAGTTTGATGCCTGGTACACATGGCAATAATATTCGCGCATTTTAATTTCAATGTCATTTTCAAAAATGTCTATTTTATCACTCCTCCAGGTGAATCCCTTAATGGAGGCCATTGGTAACGCCCAAACAGGAATTAATGATAACTCCAGCAGATTTGGAAAGTATCTTGAACTTCATTTTACGTCCAACGGAAGTATTATTGGAGGTATCGAATAGATAATTTAAAACATTTCATTTAAGGGACCCCCACTTTCTCTCTTTCTGTAAAAAAGAAAATTGAAAAAAAAGTAGAAAATTGCAGGTTCGATCTTGGTTTGGGACTCAAAAACATTTTCTGACTATTTCAACTCGATGAACGTCTACCAAACGTCAGTCACATTACACTAAGCCCACACATAGGACACATGCACTACCCATAACAATCGTGTACTGATATTCTTTTTCCACGATGTATTTATTTGTAGCCTGCTTAACCGAGTATTTGCTCGAAAAATCACGAGTCGTTTCTCAATCGGAGTAAGTGTGTACATCTATCAACTGTAGATTATTTTTATAGCCTCCTATTCCTTTATAAGACGCCGTTGGGGGTTTTGTGGTAATGTAATTGTGCTCTTGCGTTTTTCTTAGAGAAGAAAGGAATTTCCATGTCTTTTATTACTTTCTGGCTGGTCTTTGGCAAGATGGAGAGCTTGCAAAGTATTCTTTGAAAGTCAAAGGCAGATACAAGTAAGTTGGAAGAACTGAACGATTCTGTCTGTCTGTCTGTCTGTCTGTCTGTCTGTCTGTCTGTCTGTCTGTCTGTCCGTGTGTCCGTGCTGCCAGAGTCATTACTAGACAAGGTTATGAAATCAGATCCAGTGAAATAAGGCAACAATTAAACTGGGAAACTCTTTCAGAATATCGAACTGACCATATGTTAATAATGATGCACAAAGTATTAAATAATATGGCCCCTTCATATCTGCAAGACCATTTTGTAATCTCTGAATGAAATAATACCTATTTACTAAGAGAACGAGAAATGACTCTCGTTCTTCCTAAGCCACGGACTGGATTTCTAAAAAATAGTTTTGCATATACAGGAGCAAAAGTTTGGAATGATATGCCAGAGAATGTTAGATGTAATAGTAACCTAAATAGCTTTAAACGATATCTGCAATCATCGCTTCCTCAATTGGACTAATTTATTGTAAATATAGACTTGTACATACATACTGTATATATTCGGCTTTCTTGTAGAGCAGTTTTTTAACTGATGAATCTCCGAATTCAAGTCTGTCTGTCTGTCTGTCTGTCTGTCTGTCTGTCTGTATGTCTGTCTGTCTGTCTGTCTGTCGGTCGGTCGGTCCGTCCGTCCGTCCGTCCGTCTGTGAATTATGTACCATGCTTCTACATTTGCAAAACAAATCTGGAACGTTTCAAGTTAACATTTGCCAATGCATAAAATGCCCAATGGTCCAGCTTGTGTAAAATTTCAAACATTGAAACGCTACGGTTGTTTATAAATCGTAGGTATTTGCAGACAGGAAACAAAAGCTTAGAAGAAGTTGTATTTACAACAGAAAACAAGCAACGATATGATGAATTTAAGACGGCTTTAAAAATTATTGGATTTACCCAAGAGGTTAGTAAATAATTAAGATTCTTTTATGTACATACAAATTAGCCATTATGACCTCGTTTTAAAGTAAAAATTCTTCTGAATTTTCCACATGAAAACGAGTTCATAAGGGCTAATTTATATGTTTATAAAAGAATTTCAATTCGGTGACCATTTCTGAATAGGGTCTATAAATGTAACAGCGACTGCACGCGACTGTGATTGTGCTTCATTTTCAGGAAATGTCAAAGCTTTTCTCAATCATTGCTGCAATTATTCATATTGGAGACATTGATTTTATTGAAGACCATTCTGATCTTCACATGGCCGAAAACAGTAAAGTTAATAACTTTCAGCAATTACAAATAAGTAAGTAAACTAGACAAGTACCTTTATACAACTAATTGTCCACATTGTCTTGAAAGGTAAGAGTTGGGTAACTAATGCGGGCTGTTTTATTTGTTCAGTTGCCTCGTTGCTGAGAGTCAGTGCGAGGGACTTGTGTGACGCGTTGACAACAAGTAGTAATGTCACCAGAGGTAGGTCTGAAAAAGTAACTTGTACTTCACTCAGACGATACAACATACAACTTTTTTGTATATGGTTGTTTGTTGCTGTTGGTGGTGGTAGTAGTGCTGCTGCTGCTGTTGTTGTTGCATGTTTATGCTGTGTTGTTTATGTTGTTGTTGTTTATGTTGTTGTTGTTGGTGTTGGTGGTTCTGTTGTTGAGGTTGTGGCTGTTGTTGTTGTTGCTGCTACTGTTGTTGTTGGTGGTGGCAGTAGTGCTGTGCTACTGCTGTTGTTGTTGCATTTGTTTATGTTTATGTTTGTGTTGTTGTTGTTGTTGCTACTGTTGTTGTTGCTGCTGCTACTTATGTTGTTGTTGTTGTTGCTACTGTTGTTGTTGTTGTTATTGTTGTTGTTGCTGCTGCTACTGTTGTTGTTGTTGTTATTGTTGTTGCTGCTACTGTTGCTACTATAGACAGTGTGCCTTACGAATACGACGTGTATATACCGTCCAATAAGTTTTCAACATCTAAGTGTTGACTATATTTACACCACGCCGCAAGGAATGAAAACCAAATAACTCAGTTTATGTTGTTGTTGTTGGTGTTGGTGGTTCTGTTGTTGAGGTTGTGGCTGTTGTTGTTGTTGCTGCTACTGTTGTTGTTGGTGGTGGCAGTAGTGCTGTGCTACTGCTGTTGTTGTTGCATTTGTTTATGTTTATGTTTGTGTTGTTGTTGTTGTTGCTACTGTTGTTGTTGCTGCTGCTACTTATGTTGTTGTTGTTGTTGCTACTGTTGTTGTTGTTATTGTTGTTATTGCTGCTGCTACTGTTGTTGTTGTTGTTATTGTCGTTGCTGCTACTGTTGTTGTTATTGTTGTTGTTGTTGTTGTTGTTGTTGCTGCTACTGTTGTTGTTTTTGCTGCTGCTGCTGTTGTTGTTGTTGTTGTTACTACTGTTGTTGTTGTTGCTGCTGCTACTGTTGCTGCTGCTACTGTTGCTGATGATGTTAATAATGTTGTTGCCGTCATTAATGTTCTTGTTGATGTTAATGTTGTTGGTGTCACTCTATCTGTAGGTGAAACAATTAGCAGGAAGAACACGGTTGAGCAGTCGTTGGATTGTCGGGATGCCATGGCTAAGGTACCGGGCCGTTTTTTCTTTTAAACAAGTTCGCCGCGTATAGACAGTGTGCCTTACGAATACGACGTGTATATACCGTCCAATAAGTTTTCAACATCTAAGTGTTGACTATATTTACACCACGCCGCAAGGAATGAAAACCAAATAACTCAGTGAAAAACCCTCGAAGCACCAACAACTGAAGTCATACGCAAGTCCCAAGCTAGAGAATCAACGCTAGATTATTTCAAAGTGGTTACCCAGCCAAGTACTATAACCTCGTCCATGCATGCTCAACGCGTTCAAAACGGTATTCCTTCACTAAAACATCGCTGCGCCATTTTACAACCTATAATTAAGTAATAGATAAAGCATGAGCATCGATCTGTATCTGATTAACAGCGAGCTGCAAGCGAGCCGTAGGACGCATCTAAATAGCCATGTTTTCAAACTATTTTTCAAGTTGGAGTGATTTTAGCTAAGTAGCCTAAGTAAATTGAGGAAAAAGTTTATGTAAATCAGGACGAATCTGTATGCAATTTACAGATATGATTACATATTCATCTCTTTTGAATTTTCTTCATGAATTTTTAATGAATTTGATAAGCTTTGTTATTCTTTTTTCTAGGCTTTGATAAGCTTTGTTATTCTTTTTTCTAGGCTTTGTATGGCGCATTGTTCACTTGGATTGTGGATAAAATCAACCAGCTCTTGTTTTCAGAAAGCGAACGACAGTAAGTAGCGGCTTTTGTCTACTGATCAAAATCTGAAAATCCTAAAATTTTCTGCCGGAAAAGAATACTGAATTTATCATTGTAGTTCTAATAATTTACAGTTAAACATCTCAGATATAACGATAGTATGCTAGAATAATTTACCAAAGTTAGTTTGGAACTAAATGTGACAGACGTTTGGCGCTCAAATACTCCAAAACATTTTCTCAGCCCAGCCCCAGAAAGGGTTCGAACGTTTAAAGTGCTTATGCAGCGAAAAATAAGTTCGGGAGAGACTCTCTTATTTAAAAGAACTTTTGAAGTCATAAAAAATGACGTTTACAGTTCGTCCTTATCTCACTTCGTTCTTGAGATATTGAGATTTGTTTTATATGTAAATAACATCACTTAGACGTCACACTGCATAATGACTTGTTGGAAAATCTTGAATATCAATTTGAAAACCACTTTGAAATATCAATTTTCAAATATCAATTTGAAAACTCAATATCTAAAGAACGAAGTGAAGAGCTGCAAACGTCAATCTTTATAACTTCAAAAGTTTCTCCCGAACTTATTTTTCGCTGCAAAATGTTACAAATGGGGAAAAACAACACCCAAAATAGTTGGCGTATCTTTCTTGAATAGTTTACGTTAAAGTGCCAATGCAGCGAAATTTCACCCCGGTTTTTTATGATTGCATTTGAAAGAACACTTAAAATGACAATCTACATCTTTCGTAGAATTTCGTTTCCTTGCTTCATTCTTGAGATATTCAGGTTTGTTTGATATGCAAATGTCATACTTATGACATCACACTGCATAATGACTTTTTGAAATAGCATCAATTTTAGGATTCCAAATATCTTACACCCAGCTACACACTGGTTTAGTGACCAGTCATGGCTACATACATGCAAGTGCAAATTTTTATTAAGTGCTTTAGATAAGCACTCTCAAAGAAAATCATACTTTTCTAAAAAGTCATTATGCAGTGTGATGTCATAAGTATGACATTTGCATATCAAACAAACCTGAATATCTCAAGAATGAAGCAAGGAAACGAAATTCTACGAAAGATGTTACGTTGTCATTTTAAGTGTTCTTTCAAATGCAATCATAAAAAACTGGGGTGAAATTTCGCTGCATTTAAAGGGATATTGTAATTATTGAGATTATTACAAACTTTGAAACATGTGGTCTACAAAATTACTATTGAAGAATTACAATAACAATACGAGGCTTAGAGACAGATCCGTCATTTCAAAATTATTCTTATTAACAGTTTTATATTTTTGTTTTTGTTTTATACAGAAGCAAAGAGTTCACGATCGGAATTCTTGATATTTTTGGGTTCGAAAACGTTCATAGCAACTCATTTGAACAGCTCTTTATCAATATTGCAAACGAACAAATACAATATTACTTCAACCAGTATATCTTCACGATGGAAATGGTAATTAATTACAACATACCTTTAAACAATACTTTCGCAGACCTAGCATTTAGCATTTGTCTCTGTCGATTAATAGTCTGGTTTCTAAATCATAAAAAAAAACAATAAGATGTTAGATGTAATTTTATACAATCTACATATTTCTATGATAACCCGGTAGATTTAGAGCGACTCGACACGAAAAAGTAATAAAGAAAAACAGATTCTTTTTTGTAAATCATTTTGCAGTGTAGATTTGTGCTTCATTCTAGTTCCTAGTTGACGTGCATGTCACACCAACGACAAAATTCAATAGCCATATTGTAAATAATATTGCTTTACGTATAGAATGAATACCAGAAAGAAGGAATTCCTACCAGTCAAATTATCATAAAAGATAATAAACACATGCTAGACCTCTTTCTTCAGGTATGTTTGATTTCATAATTTGAATTAATTAAATTAATTAATTAAGGAATAATGAAGCAAACAAACAAACAAACAGGACAGACAGACAGACAGACAGACAGACAGACAGACAGACAGACAGACAGACAGACAGACAGACAGACAGACACGAAAGAAGCAAGCAAGCAAGCAAGCAAAGCAAAGCAAAGCAAGCAAGCAAGCAAGCAAGCAAGCAAGCAAGCAAGCAAGCAAGCAAGCAAGCAAGCAAGCAAGCAAGCAAGCAAGCAAGCAAGCAAGCAAGCAAGCAAGCAAGCAAGCAAGCAAGCAAGCAAGCAAAGCAAAGCAAAGCAAAGCAAAGCAAAGCAAGCAAGCAAGCAAGCAAGCAAGCAAGCAAGCAAGCAAAGCAAAGCAAAGCAAAGCAAAGCAAAGCAAAGCAAAGCAAAGCAAAGCAAAGCAAAGCAAAGCAAAGCAAAGCAAAGCAAAGCAAAGCAAAGCAAAGCAAAGCAAAGCAAAGCAAAGCAAAGCAAGGCAAGGCAAGCAAGCAAGCAAGCAAGCAAGCAAGCAAGCAAACAAACAAACAAACAAACAAACAAACAAACAAACAAACAAACAAAAACAAACAAACAAACAAACAAACAAACAAACAAACAAACAAACAAACAAACAAACAAACAAACAAACAAACAAACCACAAGTGTTTGGCGGTTTATTTTATTACGTTTTATAAATGACATAAACCTGTGTTTTTTAGAGACCAATGGGTCTACTCGCCTTGCTAGACGAAGAATCAGGATTCCCAAAAGCAACCGATGCAACATTAATAGGTATAACCAAACTGACTAGAACTCTTCTAGACATAAGACGTGCTTTTCACAAAGTTTAGAATTTTAAAATGTATACACTATACAGTGTTGATTTGAATTGGCCTTTAAACTAATTAACAGAGGTTTCGTGTGCCAACTCCAATCACTATTTATTTGCTATTTCTTAATAGACAAATTCAATTCTAATATTTATTCGGACTGTTATACAAAGAGGAGGGAAGTTACGATATCTTTCAGTATTAAGCATTACGCCGGAGAGGTAAGAAACTATATACCGATATATTTGAAAAGCAACTCGGTCTACAGCAGACAATGACGATGCCTTGTTTTTGTTAAGGTGGTGTATGATGCTAGAGGATTCCTTAAAAAGAACAGAGATACTATGTCACCAGATATTATTCACGTGTTGAGAACAAGTGGTAAGATGTTACAAAAAATACATAAATATAATAATTAAAAATTTATAAAGAAAAATAAATCCATATTTCGCCTTCGTATTTCAACACTGTTGTTCGATTTTTTATCTGTACTTAAAATTTTTTATCGTCTGTTCCTTTTCTTTAGAAAATACCCTCCTGAGAACGTTCTTTTCACAAAATATATCGCGGAACGGTAAAAATTGTTTTGTTAGAAATAAATGTCTTAAACAGATTAGTTTTCTTAATTTTACTTAGTTAACGAAACCTTTTATAGATTTAGTACAAACACAAAAAAGGAAAAGATAAAGTATCTGCATAAGAGGTGGTGTTCGTCAAAACGTTTACAACGAATCGTTGTTACACGACGTGTGCAGTGCAAACAAACACTTGTTGTAGTGGCGGTGGTGATGATAATGATGATGTTGTTGTTCTTGCTTCTGCTACTGCTGTTGTTGTTCTTGCTGCTGCTGTTGTTCTTGCTGCTGCTGTTGTTGTTCTTGCTGCTGCTGCTGTTGTTGTTGGTCCTGCTGCTGCTGCTGCTGTTGTTCTTGCTGCTGCAGCTACTGCTGTTGTTATTGCTGCTGCTGTTGTTGTTCTTGCTGCTGCTGCTGCTACTGCTGCTGTTGTTGTTCTTGCTGCGGCTGTTGTTGTTCTTGCTGCTGCTGCTGCTGCTGTTCTTGCTGCTGCTGTTGTTGTTCTTGCTGCTGCTGCTGTTGTTGTTCTTGCTCCTGCGGCTGCTGTTGTTGTTGTTGGCGGTAGTGGCATTGGTGATGATAATGATGGTGTTGTTGTTCTTGCTGTTGCTACTGCTACGGTTGTTGTTCTTGCTGCTGCTGCTGCTGTTACTACTGCTGCGGTTGTTGTTGTTGTTGTTGTTGTTGTTAACAAAACTACGTTCCTGTCTGTCTTTCGTCACAGATTTTCAATCAAGACGACTCCACACAGCGCCTTACCAAGCTACTATTCCAAAGAAGAATGGATCCAAGGCAAGACTTGCTTCCTTACTACCATTACATAGTAGATAAAAATTACTTAACTCATTCCTGTCCGAGGGCTTCCCCAAAAGCGAATAAAATCGTCTGCCGTTAGCCAGAATAAAATACTTAAAGACCGATTCGTAAAGGAAAGAGTTAAGAGAAATATATTATTTGGGCTCGAATAATTAGTTAAATAAAGCTGGGGGAAGCCGCAAAAAGAACCAGGAAAGTCCTTTTGAAGTCATCTTTTTTAGTTACATGTACTACGACCGGTACCGATTTAGTTAAATTGCTTGCAATTTCTTCGTTATTTCGTTTCTAATAGGATACGAAATCAATGCTGGTAGTTAGCTTGCCAGGGGGAAGATCAACCAACTCTGTATCAAGAAGACAGCAGACCCTCTCTATGACGTTTAGGGTAAGAAAATTCATCTCTGAAGTTTAGGAATTCGATCATTGTTTGAAGAAATACTAAATTAAAATCTTATATAATCAAACTATTACAGAGCTCGCTGGAAGACTTGCTTTACAGATTGACTAAAGCAGATCCTCATTTTGTAAGGTTAGTCAGTTCCCAGATATTCTCTCAGCCTCATGATACATAAGTTTAGAAATTCAAGAAAGACAACAAAAAACAAAATAAATTTTCACCAATGAAGTTTACGTTTCATGTGTCCTTTTTTCATATTAATTATCCTAATCAATTATTTAATAAAAGCTATAGCATAAAAAAACCCAAAGCAAATGAATTATCAAATTTATCCAGTTGAGTAATTTATAAAATATTTTCTTTTTATTATATAAAATACAATGTTTTATTGATGCTTCCGCCCAAAATAAAATCGATAATTTCATATGCATAATTGACCATAATTATTCGCGATAATCGAGTTCTATACTTTGTGCAACGATTTTGGCAACTTGTTTCGCACGATTTGACCATTACACAGCATGTTACACGCTGCAATGCATGGTCATCGCCGGATTAACCTTCCTAGGGCCGGGGCAAAAATATTTTAGGCAGTGGCGCAACTACTGGGTGGGATGGTGGGAAGGATGGGTAAACCCCACGGACCCCGAGCAAAAGGAATTAATTAGGGGCCCCGAGCATTTTGTGACGTCATTATTATTATCATGTCATGACATTATATTATTATCATGTCTTCAACTATGCGCGCAGGCTATGCGGAATGGAATGAATGCAGTTATGAATCTATTCAAATAATCTGCCCACTTTAATAGATTTTGAATCAGAGTGTGAGTGATTAGATTTTGCTCAAAAGTGCCCTCAAAGTGCAGGAAATGCCATTTCAGAGACCCTAGATTCAAACATTTCCGGGGGAGCATGCCCCCGAACCCCCCCTAGAAATGCGGTCACTAAATCGGAAAGGGCCCCCGAAGTAATCAACCCCACGGGCCCCCAGATGCCTAGTTGCGCCACTGATTTTAGGGCCGGTCACAAACTGAGAGTCATCCCCGGAGTACGGTGAACTGAAAGCGTAGCTTGATCGGATCATCGGAGGGTCGTACTTAGGCTACCTCAGGCGCCACTCCCCTCCCACTTTCAAACAGAAGGGGGCCCGTGGCTGAGATAGCGTGTGATTTTCTCAGGCTAGTTCGGACTTTCAAAGAGAAACGGCATAATTTTGTTATTCTCTCATTTTTTTGGGCCGGTCAGAATCTGAGGCCGGGGGCAAATGCCTCCTTTGTCCCATAGGTAACCCGCCATTGTGCATGGTTCGTGTAACTTGTCTCATAACGATATTGACCAATGCACTGTATGTCACACGTTACAACGGTTCGTGTAACTTCAAAGAGGAAACATGCAGGGCCTTTAGCTGGATGTATGATTATTGAGCTACGGCATATGGTGAAATTTTGTCTTTTAGATGCATCAAACCAAACGACAGAAAGATGGCTAATCAGTTCGATCAAGAAAGAGTGATGACTCAGTTAAGATACACTGGTGTCCTGGAAACCACACGATTGCGAAAAGAGGTCAGCCTGAAAACCATCAAGAAAACGCTACGCCACTTTTAAGATTATGTTCTCTTGTTGTTACTAATTTCATCAATCTGCATTAATCTTTAGGGTTATTCCGAACGAATCACATTCCAAGAATTTGTACGTAGGTATGTATGGTCTACTGAGTTGATGAACACACATAGGACCGTTAAATTACAACACAGACCAATGCAGTAAAGTGGATGGAGTACAGTGTAGCGGAGTGTAGTGAAGTGTAGTAAATTAGAGTGGAGTAGAGAAGAGTGGAGTGAAATGGAGTGGAGTGGAGTGGAGTGGAGTGGAGTGGAGTGGAGTGGAGTGGAGTGGAGTGGAGTGGAGTGGAGTGGAGTGGAGTGGAGTGGAGTGGAGTGGAGTGGAGTGGAGTGGAGTGGAGTAGAGTAGAGTAGAGTAGAGTAGAGTAGAGTAGAGTAGAGTAGAGTAGAGTAGAGTAGAGTAGAGTAGAGTAGAGTAGAGTAGAGTGGAGGGATACTGGGTACAGTGAAGTGAAGTGAAGTGAATTGAAGTGAAGTGAAATGAAGTGAAGTGGAGTGGGGTGGGGTGGAGTGGAGTAGAGTGCCGATAGAATGGAGTGAAGTGGAGTAGAGTGGAGTGGAGTGCATACAGTACAGCACAGTACAGCTAAGATTTTGTATTTTATATTAATTTCATTGTATATTGATCAATGTTTATACAATGAATCCCTCACTCTAGATATCAGTTAGTTCTGTTCCACTTAAAAGAGAAAGTACGTCCAGATGCTCTTAGTTGCAAAGCAATCCTAAGAGCGGCTGGCCTGGATCACTGGCTTGTTGGTAAAACCAAGATTTTCCTCAAGTACCATCACGTCGAAAAGTTAGCAACAATTTTGGAAAAGTATCGTCACTCAGTCATACTAGTTCAACGAGGTTAGTCGTAGCCTAGCACACAATCTCACAGCTTGGCAACAGGATGTGTTCGCAACATGCCGGTAGAAAAGCTGTAAACAGGTTGAAACAATACTGTCCGTCTGACAAGTTGCTACAACCTTGCGGTTAGCATCAACCTGTGTTAAAGGGTACTGGCAATAAAAATGTAATCTCATTTGAAAGAACTCGTCAAATGGTATAAGAAGACCTTTTACAATTTTCCCGTATCTGTTTTGGTTTTGGAAATATTTCGACCAAAGACAGCGTGCCGTCCGCCATCTTGGAATTATTTTCGATATGCAAAATTATGCATGAGACGACATAAGCAGGGTAAAGTGAAATTTTTATCTTGTCAACCTTATGACATTATGAGCTAGAAACTCGATTTTTTGTTGCGCTATTTCCATTTTAAATCGACCCACAACATTTAAAAAGCCTTCCGTGGAAATTTGGGCACCCACGGAGTAGTTTCATCAGGTTTACCCTGCTTGTAACGTCACCAATTTCCTAGTTAATTAGACCCAATATTACAACAAGATGGCGGACAGCATGCTGTCTTTGGTCGAAATATTTCAAAACACAAGAAAGATACAGAAAAATTACAAAAGGTCTTCTTATACCATTTGGCGAGTTTTTTCAAATGAGACAAACTTAATTTTTATTTCCAATACCCTTAACAAGTTGTTGGGTGACAAGATGGTAACAGGTTGTTTGAACAACTTCTACCAACCTTGTTGACAACAACTTGGGGCAGCCGCCAGTGCAAACACGTGTAACAACTTGCTTTCAGGTGTGGAACAGCTTGCGCGTTTTTACGTGTGTAGATGATCGAAGCGGAGTAAAAAATTGACTATATACGGACGTTGGAAATGTTAGAGATGGATTTACGAGTGTGAATATAATAAAAGAAAGGCATCCTCAGGGACTTTACATATTTATACTAATTGGAACATTCTGAGAAGATTTGTAATATATCTTCTCAAGCGAAAATTTCATCTTCGTGGATTTTTTTGCCGTTAAAGTTGACGGAAGTGACGTCGAAAGAGGAATTTGTCTATATGAAAACCACTTTACAGATTCCTCTTTTGACGTCACTTCCGTCAACTTTAACGGCAAAAAAGTCCATGAAGATGAAATTTTCGCCTGAGAAGATATATTACAAATCTTCTCAGAATGTTCCAATTAGTATAAATATGTAACGTCCCGGAGGATGACATAGGCATTTTAAAGAATTAACTGTAGACCTTGGAAATACGTTTTGGAAAAGAAATCTGAAGCAATACGAGAACAGTAAGAGGAGTTGCGGACTAGTCTTTACTACTTTGAGATCTGACCAACAGTGTACTGACCTGATCAGCCCCTTAAACCTTAAATCGTATAAAGGTTTCTATATTTCTATTTGCAGCTGTTCGGGCATGGCTGCAAAGACGCCGTTTTAAACATATTTTGGATAAACGCAGTCGAAGTGCCATTGTTCTACAGAAAGGTGACTAATTTGGTTTATATATTAAATAAAATATTGATAAAACAAAACATATGCAGTATGTATAAGAAAAACATAAAAAAACAAAAACAGTAACGACAACAACAACGACGCCGACGACAACAACAACAACAACAACAACAACAACGACAACGACAACGACAACAACAACAACAACAACAACAACAACAACAACGACGACGACGACGACGACGACGACGACGACAATAGGGAGCTTAAACAAGCTAAGACGACAAAGGCAGTCTAAAGTTCAGTATTTAGGAGAAACCACGAATCATTTATGTAGTATTGAATACGTAAAGTATGTTTTTCGACATCCAAAAGCTTTAGAGTTCTGGTTTGTCGCATAGTTTGAAGTCAAACTCAACTAACATGTTTCGTCGTTTCACGAGTTAACGTCGTCCTGAAGACGTGAAAATAATCTGAATAACGTTGTATGTAAACGGGAACGGCGTTAAGATTACTCTTGGGACTAAAAATTATTAATTTTCTTTGTTGTTTGATAGATAGATTATTTATTATTTAAACACGGTAAAAATCATCAGTACAAATGTTCAATATATATAAATAATTAAGATAGTCTAAAGTTATCAATTATGTTAACTAAGTTTACAATATGAATATGATTTATGAATATGAAGGGAGGAAGGGAGGAAGGGAGGAAGGGAGGAAGGGAGGAAGGGAGGGATCCTTGGCGTTCGCATTGTATTTGCTTAAACTCCCTAATAACAACGACGACGACGGCGACAACAACAACAGTGAGCAGCAACAACAGCGACAACCACAACAACACCAACACCAAAATCAACTCTTAGTTTACAAGATGGCGTTGTTACCTGAGTTCTTCTCACCAAACAAACAAAACAAATTAGGAAATGGAAACACTTAGTTCCACCTACAAAATAAAACAACAACATATAATATGTAAGTAATAGATACAATATGAGCGGCCGAACTGTATGGGATTTACATACAGTTCGGACGCGAATACTTTGTTTAGCAGTCGTAGAAAAGGCAAAAACAAATTATTTAAACAAGGAAAAACTTCAATTTGATCCAATCGGTCCTAATTAGTATGCTGTATATCTGATACAGCGTTGATGTTTTATTAATCAATGCTGTATCCGATTTACAACACCTGTTTAAACATTAATTTCTTTTGAATTTTCTTCATGAATTATTAATGAGTATTTTAATATATAATAATGAATATAATACTGACAATTACGATGCTCTTTTAACGTTGCTTTCAAATTCTCAAAATCTTTTTATCTCAATTAATCAGTGTACCGAGGACGGCTGGTGCGTAAAAAATACGGACACATGATAAACAAGAGACAGAAGAGTGCCACCATTATCCAATCAGGTAAACAATAGGCGAGTTTCAGGGTGTTGCGCGCGCATCATTTTTCAAAAAGCCTGGCAAGCTCCACTCAAAGTAAACATACTGTTTAAAATCAACAAAGTATAGATACAGTTTCTGAATGTTTACCACTGTTATTCTGCTGTTATTGGCTCGCTAGCAAGTCTGTTTGCCATTGCTTACTTTGTGGGGAGCCCGCCAATTCCTTTGCAAAATGATGCGCGCGCAATACCCTGAAATTCGCCTATTGATTTCTTTTTGTCTATTCCCAGCAATATTGCTCTATTTTGTTTATCAACACCAAACGAAAAGAGCTTTTCAAGATTTCCGTAATATATCGTTGGCTAGATGTTCATCAATTCACAGGGCCGTCGAGAGCCAGAACGGGCCCCGGGTCATAATTTGCGCGAGGGCCCCCTCCGATATTTTTACCAAGGTTTTACTGGGCCCCAGCGCTAAGTTTTTGATAATTATTATAATATATGATATATCTTCACAGACTGAATTTTTAGGGCCCGGGGTAATTACCCCGCCTACCCCCCCCCCCCCCCCCCCCCCCCCCCCCCCCCCCCCCCCCCCCCTCTCGACGGTACTGTCAATTCAAATGTTCAGAAACTAAAATAATTTCTTAGATGGAGATTGAAGCTGCAACCTTCATTTCTGATGATCGGTTACACGCTCTAACCATTGAGCTACTGAGATTCAGATGGAAAGCTAAGCTATAAGGTTACAAATCCTAGCATGCATTATACGTATATACACGTCGTGCATGTTTGCAAGCTTACACACGTAAAAATCTCACAACTTACCCACAGGATGTGGTCGGTAGCAAGGCTGTTAACAGGTTGTAACAATGCTGCTCATTCAAGAAGCTGCTACAACCTTGTTAGCATCAACCTGTTAACAACTTGTTGAGTGCAGAGCGGTAACAGGTTGTTGGAACAACTTGTCATCAGTCTGTTGGAGTCATCAGCCTTGTTACAAGTTGTCAACAACCTGTTACAGACATGTTAACAGACTGGGACAGCCAGTGCGAACACATGACGGTGACAGCCTGTTGAACAGACTTGTAACAACTTGCTTGCAGGTATGTAACAGCTTGCGCGTTTTTACGTGTGTAGTTGGTAGACGTTTATCAAGTTCATGACAAATGCTCAGAAAATGTCCCTGAGTTCTATAATATTATTTTTGTATACCACTCATGATATATATATATATATATATTCATATTATCATTTGGAAACTACATCTCGTAACGTCAAACGTTACTGCTTAGTCTTCATACATACATAACATGAAGCACGCATGCAATAGTATTACGTTCCTAAAAACCACCGGTACTTTTGCGCTTTGCAACAATGGCGTAGCCAGGGTCTTGGGTTTGGGGGGCGAGAACCTCGATCTCCTAGGGGGTCCGGGGCATGCCCCCCGGAAAATTTTGGATTTCTAGGGTCTCGGAAACACTATTTCCTGCATTTTGAGGCAAGTATTTAAGAGTAATCTGAAAGCCATAAATTACATAATTTTGTTGAAATCAAACCAGAACATAGAATGATACACGTCAGAATATCTTTAGATTTATTTATAAACAAGTCGTAAATGTAAAAACAGGTTGGAGGCATTTTGTATAGACCCTTAGTATTGTAACTATAGCATATGCATACCTGCAATATATATAACACATCACTAGATACTCACTTGGACTTAAAACAACTTTACCCCCGAGACGAGAACGGTCTTGATGACCATTGGGGGGAGGGGCAACCGCCCGCCCCCCGCCCCCTGGTTACGCCAACTGCTTTGCAATGCACAAAACACTGCCTAGACGCAGCACCCTATGCTGCGCGCTGCCTCTCACAAAAAATGTGAAAAATGTGCTGTTAGCGCGCTGCCTCTCACCAAAAGTTAAGCCCGGTTAGACGGGGTTAGTACTTGGATGGGTGACCGCTTGGGAATGACCCCGCTGTTGGGCTTGGACTCATGTGAGTAGAGTTGTAGTTGATCTCTCCTGTGCTTCGAGGGTTTTTCGCCGGGTTCTCCGGTTTTCCTCCCTCCATAAAATCAACACCTAACATCTTAGCTGCATGTGATCCGTGGTCTGAACTGTGTCGTTAGCGGCTGCTTGAAGCGCCTTTGATATGCCTCGACACGGCCACGTTGATCTGCGTCCTTCGCAATTCAGCCACTGGCTGCAAGTAAGGATGATTAGCCCCAGTCCTTTATCCTTTATCCTACTTTTTTACTATGTTTACGACGGTTGCTTCATGTTATGTACGTATGAAGTTTTATGTATGAAGACTCAGAACGTGTAATTCAGCTATTGGGTTGAAATAATCCACCAGTCCTGTCTACATAATAGTGGAGTTTAAGGAGGATGAGAGGGCGTTAGATATATACATTAACACCTGATCAGACGTATTAAAGTTTTACACGCATCAAGTTCAAAGTCGGCATTCTGTAATACAGACCATTTAAGTTTTTTAAGAATTTAACACTTTTTTAAGCAGGTGGCACTACAGTTTTTGGCAACCAAAAGAAATATTTGCCTCCAAACAAAATAACAATGAGAAACGAATATTAACAATTATAGTGAACTAGTGAAGGAGGCGCTGTGTGTGTGTGTATATATATATATGAATTTGAAGATTTGTAATCCAGGCATAATGTAGTAGGTAAGTGTTCTCCGGATTATATTATTAAAGTTTTGAGCTTTCAACTCGGTTCTTCGAGTCTTCTTCTTCTTCTTCCGAGTTGAAAGCTCAAAACTTTAATAATATAATCCGGAGAACACTTACCTACTATATATATGATATAGTTCAATCTACAGACACGGTGTTTCGCTGTACTACAGCTCATCAGTGTAGCTTGGAACAATCTGAATGAATTTCATCAATTACTTATACACATACACCGCATGTGGGACAGCATATATATTATATATATACTAATAATTTATTGCTACAAACATTGGCTTGTCATTTTCTTGTTTTCACTCGTTTAGCTGTACGTCGTTGGCTTGCCGTCACAAAATACAAGAAAATTAAAAGGAAAAGAGAGAAAAGCGCAACCAAAATCCAAGCCAGTAAGTTGATTCTCAAAATTATATCATGTATGTAGATGCCTGGCCGCATGTTACTATTAGGGAAATTAAGATTCAGACAACATTATATATTGTCACGAAGTATAACCACCACCACTCCCGACAGAAAAAGATATTTTAAAGGTCATGAGTTGACCTAATATGTTATGTATCTTTCAATACTCAGTATATCAACAAGGTTCCCACCTTTCAAAAAAATAAAATTCAAGGACTTTTCCAAGATTTTAAAAAACCTTTCATAAGCAATGCCATGATCATGTCCATTTCTATGTTTCTCACGGAGAGATTTAATTTCTAAATTCCCTCAGCGGAGATAAGATTTCTTAATTTTCCCCTCGTTAGCATGTATGAACGAACATCAAAAGAGTATTGTTTTGCAATTAACTTAATCTACAAACACTCCTCATGGACAAAAGAATTAATAATAAAATTACACTTTGTTAGTCTTCACGGTGTTACAAACTAACACCATAAAATGTCCACACCATTGAAGTGGTCCACCCACACACCCTACTAGTGGTATGCGTCGGATCGGATTGACACCTTATAATCCGAGGGTTTGCCAAAACTGTCAATCCGAATCCGATCCGATCCGAAGCCAAAAAATCGTAGTCCGATCCGCGATCCGATCCGAAAACAGCTGCTCAAATCCGATCCGATCCGATAAAATTAAAACACCGGATATATGTTGCAATAGTTGCGTAAACTTTCCGAAAAGAAAACCAATGAACAAATAAATTTAAGAAAACTACTATACAATAATAATCTTATGCAAAAGTAACGTTCATATGTAGTGCAATGTGCATACAACTAGTGAATTTGTTAATTTTGTGACAAAAACAATGACAAAAGTGAATCTGATGCGGGTAAAAAGTGCAAAATCCGATTCCGGATCCGATCTGAGAAAAGAAGAACAAAATCCGATCCGATCCGAGAAAAAAATAACAAAATCCGATCCGATCCGAACGATAAAAGTTTAGTGCGAATCCGATCGGATCGGATTCGCACACCTCTACACCCTACCTCGGCTTTCAGGGGCGTCTAATTACCTAAGGGCGCTTTCCAATTTACAAGGTCAGACCGGTCAGTCCGGTTAGGGCCCGTTCAATCTCGGGGGGTAGGGTCATCCCTATCCCCCGAGATATCTCGGTGTTAGTTTATTTCCATGTTAAAAAAGTAAACCGCTCACATGGGACCGAAATAACTCGGGGGCCAGGGACAACTCGGTAGTTGCGTTTTATCATGTGAAACAGGGTCAACTTTGACCCTAGCCCCCGAGATACCCGGTCTCGTGTGAACAGGCCCTAAAAATGAACTTGCGTTTAATTAGGACCAAATTTTCTAGTCTGACAACCCCAAGTCCCAAATGTGCCATGTCAATGTGAACGGAAAGCCCCCTAATATTACTTATGTCGTGATATTACTTATATATACTCAGACGACATTGGAACGCCCTTTTAGGGATTCCAACAGTCAAAATGGAAATACCTTCCCACTTCTGCTTCTGTAGTTGGTTGTGTATTATTGTATTTCTGTAGCCGCTACTGAAGCGTGAGGAAAGTCTAGCGATAAAAGTCGCCAATTTTTAATGTACATATATTCGTCTGTTGGTATCGATTTGGGATAAACATCTATCGTATTATGATTAAATGCCATTTAAAGCTAAATTATACTATTTATGTACAGTTTTCAACAAAACAATTTCTCAGGCTTTGGTAGCGGGCAGGGGCTCTGGAAGCTTTTCAAAGTTGTGGGTGTCCTGCGTCTCGCAGAATGCCATAAACAGGGCCATGCACGCCCTTCAGAGAATATAATAGATACCTAATAACTATATATACATAACATACAAGATAACATCACAAGTTCACAACAACTTCAAGAACTTTTATTATTGAACAATATACTGAACAATTTGTGAACAATTTACAGATAGTTTCCAAAATGTCTAAAATATTGTGGGTGTCCTTATGTAGGACACCCACAGTCCAGAAAGTGCGGGTGTTCGGACACCCACTGCTTCCAGAGCCCCTGGTAGCGGGTACAGAAATACAGTAATACGCAACGAACTACAGAAGAAGAAGTGGTATGGTATTTCCATTTTGACTGTAAAAAGAAACAAAAAAGACCCCCAAAAAAACCCAACTTCGCCTGAAACTATTTGATTATTGATATACGATACAGTAAACACCCACGTGTAAGAACCTAGATTTTTTCAAGTCTGGCAAAATAGGTTCTTATATTTTGGGATAATTACTGACAATTTAGGCAAAATAGGTTCTTAATAGGTTCTTAAAATTTCTTTAAGGGAAATGCTATTGTTATATGACCAGATATATAAACCACTTTGTTATAGAGAGATTATACTGTATGTATGTAATTTCTGTAATGATATTTTTATGGAAGGGCCAAATATATAGAAAATTTATATTTTATAGTCCCACATTTTGGCTACAGCACTGTTTCATTATTCAGAGTGACTCTTCATATAAGAACCTTGTGGCTTTGGTCGGCTAAACAGGTTCTTATATTTTGGGGTATTAAAATCCAAAATTTCTGCCTACAGGTTCTTAAATCACTAGGAGCGCTTTCCAATTGACAAGGTTAGACCGGTCAGTCTGGCCAGAATGGACTTGCTTTTGATTAGGACCAAATTTTCCAGTCAGACCATCCCAGGCCTCAAACGAATCATGTTCCATTTAACCGGACTGACCGGTCTAACCGTGTAAATGGAAAGCCCCCTTGGTTCTTACACGCGGGTGTTTACTGTACTCAACAATCGATATATTATATTTTTATTTACTGTAGCATATCGTGGCTATCGGGTCAAGAAAGTAGTACAACGTGAACTTGAAATCCGACGGCAAATAGAGAGAGGTGAGTCTCGAAAGCCAAAGCCTTGATACAGTGTAGAAATAAAGGTTCTCGGCTCTATTTATGATATAGTACAATAATTTTACTGCACGTTACTTTTTTGTCTTCAGATAAACAAGAAACAGCAGCCAAGAAAATAACTGCAGGTAAACCACTTCTCTATTTCTTTTAGAATTTTTTAATAATTTATAAATATAGAATAAAAATTGTTTTATGGTTGCAGACATGCATTGTGGTCTAAAGTAACTTCATGATTATATTAAAAGTTCTGATCATCACAATTATCATCACCATTATCATCACCATTATCATCACCAGTATCATCACCATTATCATCACCAGTATCATCACCATTATCATCACCATTATCATCACCATTATCATCACCAGTATCATCACCATTATCACCATTATCATCACCAATATCATCACCAGTATCATCACCATTATCATCACCAGTATCATCACCATTATCATCACCATTATCATCACCATTATCATCACCAGTATCATCATCATTATCATCACCAGTATCATCACCATTATCATCACCAGTATCATCACCATTATCATCACCATTATCATCACCAGTATCATCACCATTATCATCACCAGTATCATCACCATTATCATGACCAATATCATCACCATTATCATCACCATTATCATCACCACCACCATCATCACCACCATCTTCGCCACCACATTCATCATTACTACCTTCACCACTACTACCATCACCATTACCATGCGCCATCATCACCGTGACCATCACTATATACTATCATCATCACCATCACTACCACTACAACCATCACCGTGACCATCACTATATACTATCATCATCACCACCACTACCACCATCACCGTGACCATCACTATATACTATCATCATCACCATCACCACCACTACCACCATCACCGTGACCATCACTATATACTATCATCATCACCATCACCACCACTACCACCATCACCGTGACCATCACTACATACTATCATCATCACCATCACCATCACTACCACCACCACCATCACCGTGACCATCACTATATACTATCATCATCACCATCACCATCACTATATACTATCATCATCACCATCACCACCACCATCACCGTGAGCATGCGCCACCACCATCACTACCATCATTACCACTACTACTACCGTCACCGCACGATTATAAAAGTTATATAACTTAATAATAATCATGATGGTAAATAAATCCGTATTCAAGACCACCAAAATATTCGGATATATACTATTCCTTTCCAGTTGCTCGCGGTTTCCAAGGCAGGAAAGAATATGGACGTCGTAAAGAACATTCTTCACAACAGGAAACAAAGATGATCTATTTTTTTCAACAGGTTCACTAGATTTTTTTCCCAATTATATACTTCCATATGAATACAGTCACTGAAACACAATGAGCTCGTTTCTCTAAAGGAGCTGGTTTAGATTCCCTGGGTGGTGGAATCGATTCCTAGCAGAAAGGAAACCTGCCCTTGTCTCTTTCGTCTCAATAATACTGCAGAGTTGGAAAAAGTATTCAACCTTCCTCCGGATGGGTTTTTAAGTTTAGATAACCTTCCTCAAAATATATAGCGAGAATTTTGTGTTTTGCAACGTTCATAAATACTGCGTGACTTTTACAGTACCTTGGTTTTCTAGGTTTTCCTAGGTAAGCTTTGGCATACTACAATAGCTACTAATAACTGACCGCTGCTGACTGATAGCCTGCCAACTACCCTCGACTGCTGCTACTGCAGACATCACAGCAGACATCAGCGTACATGTCTCACACACGTAACTGCTACCACTGCCAGTGCTGCATAATTGTTGGTTAGCCAATGTCTTGCTGCAAATCACATTTCTTCTCGACACCTTGCTTGATCAATTGTAACTTTCTCAGATTACCGAGTGTGTTGTTTCACGTGTTTTCACTTTAAACCTTCCTCACTGAAGTAAACCTTCCTCCGGGTGGTACCCGCATACTCGCAGCTTTTTTCCAACTCTGTAGCACTGTAGGAGACTCCGTATCTTATTGCTCCAATGCTCTCCCAATTGCTGCAATGGTATATGATAGTGATGATGTTCGTCCATCGGTTTCGAAGAAGACCAGGTTTCCTCCGGGTACTCCGGTTTCCTCCTGTAGTAACACTGGACCAATGAGGGATGGACGTCTGTCAATCATTCACGGTCGCTGGTTGTTGTGGGTGCGTAGGTGGCTTGTGAGGCCGATTCCCGCTCTGAAGAGTCTTGGGCAGTAAGGACAGGATATTGAGGAGCCTAGTGTACGCGAAGGATCTTTCTAAGTTTGGCGAGAGAAAGATCTTTTAGTGTTTCGACGCAACTTCGTAAACTGCTATGCGGAGAAATTGCGCGTATAACGGCGTGGATAATCTCGCTTTCTTTGTAGTGTTGACTTAGCGCTGAGTCTATTTGATGTGTTAACGACACAAAGGTCAGCTTGTCCGTCTGACCTGGGTCCAACGCAGAATCATTGTTTTGTCTTGATTTCCGCAATTGTCGCTTTGATTGGGTGTCAAAGACTCTCTTTTCATCATAACTGTTAGCACCTAGATGTAAATGGTGTCGCCACTTGGCTCTGTCTGAGGCAAAGTCTTCCCAACTGTCAGGATTGATCTTGAACGCGTTCAGAGATGCCTTCAGTGTATCCTTGAACCGCTTCTTTTGAGGACCATGCGATATTTTCCCTTCTTTAAGTTCACCATAAAACAGTCTTTTGGGCAAGGGAGAGTCCTCCATACGGACCACGTTCCCAGCCCATCTCAGTTGAGCCTGCTTTAGCATTAGATTTTCAATTTTCTTTCCACCACGTTCATATTTAGGTTTCATTTTTGTGCCACGAGTTTTATGGAAAGCAAAGAAATATTAACACACCTGTAAGTAAACGAATGTTTATGATAAATTGCAGTCATGCACAAAAACAAGCGATACTTATTTTAGATAACTTTCTTTTTCTTAAAGGTTCCTGTAGAACGACGATATATAGAAGAATACAAAGAATTAGTTGGTCCACCACGCTACGAACAATGTAAGATTCAGCTTCTGTTTTTTTTCACCTTATTTAACATAATTTTTTTGATAATTTATTTATATCTAATTTCTTGTTCTTAAAGACGACCAGAAGAATAACAACGTTCCTCGTGAGACAAGACACAAAGAAGAAGGGACAAACAAACATAACAAGAAAAGGTATGGTTACATAAAATAATCGAAGAAATATTCCAGCCCAGTGGAATGGAGTGGAGTGGAGTTAGAGTGGAGTAGGGTGGAGTAGGGTGGAGTAGGGTGGAGTGGAGTGGAGTGGAGTAGAGTAGAGTGGAGTAGAGTAGAGTGGAGTATGGTGGAGTGGAGTGGAGTGGAGTAGGGTGGAGTGGAGTGGAGTGGAGTGGAGTAGAGTAGAGTAGGGTGGAGTGAAGTGGAGTGGAGTAGGGTGGAGTAGAGTGGAGTGGAGTAGAGTGGAGTAGAGTGGAGTGGAGTGGAGTAGGGTGGAGTAGAGTGGAGTGGAGTAGAGTGGAGTAGGGTGGAGTAGAGTGGAGTGGAGTAGGGTGGAGTGAAGTGGAGTAGGGTGGAGTGGAGTAGAGTGGAGTGGAGTAGAGTGGAGTAGAGTGGAGTGAAGTGGAGTAGAGTGGAGTAGAGTAGAGCAGTGGAGTAGGATGGAGTGGAGTGGAGTGGAGTGAGTGGAGTAGAGTAGAGTAGAGTGGAGTAGAGTAAAATGGAGTGGAGTGGAGGAGGGTGGAGTGGAGTGGAATAGGGTGGAGTAGAGTAGAGTGGAGTAGGGTGGAGTGGAGTAGAGTAGAGTGGAATGGAGTAGAGTGGAATGGAGTGGAGTAAAGTGGAGTAAAGTGGAGTGGAGTGGAGGAGGGTGGAGTGGAGTGGAATAGGGTGGAGTAGAGTAGAGTAGAGTAGAGTGGAGTGGAGTAGAGTAGAGTGGAATGGAGTAGAGTGGAATGGAGTGGAGTAAAGTGGAGTGGAGTGGAGTGGAGTGGAGTAGAGTAGAGTAGAGTAGAGTAGAGTGGAGTGGAGTGGAGTCGAGTAGAGTAAAGTGGAGTGGAGTGGAGTGGAGGAGGGTGGAGTGGAGTGGAATAGGGTGGAGTAGAGTAGAGTGGAGTAGGGTGGAGTGGAGTAGATGGGAGTAGAGTTGAGTATAGTAGAGTGGAGTAGAGTAAAGTGGAGTAGAGTGGAGCGGAATGCAGTGCAGTGCGGTACAGTATAACGCTGCAAATAATATTTTCGTTTCCCTTTTCACTTCTCAGCATCGAGACTTCTCACACAGATGTGTACAAAGGACGTGTGGAGGTCAAGGTAAGTTTTCCACCAATACTAAAATGTGAATGGCAATACGTATAGGCAACAAGTTTGAGTCTACAATCTCAAATATCCCATAGACGTCCAACACATACCCCGTTTTTAACACAATTTAGCTCTGCGGGTCACTAAAGTGACTAAACCACCCACTTATTCAGCCAACCAAGACTAAGCATACGAAAATAACATATCAATAAAAACAACATGCGAGTCTTTCAGATGAACACAATAGTCAAATTGTAAAGAACACCTCGAATCCCAATATTTACTTTTAGTTTAATTAATATATAAATAATATCGATGAAATACCAAATCCAAGTTTGCTCCTATTGAGAAAAAGTGATATACTCACATGTGAAAGAAACGAACGCTGTTGATACAAGTTTCATAAGAATCTGTAACATATAACGGACTTGGTATACAAGTTATGCAAATTTTAAGTCTGTGTTTACTGCGATGGGTGCTCAGTGATGAGACGTGCTGCTAGCGCACTGCCTCTCACCACTGCGGGTCAGACGGGGTTAGTACTCGGATACGAGACCACCTTGGCTTCATGTGGATTGTGGGTAGAGTTTAGATTTACATTTAGTAACTTTATTGCCTATAGCAACTGGTGGTCAAACAGAGCAAAATGCCCCAATTGAACATGACTACCATGATGTAAGTGTTGGTTTTGCAGAGGGAGGAAAACCGGAGAACCCGGCGAAAAACCATCGAAGCACAGGAGAGATCAACTACAACTCTACTCACATTAGTTTCCAGCTCGACAATGGGGTCATTCCCAAGCGGTCACCCATCCAAGTACTAACCCCGTCTAACCGGGCTTAACTTTTGGTGAGAGGCAGCGCACTAACAGAGTTGTTAACATTATACAGTGCTCCATGAGCTAAATATATTTGACACATACACACATACAAGGTATTTCAGAGATACATTTATTGTTGACCGAGTATTTCTTTTCTAGCATACCAGCGTGGAAGAATCGAGTAAACCATACAAAAAAGCAGAGTCAAGGTTAAAGGTTGCCCCGCCATCACCACAGAGGAAGTTTATCAATACGCGAAGCGAAATTAGGGGCGAGCGTGGTCCAGTAGTACGGAAAAACTCTCAGGTATACAAGGCAAACCCATTAATCGCTGAAGCTCTGCAACAACAAAGGGAAACACTACATTCTCACCGCCAAGACTCTGAGGATTCGTTCGTTATTGATACAAGCCAAATGACCTACAGTTACAGAGCTCCTGAGAAACTCACAGGGAACGAGTCGTGGCGTTCTAGTGACCCGAGGAGTACGTCTAGCAATGTTTTGCTGGTTAGACAGTCTTCAAATATGAGTTACACGAAACGACGGAAATACCAAGAACGAAGGAAGGGCAATCAAGGGGAGTCCACGGCTGGACATCATGGAATCAAGACAGAGCCGAGTGTTCTGAGTGATTTGACAACCGTAGGTGAACCGTTAGGCAGCGGAGTAACCGAAATTCCTTGCACCGACCTGCGAGCGAAATTGAGAAAGACGGGACAAATTGAACAAACGTCGGGACTACACAAAATAGAAATTGCCAGAAAACACAGTCAACGTGTTATTGATGTTAACTAAGGATCGCTGAACTACGAGAGAGATAAATTAAAACATTCTTAACACACGCCGTGTTAGGTTGGGCTATATAAAATATGTACATATTTTCATAAAGGTTGATAACTGCACTATAAATCCATAACGTCCTTACTTCATGGCAAGAACGTAACTTAATCGAGTTTGGATCCGGTAGAGTTTGAATCGTTAAACTTCGAGTTGTATATAGTTTGAAGAGTCGGTTTTTGCCTGGGAATGAAAGTTTACCCTGTCGGTATATTCTGTTACAATTTCACTGGTAGCCGTTCACTGCTTTCAAAACTATTAAATGACTGGGCAGACTACAATTCAACTGAGTTAAAAAAGTAATCCTGAACACCAAGAGTGATTATCTATACGTCACTTAAGGCCAAGTCCTAACCCAAACAAATATCCAACCCTATTTGCTGTTAAATTTAACCTGTACATGTATAGCCAGTGACCGTTTACCGTCGTATACACAAACGTGATCCGGCACTAATGCGTTCACCGCTTAGTTTATACACTAACCTAACCCACTGGAATACACTAACCTGATCCACTAGTGTGTTTACGGTCTAGCTTATATATATAGACTAACCTGATCTGACCACTATAGTGTGTTTATCGCTAGCTAGCTTATATATACACTATAACCTAATCCACTAGAAATATCTAGAATATACACTAACCTGATCCACTAGCGTGCATGTTTACTGCTTAACTTGTATATATGTTAACCTGCACGATCAACTCGAACTTTAACTCAAACGTTAACTCGAATCCAAACTCGATAATTTGCCATTCCCTTATAATTCACAACACATGCAGATATAAGTCGGTTTAAATGTACATTGTACAATCTTACAATAACCTTACTTGTAGTTTTGCTCCTCTTAACAACGTCCATCGGCATCTGCACGGAAAAATCTAAGAAAAGCCAACAAACAGATAGCTTCTACACGCAGTTCCATCGTATACTAGCATAGCCATGCCTCTTCGCCGTCGTCCGGTTGAATTATAAAGATCTTAACAAACACGACCTAAGTAATAACAATGATTTTTCAACCCCAAAACAAAAAACGTTGAATGATTTCCAATCTCCAAGAAATCATACCAATACTGTCTTACAACATCAATCAAAGGGTTGTTTTAAGACGACGTTATCGTAAAGATCATTTGGCAAAGACGGCTCAGTTTGGTTTATACTTCGTCGGCGTAATAATTTTTACGTCATCTTTTATACGCTATATAGATGCTTTTAAAATATCTTAAAATACAGACGAAGCCTGATACAATGTACAATGTACAATGTCCTGATCCACAGTTTTCAAAAATGAGGTAATTTAGATCGCCATTCTAGCTCGTTTAAGTCTAAGATCTTTTTTTTTTTGGAACGGACAAGACGGACACGCTTGTTCAAACGAAGGCAATAAGGCCATGAGTAAAGACTTTCTAAAGTCGAAATTCAAGTTGAACTGATCGATCTTGCTACTGCGTGTATATAGATAATACAATATTGCGTTTTTTTAGAGAAGCAAGATTAACACAGACTATCAAACTATAATTCGTTAGGCAGAGCAGTCACAATAGACATTTTGAATTTGGAGATGTACTGATAAAAGTACAGAGTCATATAATTATTCGGTTCTCGCGTGGTACAGCGTTGTCAATAAAAATGTTATCTCCGAAGTCTATGAAAACTGACTAGACATGGCTTTGCCGTAGATATATTTTTGTAAACATATATGCAGTTATAAAAGACTGACCTAGTGCAATAATATATGTAATAAGTGAGAGTGGGAAATTGTGTAAATAGTTGTAGGTTACTCAAACAGAGCAGCACCGAATCTATTTTTGTAAAACCAGTTGAATTATTAAAGTTTAAAGACAAACCGCAAAACACTTTCCCTTTGTGGTTTAAATCGATAAAAATGGTAATCGTCTAGATCTTAGTATACATACATACAGAGAAATACATCGGCATCTGTAGGAATTGAAAACGTACGTTTTTCCGTTGAAAACATTAAAAAAAGGATGTATGTATATATATAAGGGAGTGATTTTTACCTCAAATAGACTCGATTGGCTTTAAATGCTTACAAAAGAGCAATTCTTTATATTGCCTTAGACAATTATAAAGAAACAAAACAACATGATGCCTACAGTTCGATCGACTCCCTGCCTCGAAGACGAAGCATTATGCTTCCAGAACTCCTTTTGTTCAACGTTTCATAATATTCTGTTGCAATATGAGTCTTAAAAGTCTAATTCATCAGTATATATATATATATAGTTGAAGGTATATCTCCTTAATCCATAAGCACGGTGTGTTTCGTTAGACCAAACAGGGATATGCACGGAGACTGGTGGGTCAGTTTGAGTTATTTTTGAATGCTTGAACACAAAGGATAAATTGGCAGACGAGTAGGTGGTGATGTGTCTGCAGGGGTTCTGTTTGAACAAAAATTTGGAAAAAAAGTACAGAAAACAGCAAACATTCTACATAGAAGTTTCACAGACCATGTTTCACTCTTTCTCTACCATATTGATTTCTATTATTTCACTCTATAAGTATAGCGCCAAATAATGAAAGACTTTTCGACTCTCAGCATCAATAGATTTGAAAGCTATCTTTAACTGTTTCGTTGCCATAGACTACTCATGAGGTAGACTGTTATTATTTTAGAGTGTAAAGTAGTCTGCTGCGTAGGCAGTGTCTTAGATATCGAGCAAAGTAAAAAGGTGGTAAACTACTTTTTTATAACGAAATATTGACTTTTCGATCATATCTCACTCGGAAGGGTTCAGCTCAAAACGTCAGTATTTCGTTTTAAAACCTATTCTCGGCAGTTTACCAACTTTTCACTTTGCTGTTCAAGTTATTTTACTCCGTCTAACACCAGACGATTTTTCATGTTAAGGGAATGCCTCTGAGCGTGAAAAAGGTTAAAAACCTATCTTTACCTCTGCGATAGACAAGTCAAAGCTTTTTATATTATTTTACTCTGGGCGAACACCGGCGATAATTCGTTCTGGCTGTGAAAGGGTTAAAGAAATTAACATGGAAATTAGATTATAATTGCTGCTGCTTTAGTCTTTATTCGCAAAAGCCAAACCAACTGCTTCGTTGATTTTCCACATCTGTTCAGTTTAGAAAATTGATTTCGTATTAACTGCTGCTCGCCAAAGCTAGCTGTAACTCTTTCAAATTAATCGAAACAATTAAGGAGGGAAAAAATTGTCATAATTGCGCCGCTAATCTGGGTTTCTGTGTAAGCTCCGGGACCATATCGTGTGAACAGAATGGGCGAAAATAACTATATTAAAATTTCGAAGACAACATTTTACTTCACAATATTTGCTCGACCTCAAATCATAATGTTATCTGCTATCGACAACTCGCTGGGCAATGGCGAAGGTCAAATACAGACTTATCGGTCAGATATTGTTGGAAATATTGTTTGATCTACCGCTATTATTCCTTAAACTGTACTGAGGAATTTTCTTAATTATAAACAGATTAAAATCTTGTCTAAACTGAAAGAGATTCCTTTTTTGCCAAATTGACTACGCGAGGGAAATCTTGGTAGGGAAATACATTCGCATTGTTCAAATAACAAATCTCTCTCGGTAATAGGGCGAACAAATTAAGACTTTATATAGACTTTGTGGCTTTCAGTTTAAATTTGTCATCGGTGAGTTAAAAATTATAGACCGAGATCATTGCGATACGAGCAAGGATATAGCGTCGAAAACAAATTAAAACAAATTGTTGAAGGCGGAAAAGAGATTTGGCAACGTGTCGGTAGTCTTGTGTGTTTATGCTGGTTTTTATAACAATGTATGGTTGCGACGGGTTTGAAATTGTGTAGAATAAGCTAGTCAAGCATTAGAAGGGTCACTAGAACAAGAGCTTGGTGTAATAAAATGTTGTTGGGTATAATCCGGTTATCAACCGGCAACTACTGTTTATTTATCCTGAGGGGTGTCGGCGATCTAGTTAGCGGTTAACAATGTATCCACTGGCTTCTTGATTTTTTTCACCGATTATTCTAAATAGCAGCAAATATATAGACAAAGACTTATAGATCTGAGTATATTACAACACAAAGCAGAAACACTCAACGTATAAGCTAAAAGAAGACAAGTATAAAACCGTTGTCCTATTTAGCTCGCATTTGAGCTTCAAAATCCTTATTTTCAATGTGTGTTTTGATCTTGTCGTATAATTGTACTTTTTTTAAAATTGTTGGTTGGATAGAATTAAAAAAAACACTGAATAAATTAAGTTATATACTTTTCACGGCAGAGACGGCTAAATAAAGTTTGAACTTGCATAGTTTCCCTTTCACGTTTCTCAGAGCTTTAGGATAATTCAATACATCATATCCTATAAATGATGAGTTTCTGGTGTACATACATAGGGGCTGAGGTAGATTAGCTTGGTAAGGCGGGTTCAATTCATTTCGTTGACATCATTTCACGGCTTCAACTATACCAGTTCAAAGAGATGGGAGAAACATTATCTTTAATTGTCTGATTTGCAGGTTGCTTTCAAGTTAATTATAAGAGATCAATAATCTTGCTCTGCCTTTTGGGAAAATTGGAAGAAGATATCTTACTCTTAGCCTGGCTAACTGGGCAGATCAGTTTTTGCTGAGAACCGATTTCTAAGGCACTATATAATACAAGTCGAAACAAATGTATAAGAAACGAGCCATTATAGCTTATAGCCTTAGGCTGGTTTGTAAGTTGTTTTTAAGTTAGTTATAAGGAGTCAAAAGATAAGATTTTGGGGAGGATTTTCGTATCAGCCTTCTAAGTATAAATGCTGTTGCCGAGATCCGCATCTCATGGTCTTAAATACAAGTCAAAAACAAGGTATTAGTTTAGTTTAGTCTAGTCGGTAGGTTGTTCTTAAGTTAGTTATAAAAAATAAAAGAGACTGCATGATTCGAAGGATTTTCGTATCCAATCCTGCTAACTAAATTCCCAATTGCCAGGATCAATTCGTGGCATTATATATTGATATATACAAGTCAAAACAAATATAGAAAACAAAGCCGATTAGTTTAGTCTGCATGGTCTGTGTTTTGGTTGCTCTCAAGTTAGTTATAAGGAAGAACTGAGAGAGAGACTGCAGGTTGGAAGGATATTCAAATACGAAAAACAAGGCATTTGTTTAGGGTTGCTTTCAAGTTATAAGGGATAAAGAAAGATAAGCAAGGATTTTCCAGATCAGCATGCAGGCCATCATTTTATATAGCATCATATATACACAAACTAAAAAGAAACCCGGGCTTTGCCTTTGTCTGCTTCGTGTAGGGAGCCTTCAAGTTAATTAAAAACAATATAACGAGGCTGGGTCGGTTTTCGGATAACATCTCAGTCCAGCTATAACATTGGATAGCATGGCTCATTTATTAAGCCTTAAGGTTCAGTTAGCGGATGAAATTCAAAAATATTTGAAGCTGAACGCTATCACAAAAATGTGAGTCAGTCAACGGTCAGCACACTGTAAGCTAAGACCTAGATCTGTAAGAGATCAGTAATATTTTCCGGTTAAAAATCAGTCACAGTGTAAAATATTCATAAAATGTTATCTATAACTTTGCATACACTGATGATTTAAAAATAGAATTACAATTGAAGACAACGATAAGCTTTCGCGTAAATTTCTCTTAAATCAAACTATGGGCGCTTTCCAATTGACAAGGTTAGACCGGTCAGTCCGGCCAGAATGGACTTGCTTTTGATTAGGACCAAATTTTCCAGTCAGACCATCCCAGGCCTCAAACGAATCGTGTTCCATTTAACTGGACTGACCGGTCTAACCGTGTAAATGGAAAGCCCCCTATATATATTGTCCTAACCACCCATAAAAGTCATCTGGAAACACAACTCAAATTACGTTAATATTTTTTTCGGTCAACTTTTAGCAATGTGTATAAAATCAACATTAAATTGATTTGGACAAAAAATGTTTCAATTGGTAACAGTGTACACTTCAGATGTTTAAGAAATGAAGCTTTGTCGTTTTTTGGTGTAAAAATGTCGCGTTTGGTGCAAAGCATGTAATATTAGGGACCTTAAGCAAGCACAACGCCACAACGACGACCCAAGTAGGCTACAATAGTATTTTTCAACGAAAACAAACCGTTGAATAATTTGCAGTCCCAAGAGTAATTACAGCAACGTCCTCGTTGCACATACAACGTCAACTGAAGCGTTAAGAAAGCTCTGAGAAAATATTTTATCGAATCTTATAAAAACATTGACTTTTTTGAAGTATTATTATAATTTTCCAGTCGTCGTATCTTCTGCATATGCTTGTATACACACGCAAAAACGCACACTCTGTGTCAGACCTGATGCAGAATGATGTCTGATCTGTTCAGAAAAATGTAGCAACCCCTGATACAGCCTGTTGCAGTATCAGCTATATGATACACCTATGATATCATATCTGTATCATACCTGCAGCTACAACAGACTGTTCGGAACAGATTCTGTCAAACTGTATCAGCCTGACACGGTCAGTGCTGTATATAACAGACTGAACAGGTATGTTGTCTACGGAGCTGTCGCAGTCTGTTAGAAATTCTAACTAAATGTTTATACATCAGCGCTGGTACATTCTGGTCGCTACATTTCTCTGAACAGATCTGATATCAGAGCTGATCAGACTGTGCATTTTTAGGTGTGTATGCATACAGCTAGCTTTTTCCCCCTTTATATATATATATATATATATATATATATATATATATATATATATATATATATATATATATATATATATATATATATATATATATATATATATATATATATATAATTCTTGATTCCTTGTAAATAGTTAATTTAGATTTCTTATCTATATTACGTTATATATTTGTAACTTTTCGACATTTTTTACATGAGGGCCACTGGTTTGTCAGCAAAAGCTGTTATGTGTTTACCCTCTTTAAATAAAGTTGTTGTATTGTATTGAATTGTTTTCACGTTTTCAAGACCGTTGTGGAAAGGAACAACAAACGTTGTTAGTTTACTTAGGCGTTAATCTATTAATTGTACGTCATGTTGTCGAAGCTATGGCTGCTTTTTAAATGTCTTACAAAATCCATAAAATCATACAATATACGATGTCCTGACGCATGGTTTCTTTTAAATGCAGTAACTTATTTGCCGTCGTCGTCCAAGCTTGCTTAAGTCCCTAATAATGAATGCATGACTGCTCCAAGTCAGCAGCCGATGCATGAGTCCGGCTGAGTCAGACTGAGTATGGATAAAAATAGATATACGTTTTGAACATGCGTTGTAATACAAAGAAAATCTTAAAGGCGTGACTCGTGCACTCGTGGACTGCCGAAAGTGCCAAGGTGAAATAGACTGATATTGTCGAGAGAAAAAGTTGTCTATATATCGGCATCAGCCCACGAGTGAGGTTGGAGTGAGCCGGAAAGGTGCGGAGAAAGGACCCGGTGGAATACCGCAACCTTGTACTCATAAAACGAAAACTTATTCGGCGATAGTGGCTGAGCGAGAATAGAATCACATAAACCATAACCAACCGACGATTTAAAAAAATAAAGAATAAAACATCAGCCGAAAATCGTCATCTTGTGACTTGATATTCAAGTTAAAAACAAGAAAAGACAAAATGAGAGGTAGTGTTTCGACTCTATAATGACTTTGAAATATATAGTCGAAATATTACCTCTCATTTTGTCTTATCTTGTTTTTAACTTCAATATCAAGTCACAAGATGACGATTTTCGGATTATGTTTTATTCTTTATAGAATCACATACTTTCAGAGAAAATCTTTTTTTTCCTTCTCGGCAATACGAGATAGGGCAAGAGGCGAGATATAAAGAATAATTCATGGCGGGCGGTGATCATAGAAATTATCTTCGAGCGGTTCACTATTTGATCTTGCTATACGAGTGGAGTATATAGCTACTATATATGCAGGGGAAGATCAAATTTAGCAAGAGAAATTAAAATAAACTTCGTACATCTGAAACGGATACCTATATTATTCCGTTTTTTTCATAATGCACTAACCGATCAACAATTTTAAAATTGAAGTTCAATTTCTACTGTACTCAAAGAAAATGAACAAGCAGAATTTTCATTGAATTGTTAAACTGACATCTCATAAATATCATATCAGTAGTGTGCTGCGTATTTTAAAAAGGTTGCTATACGACCGAAATATTCCTCCAAGTCCTTTTGGCGAAGCCGAGAACCTTCTTTTGAACGGTTAGGGCCTCTTTCAGTAAAGCAGTAAAACAACATTTTAGATCCATACCGTACCGTCTAATTTCTATAGACTAAGCAACATACGACTTTCAAATCTCATGTATATTCGGACGATTTTACGAAGGATCCACCGACGGGAAACGGTTACTAGACTATATAGCTTAAGAACAAGCTTCCCAGGCGGTACACAACCGCTTTTAAATCGTATGTTTCACTCTGGCTAACCCCAAACGCAATTCTATACATACCCGACACAGAAAACCCCCCAAGAAAAGCTTAATGTTAAATAGGGTTTTACTTAATGCTCGAAAACATTGAAGTTTATGAAATAAAAGTATAAAACTACAGTCGAGATGACCGGATTCTGCTAGATATAGCTTATGTATGCGAAAACAGGTCTGATTTGAAAGAAAAGCGACGGTATAAATAGTGGATATTGGCCCAAACACAGAAACTGTTTTTAAAGTTAACATTAACACCAAAAAATCTGTCGTGATTACCGTGATTCAAACTACGCAAGAAGACACTTCTGTTCGGGCTCGAGAGACAAAAGACATCGAGTTAACGGGAAATGCAAGGTGAGCGCCTTGTTTAATCAAAACAGACAGTGATTAAAGTACAATATAACGCTTCCTCGTCCAATCGCAGGAAATTCTGCTCGAAATTAGAATAACGATCTGGGAAATCGAATTTCTATTTTGTTGATAATCGAGTGATTATCAACGTAATTATAAATACATACAAAAACCGCTAGCTTTCTTGAGCCTAAACAAATGTTTTGTAATTACGACAAAGCGCCTATAAAGTAGCGATGCCGCCTTCCTCGTGACGTACAAGGCAGCTACCAGCCAGACGAGACGCATCAGATCTCGGGGACGAAACGCTGTTTTGAAAACTTCCAGGACAACAAAACTATTAAATAATTCTTTGGTTAATCCTCAGACTGAGAAACTTAAGTCTACGTACTGCCATATCCAAGATTGGTTTTCAGGGGTTCCTCACGTATACCTAGCCAGACGAACACCGCAAGACTCCTCATAAACGTATAGTAAGTATACCTAGTATTATTAATATAATATACAATAAAGGTTACATTGTACAATATTCGTTGTTACCACTCTATACAACGTACAGTCTATCTACCGGGTGATTATTTAAATAATATAAGTCAATGGTATAACTAATAACGCCGGCGGGGACCGACTTATCTGAGGCTTGATTTTTCTAGAAAAAAAACCCCCAAACCCTATCGGATCGCCCATCTTGGTCGCATCGCTCCAAAGCAATTTCCCCCTGCTGCCATTTTCAGTCAATGCTGGTCCCTCATGCATTATTTAAACATAAGGTATCTATTTGATTAACTTGACAAACAAATTCTTTGGGTTTTGAAATTGAGACAAAGAAAGCAGATGTATTTTTCATTAGTAAATCCACTATGACCACGCGTTTTAAAGAGAAAGTTAATGAAAGCTGAGCAAACTGCAAAGCAGTATACTTAACAAACAATCAACTGCACGACTCAGAAAAGAGGGTTATATGCTCATACACCGCATTGCAAGGTAAGATTGATATGCCTGGATTGCTTGTACGCATGGGGAGGACTGTAGTCTGTAGAGGTTGGAGTAGCAATGGGGTTATTTAAGAACTCCAGCTAAGAGAAGAGAGTATGTATATATTGTATGATAACTGCAGTGCAGGGCTAGGCGAGTATGTAGCAATCCCCTAATGCAGTTTACATAAACAGCAATGATTATACGAATAGCCATTATATACTTGTCAATAGTAATTTCGTATTTCCGATAAGATTGATAAACCATGATATATATGTAGTCGAGTTTATACCGGCTGAACGGAACGATAAACTATAGGAACTTGGTCAAAACGTCTGGTTCGTGAGAAGCAGGTTTTACACAGTGGGGAAGAGTTGGGGAGTGGGGTATACGAGAGAGAGAGAGAGACTCGTTGCGTGGAGGCATGCAATATTTAGCAGAAGTAGCGGTCTTAGAAAATGGCTATTCCTATATACGCCTAGTTGTTATCGCGAAAACTGACAGGGCTGTCCTTGGAAGAGTGATAAATGTTTGACAGATTGGGTCATGGGTTGAGTGAAGGCATTTCGCCCATTGCTCTAAAATAGCAATTAAAAGCGACATCACTTCTGAAGGAGTATATATCCAACCACCGACTAACTGTCACAGTGATTTCAAATACGACAGCTGAACGATACATTTCAGCAGAGCTATATTTAGAAGGATTTGGTGACTGTTTAATACTATACAACAGTGAAAAGATCTGTTAATCACGATGTAAGAAGGACAACTCATGCCCTGTTAAGCCAACCTGTTCCTTAACCAGAGGAAGTATTAAATTGATATGATTAGCTTTTGGCTTCAAACTATAGACCTACGGAAATATTATTACTGATTTCACCGATAGGGCTGGGCAGAGAGTAAAATTTATTCTCTGGTCGATGTTATCTTCGTTTTCAGATTTTTTGCTTACGTTTTTGTGATTTGGTATTATCGCCAAACGTTTGGCGAGTTTGAGCAATATATATATATATAAGATAGAGATTCCATAGATCATTTTTGTCGTCGTCAAAGATCTTGGTTTTCTGATAGTCGCAGATTAAAAAGGTAACCGACGCGTGTCGAAGTGCCACTCCGTCACGAGTTAATCGTGTTTTGGAACGAACGAGACAAGTTCGTTCTTGTCAGCGATGTTTAACAAGTCGAGTGTCCAAGATGTCGTGTGCAGTGTGTTTTGTATAAGTAAGCAAGTGTCATTCTCTTGAGCACCGTTAGGTAAATACGTCTTATGTATTCTGTTTGCTAAACACGGTCAGCAACCGCCCAGAGACTGCAATAATTAAAAGGGTCGAAGAGAGGCGCCACGATTCTGTGTTGGCTGGATCTTACCAATAGAATCAGCGCGACGGGCCCACAGGCTTTCAATCGTAGGCAGTCCAAAACAAAACTTCAAAAAGCATCGCATTTGTAAAGGTTGATTAATAGATGCTTATCACTGCTAATCTGTTTGGTAAGGCAAACAATCGCGTTTCAGATGTTGCCGACCCGTATACAATATGCAAACAATTCAACGTAATGGACACCGTTTAATGCCTGCCGTGAAATCTCAGTTGGAATGTTTGTCTGCTGCTGCGAAAACCAAAGCAAACGACTACATGTTTGGCCTCGCTCATTCCTTTCGACAAAACCGTGCGTCGCGATTCGGGCTTCACTTTTCAATTCGAACCTCTTGAAATGAAAAGTAAATGTTATAATAAAAGATGTTTATAATACAAATTAAGAAAGCGGTGTTAAACATACGTCCGACAGCCTGAACACACAGAAGCTGGCTACCTTGAGCTTAATGTGTGGCTGTCTAGTTCTCAGTAGGTAGAGGTATAAACTCATGCTGATGTCTTTTAAAAACGCCCTAAACTTCGTTAGCTCTCCAGCTGCAGGTAGTTTTCTCGTGTTTTTATAAACATTATGGCTTTAACAATTCAATCAAGTCAAAGCGGAAAGATCAAAGCGACTCTTATTAAATCTATCAATTTAAGAGGGTTGTGGTAATTTCCGTGTAGCCCGCCTTTCAATTCTCCCTTGTCTGCTCTCTCGTCGCCAAAGTGGTTGAGGGCCAGCACTTGACGTTGTCAAATGCTGATAGTATTTCCATTCGGCTGACTCCCTCGCTATAGACAGCACTCGAACCAGTCACGAATCCGCGTTCCCGGGTATACAACGATCCACCGTGCTGCCACCAACGGAGTGTGAGATGCTTTTCTTTGTGCAGGTAGAGTAGTGAAAATATTTGTTTAAGGAAACGACAAGCTTTGACTCGAATGTGGCCCCAAAAATGCCAGCAAAAGAGCCGGTAACTTGTCTTTTATCAGAGCCCATGCATGCCATATTCCTGTTGTTGTCTGTAACATTGTTTCCGTTTTTGTATTGACCGTGGCGGGAATCCGTGCTATCTCAAAGTGTTTTCGCTTTGGCCAAACGTTCAGAGCGCCCGATTCTTTCTTCGTGTTCATGTGGACCGGTGCTTCTGCGTAATTACTATTTCATTAAAAATCAACGAGAAAAATCCGTCTGGCACTGGAAACAAAAGACGTGAATAGATTGTTTTCGGTGAGTTTCTGTCCAAGGCTTTTGTGAACGCGATTAAGTGTTAGCTGGTAGATAGATGAAGGCAATTAGACCTAATTCATTACCATACGATTTTCAGTTACTCGTGTTACCAGTTTTTCAACTATATTCTTCCCCTAATCACAACAAACAAACAAAAGAGCGTTTCGATGCACTTACTCTAAGCTTCTGTGCGAACAGTTTCTAAAAAAACCAAAAAAAAACAACCCCGCTCTAACGAGATAATTGCGCCTTACACAAACACAATTCTTTCGCAGCCGGTTCTGGTCGTGTTTTACTTATCAATTGACACAGACTTGAAGATTTGGGAACTGAACTTCAAAAAGTTCTTTCCGCCCATTCGTTCAACCCCCTAACGCCCCTACTGCCCACCCACCAGGCGTCACTCTAAGGTCTGTGGTCACTCTCTAATACCACTGATGTATCGAAGTGATTCTCCGTTTAAAAACACACCGTGGGACAACCAGTCGAACAAATCTCTGAAGGGGGCAAGAAATAGAAAAAGAGAGCAAGGTTTGCCGCATAACTTCAAAACCAAGTGTTGTTGGTTTGCTTCTCTTCTATGTTTTGTCAGCTGCTAGATAGATCGGTCATCACTAATTGTTAACGCTTTGGCAGTACGAGGAGAAATAGTCCGCCCAGGACTTGATAAGATCGCGAAGTGGGTCCTATTCATTGGTTTATCCTAATAGTACTGTTTTCAAAGACTTATTATGTATCAACAAACACCATGTATATGCAGTCATCATTGCCAGACAAGGCTGGCTCGCTAATTTGATTGGACACTGTTGAAATAAGCGGCATGTCAAAGTGAATCGTATCGCAGTGATCTCAGACTCCGCGAATTCCCCTATAGTTGTCTCGAGCCTCGTTTGGCAGCAGGGGGACATGTCAGTGAGCAGAGAAGCGAGTGGGCAAAGACGCGATAGTTCACGACCAGTGGCCCAATGGCTACTGGCTACTGCGATGTTATGATGGTAAACTCTACGACCATTTTCTCTAGACTGATGATATAATTTCGTCTCAAATGGCCCCAATAAGAGATTAGGTTTAACTGTTTCCTTCCGTTTATCTCCGCTAGGATCGTCCGACCTCGTTTACCGGTGTTACCAGTGTTCAGAATAAGAAACGTCCAAGGCTTACGTCTACTCCATTGGCAATGCTCGCCGCCACTTGCAGCAAGATTGGTCAGCAAAGTCCGCCACCGTTGGCCGAAATCACAGTCGGCAAACGATTTCACCCTTGGAAGACCGAGAACACTCCAGTTCCGATAGTGTCTGTCGGCGGCTTCTTACCCAAAGAACCGGCCATGCTTTCTGCCTTCTCTCCGACTACATACGCGCCTTGTCCTCGTACGATGAATCACCGTCCAGAGCTGTGTCGGGCGGGCTACGGTCTGAACGGTATTCGTGTGGGTTTGGGAGAAAATTACAACTCGTCTGTCGCTAGGATTCACACTCCTGGAGACCTGATCTGTAATCGGCGAAGTTCGCATCAGTGTTCGCACGAAGATAACGCTGCCAAGACACCGACGCATTTCGAAGTCTCGCAATCACCAGCTTCGTTTTGGGACATGCACAGTGCGTCGAACTGGCTCGAGCCGTTGTCTCCAAGTGCAACGACTCACCACAGACTAAGCCAATTTCCAGGCTTCACTTCTCACGATTACGCTACACCTCGAAATCTTCTTGCAAGAAATCCACTTCCGCCACCGTCAAGCACCGGTTATATTTATCCCTCGCAAGGTCTCGCCACGACGTTTTCCAGTGAAACTCACAAAGTTAGCTTACCAACGTATATAGACCCACCGACTTACATCGCACCACCACCGCCTTATATCCAAGCAGGTCAGATCGCCACTCAGAGAGCGACGAGACGGTACACCGGTCGAGCGACCTGCGACTGTCCGAACTGCCAGGAGAACGAAAGACTCGGAGCTCTGGGGGCTCCATTTAAGAAAAAGACCCAACACAGCTGCCATATACCTGGTTGTGGCAAGGTTTACGGTAAGACATCGCATCTCAAGGCGCACCTGCGTTGGCATACGGGAGAGAGACCGTTTATTTGTAACTGGTTATTTTGTGGCAAACGGTTTACGCGATCGGACGAGCTTCAGCGCCATTTGAGGACTCACACGGGCGAAAAACGGTTCGCTTGTCCGGTTTGTTCGAAGCGCTTTATGCGCAGTGATCACTTATCGAAACACGTAAAAACTCACAGTGGAAACAAAAAGAATAACACGGATAGGAATCGTGAAGGTGAGATGGACGGCCTGAACAATGGCGAACTAATAACAAACGACGACAATACTATCGGACACGACGATCCCTGTGATAAAAACGACATTAACTGCGATGGGATTTGATCGAGAGAGACAAATTCACTAGAAGGATGAATGTGTAAAGACAAAACACAGAAGAGAGCCGTCTAGCAGTGCCGAGCAGTGTGGATTAGTTATGGAATGTTCAGGGCTGGACAACAAGTACGAAATACCCAATTGAAACAGGATTTCACACAGAGATAACTCGTTATTCAAAAGACAAGAGTAAAGACCGAAAGCGTTTTAACCAAGTGAGTTTGGTTACAGTTTGTGTGATTAGTTCCGAAGCCAATATATTTGAAAGCCCAGACACGTCTCGGTGAGAATTATATATTTATATATATATACTTGATGACACCATTTATTTAATTAATGACGAAAGCAGGGAATGAATTGCAAATCGGGAAACCTTTTATTTCGGCTTGTTTTCTATTTAACAAGCTTATTGATATATATTGCAGCTCCGAGAGTTGTGTGTTGGTGTAAGAACAAAAAAAAACTCAGGCTGTTTTTTTTTTGTCGAAGATTCTAGTCTCTTTCAAGTTAAGTGTGACACTATTTCTAAACGTCAAATTCAAAATCTAAATAGTTATTTATCAGAAAAAAGGTTTCCCTTTATCAATAAACGCGAATAAATGGTATATTTTGTTTGATTGTTCTGTCTTTGTTAAACTCTAACTGCCTAGACGACGGACTTTTGAGAGAGAAAATGCCATTTATGTAAAATGATAGACGATAGTAAAGATTGCCAAGATTAGTAGGCTGACCAAAAAGGTCTACATCTGTATCACATATACTGCTACAAAATCATCTATTACAGAAGTATTTCGCCTACATAGTATAGTAACACTATATACAGTAACAATTTCTTGCTAAGCCCTGTGAGAAATGACATTTATAAAATTCATAGATTGCCAGCAAATTTCCAAAGTCCCTCTATTACATGCACTATGCAACACAAGAAAAGAACTTAAAATTAAAATTAAAAGCAATCATTTCGAAAGAATCTCGTCATACATTCAAATTCAACTCTAGACTAGACTAGAGTATAGATTAGATTAGACTACACAGACTGGCATTTATAAAACGCTTTTAAAGATTGGCAAAAGATGGTCAGGTTTTTCTAAATGAATCTTGCTATACAAGAAAAGAACTTGAAATTAGAAGAATTTATATTTCAAAAGCATCTCGATTCTCGTCACACAGCACTGAGGAGTCTTATCATTTAATATACTCCACACTTCATGCGAAGGTGGAAGTGAAATGCTGTTTATAAAAGGAGAAAGTTTGCTAAGAAATGACCAAATGCTCACTAGTCTACATTGGTCAAGGGAAATGAACTTTAGCAGTATATACTAAGGAATATAGTAAGGTTAGATATACTGCCGAAACAGAGAACGTAGGAGTCTAACGTTTCGAGCGAAGGCCCTTCGTCAGAGAGAAACCTAAACGTTTCGAGCGAAGGCCCTTCGTCAGAGAGAAACGTTTCTCTCTGACGAAGGGCCTTCGCTCGAAACGTTAGACTCCTATACGTTCTCTGTTTCGACAGTATATCTAACCTTACTATATTTCGATTGTTGTTTCAACACTTCCTATGCAGCACGCTACTTTTATTATACTTGGTATAGGCCTTACTATATATTTTAATGACTCTACGATACCGGAATATCGACAGTTTGAGAATAAAGAAGTGTTATTTATAAAACGATAACTGTATCCATGCATTTACAAGAAACAAACTTGAATTAGAAAGCATCTATCTCTGAGGCATTTCGTCGCATTTTAACATGCATAATTCTAAGCTTATATCTTATATAAGAAGTTCAAAATTCAACCTTATAAAGAAATGTCAATTATAAAACGACGGTTGATAAAGAATATAGATTGCCAAGAAATGACCAAAGCATTAATCTTACAATATAATGCAGTTACAAGACCTAAACTTAAAATTGAAAGCATCTATTTAAGAAGTTATTCCGTGGACAGACTAGGAATTTCGGCAAGATTATGTACACTACACTGCACTGCACTGCACTGCAAAGTATGTGAACTTCGGTTAAAACGATACAGAATAGAATGCCGAAAACAAGGCCAAATATACTTCCTATAACATCCTGCTGCACGAACAGCACTTAAAATTCAATTTCAGAATTGTCCCGACATACGAGATCGACGAGAACATAAAAAAATTTATGATTATACCTTTTACAATGCGAAAGTCTACCAAAAAGAGATAAGCTCGATAAGAATTATGCTAAATTGTGTCTGGCGTACTTTTTAGACCAAATAAAGTTTGTAAAAAGACAAGAGTGCTGCGTAGGCAGTGTTTTGGGAATAGAAAAGGCGAGAAGCTGGTGAACGGCCAAAATTTTTAGTAATGAAATACTTATGTCTCGAGCGGAGGACTATGTTAGAGTAAAACGTTTTACTCCGATGATTGATGAAGGGCTCCGGCTCGAAATGTCAGTATTTCGTTACTAAAAATCTCGGCAGTTCACCAAATTTTTGCTTTGTTATTAAGTTTAGAAATACTGTTCTTAGTTGAGTCAATATCTCACATGCAGGAAAGCAAGGGGTAGAAATTAGATAAAGTGCCACTGTGCCAGTACAAATCGTAGTGAAGTCAAGAGGTGGTTTTTCAGTTGGGTAATCGCAAAGTGTCGGTTAGAACATTAAGTTTTACCTTACGCACGAATTCTTGTATTGTGTATCGGTATAGTGTATATTAAGTCTATGTAATGTCTACTTTAACAACAGGTTTGTCGACATCTTCGTAACCCAGTCACAGCCTATATAAAGCTCTTTATCTTACACTTTTTTAAAGTCTATTCGTCGGCAACGTTGCCACCGTCGGCAAAACTCGACAACAACAGACCAGTACGCGTCTTGTCCCTCAGGGCTATATACTTCAAATCTACTGATTACCCTAGTATTACTTCAGATCCGAACATATTGAACCTATACTCACTAACAAATCAAAAGGAATGAACACCAACCAAGCCTTCTGGGCTTCTATTAGAACTTTAATAGCTTATGGTGGCCGACGTAGCGTCTTTTTTGTCTCGAAATAATGCTTGCATGACTATATAGGCCTTTTTGTACTTGAGCGGTGTTAGAGGAGAGGTGACAATTACCGCCTTTATCGGCCCTACACCTCAACGCGAAACGCACTTATTTGTTATTTTAATTACTAAAAATAACACTCCCATCACTCGACAAACTTCAATAACCTCAGTATTCGCGTTTCGCGATCAAATGCAAAGCTTTATGAATCGAGAAAGGTATATACCGGCACACTCGCCGCTTCGGTTGTTGATCCAAGTTGTAAACAAGTGCTATATATACGAGTGCTGTATTCCTCGGGCTAAAATTAGTGTATCAAGCATTCAAGCCACACAATATCACACGCACGAAAAGAAAAGTATTAATACTGGCAAGTTTTTGTTGAATAATCACAGAAGGTCTGGGAATGGACTAAATATCAGAAAGTTGTAAAAAAAAAGTGTTCCGTAGGCAGTGTTTTAGATAGAGCAAAGTGAAAAGGTGCTAAGCTGCTGAGAATGGTTTTGATAACGAAATACTGACGTTTCGAACGGAGCCCTTCACCAGAGTGGAGCCCTTTACACATTTTACTCTGATAAAGGGCTCCGTTCGAAACGTGAGTATATTTTGTTATCTATCAGAACTATTCTCGCCAGTCTATAACATCCTTTTCACTTTGCTCTATCTAAATATCAGCAGTCCGACATTTTTTAACATAAGTATGCAGAGTGTTGCGTAGGCAGTGCGTTTTGTTATACGATGTATAGAAAATCTTATAAAGGCGTATGGTAAACAGCTTGCTAAAAGACTCAGAAAAAGGGGTCATTATAGTTAAGGTCACTATATTTAAGCTATTATTGTATGGCGAACAGGCAGTCGAGATTTCAGAGAACGAACTACTAACATTTCCAGTCACCAAAGCCGTTTTTTTATCAGACCTAATCGTCAAGTTGGATTCAAGCAATTTACCATATGAATTCTAAGCATATCTTTATACAGAGAACAAGACGAAACTGATTTTGGCTCGTCTATTAATCACGAAAGCTTGGGAGCACATTTTTTGTATTAGCTTGGTTTACTTTATCCTTCATGTACAGACGGTAAAATTTCGAGCGAGCGAGGAGAGAAAACGACGGTAAAAATCAAACTTAATAATAACTTGTCGATAATTTCTTCGTAATTGTCAGTGCCGACTTGTGGAAAGGCCTCTTTGAACTGGACCGAAACAAAAGAAAGATAAGCCATCGAAAAGTGTCGGCGCAACTCAGCTTTCACCACCAGATGAATCAGATCACGATTAAAAACCCCAAACTCGGCAGTCACATATCTTAACCACGGGTTGACCGCGAAATTATGTACCGCTTGCAGTAGCCAGAATACACATCAATTGCTTCAAACTAGGCTATTCCAAATTTTTTCATCCTAATTTATATGTGGTACTAAATCTAATTATTTACACGCCGACTGCAACGAGACGAGGCCTTAATTTTGATTAGGCATCAAATAGAACTCGTATCTCAAAAGCACGTCGATTGACAAAATATCGAGTTCGAAACACCGCATATATATATTAACAGCGACCACATGCAAAGCGTAAAACGGACGCGTGGCTTCGCACTCCCTCGCGATGGCTTGACACAGCTTACAATTAACTTGTGTACTAAAGGGATTTTTCAAGGCTTTCCCGCATGTATACTTCGTGAGTGAGTTTGACATGGTTAACCGTTTGACTGATTGATTGATTTATGAAGCGCGTTATATGTAATTACTCGGCGTGCCCCGATGTCGACCGTGAGATGGGCTGGAATTGCGCTAAAAGCTCATTAGGGTGAAATAACTGTCTTTTGCTATTCTCTCAGCCTTCACAAATGTGCCTGATAAATGACTTATCAGTGTATACAAAGTAGGTGTAATTAAAAAACTCATCTGCGGTTTCGGACCTCTGTCTCTGTTCCTCTGTTCTCGACGACGATAACCCCCTGTAAGAGAATGATTAATGTTTAGGAGATTCCTATCGTTGAACAACACACAGGGACATACCCACATGGTACAAATCATGCGATAGGAACACGCATATGACTATGAATTTGCAAACATAGCTCTTCATCCGAGCCTCAGAAGCGGTGATTAGAAGGAGGTCCAAACAGGTCTGCGGCTCAGAAATACTTTGGACATGCCCACATGTTAGAAATCAATAGGAACACACATGACTATGCAAACATAGCTCTTCATGCGAGCCTCAGAAGCTAATGGCAATGTATATACAGCCGCGTCTAACCGGTGATTAGAAGTGGAGGTCCAAACAGGTCTGCGGCTCAGAAACACTTTGGACATGCCCACATGTTAGAAATCAATAGGAACACACATGACTATGAATTTGCGAACATAGCCCTTCATCCGAGCCTCATTGTAGAAACATTTTCTGAGTGCCAATACGAGCTTGACAAACATCTACCAAACGTCTGTTTACTATGCCTATGAGATCTAGTTCAGTAAAGTGATACGAGTTGTATGCAAACGCTACCGCTTATTAAACAAGCACATGTGACTATGAATTCGTCGCAAACTTAGCTTACTCCATCCGAGGGTCTAACCTGTCATTATAAGGTTCGAGGTCTGGGGCTCAGAAATCTTTTCTGAGTAATTGAGCTTGACGAACGTCCACCAAATGTCTGTTACACTACCACATACACTACATGTATATATATGTACAATGTAAAGCTACCAGCGACTGAAATAGTTAATTGTCAAGCTATATGATATACTATGGCTCAGAAAATCTTTGGAGTCTACTCTAAACGCTGGTCGAATCGTAACCTTATGTCTTCTAATTGCCGATGAAAACCTCCCATGCAGGAAGAGACAGGATGGCCACAATAACGTGTGTTGTTTTGGGGGGAATGCCTGTTATTCCATCATATTTTTTTTCGTGTTGGCTATTCCGTTTACGGTGGCTCCCTACGGTAATTTCAATAGGGGACTGGTGACTAGAAATAGTATCGCTACGCATGCGTAAATAGCGATCTTGTCGATTCGAAATTCTATGACAGCGTCGACATCGATGTTGATTGTAGACGTTTTCTTCGGTGAATTTTGCTAAAATTTTGTAAATAAGTAGCTTATAAAAACTTCTAAAGTATATATAATTTTAAAAAATTTTCATAAGACAGAACTTTTTTAAATCGATAATTTTTATAGCGAAAAATCTGTCCATACAACCCTCTCTGATTTTGTGCATGGATAATAGGGACCTTAAGATGCTAGGACGACGACGGCGGTTAAAAATCAATTCAAATTTTAGCATTAAAAAGAAGTCACGGTTAACTGACTATTGTATTCAATACTTGAAGCTTATTTTATAATTTTCAAAGTGTTAAAACGGTTGCAGTGTCTGTGTTAAGGCAATCTCAGACAACAGTTCTCATCATCCCACGAGTCATCGTCGTTTTGAAGACGTGAAAATGCTCTGAGTGGCGTTGTATACAGAGCGAGGACGGTGTTCAGATTACTCTTGGGACTAGAAATTATTCATTATCTTTGTTTTGAAAGAAGAATGCTTTTGTTTGAAGGACGTCGTCCTCGAAGTTGCCGTCGTAGCTCTTAAGGTCCCTATTCTCCACAACAGTACCTATCATCTCAGTAATTTTTAAAAAATTTCACCGAAGCAAACTGAAGACATGCCGCTTCAATTATGCAATATTTGAAAATATACCAAAGTTCCAACGTCATTATTACCATGGTAACAGCAAATAATTGAACTTTTTGGTAGGTATTTTGTATCTGCAGTAGTTCTGCCATAGTAAGGTCTACTTGATATTTATCTAATAAATTTTTAAACTTGTGAATAACATTAGATAATGAGCGTATGAAATAGCGCGTATTTATTGAAACTATAGGGAGCCACCTTAAATTCATATTCCGGAATGAGTATTGGCCATAGAAATAATATACCTAGAATGCGGGCTCCTATCTCCTGTCAGTCAAAAAATTGTCGCCACAAAATGGCGGATTTATAAGGGCAAAAGGAACTCGCCCTAGGACTTTTTAACAGTTTTTTACCTGCCTCCTCCACAGGCCCTATTGCATCATGGACAGGACACACTCGCCGAATTTAGGGCCTGCAAGATCCTGTAAAAAATTTGGCAAAACTTGGCACGGAATAAATTTGCATAATTAACTACATTATTAATAGCCATGGCTATATCCGAAGATTTTGAAGGCCATTGAAGACTTATTACATACGAATCCTAGCTTTAAAATGCAGGAATTGTTGAAGAAAGCAATTACGGTTGAACTTTGTCAACTTTCGGCCGGAATAATCAACGAAAATAGGGGCTGTTTATATGGGAGGCGGGACGGGACGTTTGCCGGGACAGGACGTTTTTCATCCCAGGTTTACATGAGTTCTACCACCCGGGACGTTCAACAAGCATCTCTAGTTCGTGTTGGACATGCTCGGTATTTCGCATTTTTTAGGGAAACTAAGCTATTTGGTCGGATAAACTGTACGTATCTTGTAGCCAGATGAATTATCTTTCTTCCAGTATATTTGATAGCTTCTACAGTGGTTTATTTCTCAAGAAAACATTCGAAGAAGACAGATTATAATACATACGAAAAAGAATTTCAAAATAGCGGCCGCTATTATTTGGACATGTTCGGTATTTCGCTTTTTTAAGAAAACTAAGCTATTTGGTCGGATAAACTGTACGTATTTTGTAGCCAGATGAATTATCTTTCTTCCAGTATATTTCATAGCTTCTACAGTGGACTATTTCTTGAGAAAACGTTCGGAGTGGCAAACGACTAGGCATTTTTGTTTTTGCATCACATGACAAATGTTGCAAAGTCAGCATAATATCGTCCCGGCAAAGCGGGACGGAGTGTTTACATGAGAAAAATTGTCTTGGATTTGCCAGGATCCCGGCTGAGCGAACCGGGATGAAAAACGTCCCGGCAAACATCTTTCCATATAAACGGAACGGGATAAATAAGAGAGATATACATGCATGGTGAGATCCCGGCAAACGTCCCGTCCCGCCTCCCATGTCTACCCAGAGACTCTTTGGTTTATACTTTTTCGGTTTCCACAATTCCACAACAACTGAAACTTGAATTACGCTACACTATAGCCTACAATTTAACAAAATTAAATCTCATTAACTCTTGGTCAGTTGATAGTCTTCGATAGCTAAATAAACCAAAAAACAATACGAAAAACCTGTTACTCAGTTCCTGACCGTCGAATTTGCTTTTGTTCGGCAGATATTTCCCCCCCTTCAATTCCTTTTTGTCACTAAAAATATTATTGGCAGAAGGTCGGTAATTCTAAAACATATTGGTTTCTTCATTGTCATGATCTGTAAGAAAGTTTAGACCGAATTTCCTGGTGGGTCACAGTGTTTAAAGAACTTGGACGTACGTTTGTTGAACAGCGGCCGGAAAAAATTTGCAGGCCCTCTCAAAACTATCGCCTCTATATAGGGCCTAGTCTCGCTGTGCATAATGGGATCGGTCACCATTTTGTTTACAGGATCTGGCAGGCCCTCTAAACAGTGTGTCCTGTCCATGATGCAATAGGGCCTGTGGAGGAGGCAGGTTTTTTACACGGCCGCGGTTGATAACCGGTGTGGAGTGGACGATGGATGTATTTCAGCACTGAATTTCTTTGTTTTTACGCCAGGAAATTTACTGGATTAATAAATTTAAAGATAAAGGCATGTGAAGTGCAATATCCTTCGCCAAAACATTTCGAACATCAAACTCTGGATGTAGAAATGGCGACGATAGCGGCCTTTTAATACGAATGTCGAATGGTTTTAGTGTTTTTTTCTGTTTGACATTATATTTGAATGATTCCCACTTGCCAATCTGTATGTGATTTATACTGAATGTGGAGGATTAATCCAGGAGACAGTAAGTGTTTTGTTCTTTTTTTATCCAATCTAATAGGGATTCTAGCTTGTGATTTTTGAAATATAAAATGTTTATGCACCTGTCATACTTTTTATACATCAGTCTTTTCGACATCTATTTATATTGACATCTTAAATCCGTGTTTTTCTTAAGATTTTCTCCTAGTTTCCATTACGTATTTGATTATTTTCTTTTCTTTTAAACGAGCTTCATTTGATGCAGACAATTTCTGAGTTTCAAGTTTAGCATGAGCCTATCTTTTTGTTGCTTTATGTAATTGTGGTGAATTGATCGAAATATAATTTTGAACTTATAGTTTTTAGTACGTTTAACAAAGCAAGTGTCTTGCAAATTGTTTTATTTTATGCTAATGTGTATGTGGCTGATTTGTTGTCATGCATGTATCCAATTTATCCCTGAAACGTCCTCCAATTCTTTATTTTGAGAGGCGATCATTGTTGTATATATATCCCACCCCTTGCAAAATTCAAAATGGCGGATCTATAAGGGCAAAATAAATTTAATTTGGACACCTGTCACGTGACAGAGCACGCATTCTAGGTCTATTATTTCTATGGTATTGGCCCAAACGAATCCACCTTAAAGGGTATTGGCAACAAAAATTAAGTTTGTCTAATTTGAAAGAACTCGTAAAATTGTAATAGAAGATCCTTTACAACTTTTTCGTATCTTTCTGCGTTTTCAAGATATTTCAATTTGTTTGATATGTAAATGAGATGGTCTCTGACGTCAAGGAGTGGGGTAAAATATTTTCATACAGAGCAAAATCACTTACATATCTAACATGAAATGTTCAGCGTCGCAAGGAGTTTTTATGTGCACAGTTTCAAATGATTTCGATGAACAAACTTAGAGATATAACTGGTTTTGCTACATGTGAAAATATTTTACCCCACACCTGACGTCAGATACCATCTCATTTACATATTAAACAAATTGAAATATCTTGAAAACGAAGAGAGATAGGAAAAAGTTGTAAAGGATCTTCTATTGTCACTTTAACTACATTTCACATTAACGACATTGTTGCTTAGCAACTTAGTGCGTATACCCACGTACAGCTTCTGCAATGACTCTGTAAAAAGATGCTTATGCGCGCATTTCCCTAACTGGTTCATTTTAGGAGCAACTAAATAATCTGTCTTCTCTAACTGATTAAACAAAGTTCAATATATATATATATATTAGATTTAAAACCGATGCAGGTGTACGCCGGGTTTGTTGGTGATTCTAAATAACTATGTGAATCGCATGGCCTTTGCGCCTTATATAAATATATTTATTTATACAATACCCTGGTTGCTATGCGTGTTTTCATTGGTTGTTGTCCATGATCTATTAGAGGACAGACACATGGTCACGTCAGATCACGTCAGCTGACTTGCTTTTTTTCTTCTTCATGCCCCAAAATCCGGCAAGAGTTTCGACAAAAACCTTTTAAATTTTTATTGTATAAAACAAATGAGTAATGACTAATGTTTTATTTAACGTCGTAAGCACAGGATGTGGTCGCCCAATCATCCGAGCCAGAGGCTCATGTTAAAAGTGCACCGCATAAGCTAAGACCTAACGTGTTGATTTTACGGAGGGAGGAAAACCGCAGAACCCTGCGAAAAACCTTCGGAGCACAGGAGAGACCAACTAAACTCTACTCGCATGAAATTCAAGTTCGAGAACGGGGCTATTCCCAGACGGTCACCCATCCAAGTACTAACCCCGTCCAACTGGGCTTAACTACAGCGGTGAGAGGCAGCGCCCTAACAGCACATATTATATATATATATATATATATAAACCCAAAACAGTTTCAGAACAAAAAAGGCTATATTTTCGGGTCTTGGATTTGAATTCGAACGCCCACATAATTCAACCCCTCCCCATAGGTAACCCCACCTTTATCGTAAAGTGGCTTTGTTATTTATTTCGAGGCAATTCAATTTTCATTTTAAGCTGTATATTGTTGCTAAAACTTGAATATAAAGGGACCTTCAAAACTCGTCCTTCGGGCTCGGGCTGTGATTACTCGTTCTCCCCAACTTCCATTTGTATTTCTGTTACCCGATGGGAAATGTTTTCTATTTCGTAAACAACCCTGGGGTGTATACAGATACAGAGGCGTGAATTTATAATGGCACTTCATCGACACCGGTTTTCCGGGATGTGGAATATAAAGGGGATATTACACGGTGACGAGAAGATATGGATTTTATGTTCGAGTGGCAAGGACAATATCTCACGAGTGAGCGCAACGAACGAGTGAGATATTGCTCTTGCCACGAGAACATAAAATCCATATCTTTGAGCAACCGTGTAATGTTCTATTTATTATATGGACAATGAAATTATGCGTGGAAGTAATGTTGATAAACTGGGTTTAATGCAAAAACTACAACCGCTTGACCTAAACTTTTAGAAAATACAAATGAAAAATACAACAACTTCTTCGAATACGTAATTTTACTTGAAAAACTGAATTAAGAGAAGTTACTGGCTCAAATTTACTTGATTCGAAATTTGCGGCAAAAGGCGTAAATTTTGACTTGTCGATATGTCACTCGCGAGCGTTACATACGAGAAATACGCCACTCGGTTCCCGGATGTAGTGAAATATGGATTCTACGAGTGTTTTAGTGCTAGTAAAATACTCTTCTCCATATAATAAATCCCTATAAGGAACGAAACTAATCGACCAATATTCGGGCTAAGGATATGGTATTTAAAGTGTCTATATATAAACTCAAATAAGATATTACTGATATGGATTCTATATATGAAGTGAATAGTTGAATACCGAAATATTTTCTGACTTGAACTTCTATTTGTTGTTATATTGAGGTTTGTATTTCCAAAATGGTATGACGTCAATGTAGGCATTTGTGTGAGTTTTTTTTCTTTTCTTATGATAAACCGCTTGAAGATTTTCATGAAAAAAAAGATAAAATACAGAATATTTTATTCACGTATTCATTAACATGTGAATGAATTGGGTAATATTTCTCGTGTAATAGAACATTTTTATTACCATTTTATAATTGGAAATACAAACTACTAAAAGTTCAAATCAACTGCAATATTTTGGCATTCAACTATACACATTAAATAGAGTCCATATTCAGTAATATCATATTTAAGAAATAGAAAATGGTCGCCCGTATTTATATAGCCTGATGCAAACACGAGAGTGAGTTGGGAGAATTCGAAAGTTTATGTGAACCTGACCCGTAGGCGAGGGTTTAAATATAAGTACTTTCGAATTCTCCCAAACTCACTCTCGTATAGTAGTGTACATAGTAATAATAGTGGTACACTATAAGTAATATTTGGCATTTCACTTGATTAAGCGATATTTACACAGGTTAACTTAGTTCAGCTAAAATATAGAAACATATTATACATATAGGTGTATACAGTTAAAATCTATGATTGTAAATTTGCTTAAAGATGTGTGGAAGTCAATGTTAAGAAAAACTACAGTCAGAATCAAAAGTCGTACAGGCTTTCTTAAATCTAACTAAAGAAGTTTCAGTTCTCATTTGCACCGTAGGTTTGTTGTGGATTAATGCTCCCTGAAAGGCAAACGTTTTCCTGCCAGCTTCGATTTTTACTCTTGTGTGTAATATTTTATGCGACATGCTTGTGAAATGTGCACGGAAGATTTGTGGTGCAAGTTATAATGGTGCCAATATCGCGGTAAAGAAATGGGTACATTACAAACAATATTAGGCGTCATTAAAATCTCTGTCACGTAGCGGCATTCTGAGATTAGCGTAGAGCATCATGGGAAACTAAGGAAAACAAAACACCCCCTCTGCGTAATAATCTGTCATTTAAGCAAAACAAAGATAGCACGCCGGTTGAGAGTTATGGAAGCGAACTATCCAACAGGCTGGCCGATCAATTGCTCAGTCCCACAACCGACGTTGAATAGACGAATGCTCGGCAGTCCGCCGCCATTGTTTACTCAAGAGAGTCCACCTTGGGGATGTCCATCGTTTTGTCCTGGGTTTAGCCCGAATTGCAAAGCATTGGGTCCCTGTAAATGCTGCCAGCCATTGCCGTCCTACCCGACAGGCCAAACGCAAATGTATGTTCCAAAACAGCAAATAGGTAAAAGCCATGGCGTCGAGAATGAAACCGAAGAATTCCCGTTCTTGTTACACGCGAAAACGACACCGCCAGAGACCCCAACGCCGCCGAGAATCAAGGAATTACATCAGAGAAATTGGTGCGTAACGAGCAGTTCTTTGTCGTCGACGAGCGATCGCCGATCGAGAGTGGTTAAAGCGGCTAAACACGAGTGCTTGATTCCTGGATGTGGAAAAACGTATAAGCGAGCGTCGCACTTAAAGGCTCACCTGCGATGGCACGGCAACCCAGCGCCGTTTAAATGCAAATGGTCTACGTGTGGAAAGCGCTTCAGTAGTCAAAGTAAGCTCGAAGAACACAAGAAAACGCATAAGGACACTTGCTAAGAGAACACGGAAATTGGAGGAGTGAGCGCCTGGATATTTTATTAGTTATACTACTTCCTTCTCGAGATCGGCACGATGAAACGTTATGTAGTCTCCCATGAAATCATGGATATATTTGTTCTCTTACGAGAAATGCATATATATATATACGATAGACAGCAAAGTCATGCATTAAGATGCTCCTCTATACTCAAAACTTTAATAAGCACGAAAAGACATCATGATACGAACTTATTATAGCATGATTATCATTTCAGTGTGAAATAATTACCCGCCTTCAATGACTAACTACTTCTTTCGACTACGTAGTTCGGCGAGTTCGCTGCCATAGAACTGCAGTCGAATTTCCTTCGTGCATTCTCGCCGCATTTTTTTCAGTATAACTTAATCTATCAGATTTTAAACGGAGCCATTTTTGCTTTTTGCGTTTAAAGACTGATCTCAACTATTACGTTTTTTATATGTGTGTTTAGTTACTAACGGAAAAGTTGAAACTTTTTATTTTTATGTAGGAAATTGTACACAATCATATACACTGAAATAAAAACGTGTTACTATATATATATATGCGGTGTCATTGTTAAGGTGATTGGTATTATCTATACAGAGGTAATGGTAGGTATTAATTATATGTAAAGTTAAAAAAAATAGTGTCATGACAACACGCAACGCAAACGTGGAAAAACAGTGGAAATGTATTGTTTGAGGACAAAGTTAATTGAAAGCTAAGAGGGGGAGGAAGGAAGGGGGAGAAGGAGGGAGAGGGGGAGAAGGAGGGAGAGAGGGAAAGAGGGGGAGGGGAAGAGGGGGAGGGGAAGAGAGGGAGAGAGGGAGAGGGGAGAGAGGGAGAGGAGAGAGGGGGAGAGGGGGAGAGGGGGAGAGAGGGAGAGGGGGAGAGAGGGAGAGAGCAGAGAGGGAGAGAAAGGAGAGAGGGAGAGAAGGGAGAGAGGGAGAGAAGGGAGAGAGGGAGAGAAGGGAGAGAAGAGAGAGAGGGAGAGAAGGGAGAGAAGGGAGAGAGGGAGAGAAGGGAGAGAAGGGAGAGAGGGAGAGAGAGAGAGAGGGAGAGAGAGAGAACAGAGAGGGAGAGAAGGAGAGAAGGAGAGAAGGAGAGCCGGGAGAGAGCCGGTGTATAATTATAAACATTGTGAACAATTCATTCTCCACTTTTAAATTTATATCTAGACTACTTGGCGAACTAGAACATGTAAAGTATGATAATTACACAATAATGGTTTGGTATCCATGCAATGCTGATAAGCTATTAAACAACTAGATATGTTCAAAAAATAAAAATAAATACATGCAGAGAGTGTTCTAAGTGTAAGATAAAAGGTTTAAAAATCATCGGAAGGGCATTTGGTGGTAATAATTATGACACTGATATGCACACACCACTTATGATTTGATTTATTATATACTGAAAACATAATACTTATACCTTAATTTATGTACTACCTTATAAATATTGCATTCCAGGTTCGAGCAATTAAATAATAATGCCTGTATTTACAGTTGAATCATATGATATTTATGTTTATGATAATGTCTATATCAAGTTATACAATGTCAGGCTTTTAACAGATTTATAACCACAACACTAATAGTAGAAAAGTGGTTTGCATCATGTTCATTAGGTTTAGCAGAAAGGTTAACGTCTTTAAAACAGTTCGACCACTATAACCATGGATTCAGTAAAAGGTCTTTTTACTGTCCATGCTATCAGTTGATTGGGGGAAGGGGGGTTACAACAATAAGGCTTATTCACAAACAATCGCAGCAAATTAGCGAGGTAAGTTGTCTTAACAATCGAAATAATTATAGTAAGGTTAGATATACTGCCGAAACAGAGAACGTAGGAATCTAATGTTTCCAGCGAAGGCCCTTCGTCAGAGACTCTCTGACGAAGGGCCTTCGCTGGAAACGTTAGATTCCTACGTTCTCTGTTTCGGCAGTATATCTAACCTTACTATATTTCGATTGTTGTTTCTACACTGCCTACGCAGCACGCTACTTTTATTTCACTAAGTTGTCTTAAGGCGTTTTGCTTTCGATTAATTGTAGCTCTATTTATCTAGCTATCTCCCTGTTTGTGACAGATTCATGGCAGACAACTTTTCCAATCGTATCTTATCGTTGTTGTGCTGTCCTTTTCTCGACTTCAGCCGGACACACATCTTTTTCGTTTTCTTCCTCTTGGTTTATCGATATATCTTCCTTCCAACAAAAGTTTAAGGAGTGCCGTCTGTTCAAAGATCCATTTTGTTCTAGTTTCCGCATCCGTATCCTTATAAGTTACCTTGTGCTCTCCAAACCTTATCTTCAGAATTCTTTATTTCAGCACCACATTTCAAAACTATGCAATCTTTTCACACTTTCGACTTTTCAGTTAGCGATTTTTGAAATACAGCTACGCAAGCAGTTATTATTGAATAAAAAAATTAGAAATAGTCGGCATGCCAAAGATACTGCGGTGTTAAGACTTAAGCCACATATCGGTTTGACGGTATGCCGTCTTTCTAAACTATCGTCTATATAGAATTACAAACATGACTGTTGTGAAAAATCGCAACCAATCGTCGAAGGAATTGACAACAATATTTGGAAACCAAGTTGAAACGCCAATATTAATCCTTATTTTCCATAATATATCATATCCGCCAGCTAAAAGTATCATTATTAGACAATAATTGTTTGTGTAAGTTATTAATATAATTGACGGCGATTATAGACCATTATCTATGATTATTCTAAGAGTAATTCACTTCACAGTCTGGTACACTTGCCAAACTATTAGCTTCGAACAATCGTGAACTTTACGCGGCTCCTTCTTGTTATCAACTTTATTCGATAATAAGTAGAAAGAATGACGGAACATTAAACCCCTGAAAACTACCTTACTACCGATGAAAGAAAATACCAGCTATTGAGTCAGTACTGATTTGTACCTAATAGGCGAATTTCAGGGTATTGCGCGCGCGTCATTTTGCAAAGGAATTGGCGGGATCTTGGCGGGCTCCCCACAATGTAAGCAATGGCAAATAGACTTGGTAGCGAGCCAACAACAGCAGAATAACAGTGTTAAACATAAAGAAAAAAAGAAAAAACAGAAACTGTATCTATACTTTGTTGATTTTAAACAGTATGTTTACGTTGAGGGGAGCTTGCCAGTTTTTTTTGAAAAGTGATGCGCGCGCAACACCCTGAAACTCGCCTATTCTCTTTAATGAATCCTTGTCTCACTCAAAAATATTACACCGTTCTTAAATTCTATGATGAAATCGCAAAAATAGCTAGGGTCTATCACCGGTGTGGTGTATCACCGGTGTGGTGTATCACCGGTGCGGTGTATCACCCAAGTATCACCGGTGTGGTGTATCACCGGTGTGGTGTATCACCCGTGTATCACCAGTGTGGTGTATCACCGGTGTGTAGGTGTATCACCGGAGTGGTGTATCACTGGTCATAAAATCGCGCGCCATAAAATCGAATTAAGTGTCTCTCGTTGCAACAGAAAGTGTAAAAAGCCTTTACCCGATCCAAAACATTTTTTGACCAAATATCGAAAGTTCAAGAAATAGCCAAAATGAATAGGGTCCTCCCTTTACATTTTTTCCGATTTTTCAACTTTTGAAATAACGCTAAACTATGGCCATTTAGCACGAATAAGTCTCTCTCGTTGCGACAGAAAGTGTAAAAAGCCTTTACCCGATCCAAAACATTTTTTGTCCAAATATCGAAAGTTGAAGAAATAGCCAAAATGAATAGGGTCCCCCCATTACATTTTTTGCGATTTTTCAACTTTTGAAATAAGGCTAAACAATGGCCATTTGGCACGAATAAGTCTCTCTCGTTGCTACAGAAGGTGTAAAAAGCCTTTACCCGATCCAAAACATTATTTTTTCACCAGATATCGAAAGTTGAAGAACACCTTTAGAATTTTCAAAGATTTTATTGGTGCAAACCATGTTTTGGACAAGCATAGAGATTTCTAATACTGCTAAAATTGTTAAACCAACGCATTCGCGAATACTATCCAACAAATCAAATTCATACCTTATGACAACTGTCATGGACACCATCTTTTCCAGAAGTTCTATAGTAATCGAAGAAATCATTTCCAGTATACGAAAGCCAGTCAGGTGGGGAGCGAACAAAAAATCTGAAATTTTTGCACGAAAGCCAGTCAGGTGGGGAGCATACAAAAAATCTGAAATTTTTGTACTAAAGCCAGTCAGGTGGGGAGCATACAAAAAATCTGAAATTTTTGTACTAAAGCCAGTCAGGTGGGGAGCGTACAAAAAATCTGGAATTTTTGTACAAAAGCCAGTCAGGTGGGGAGCGTACAAAAAATCTGAAATTTTTGTACGAAAGCCAGTCAGGTGGGGAGCATACAAAAAATCTGAAATTTTTGTACGAAAGCCAGTCAGGTGGAGAGCATACAAAAAATCTGAAATTTTTGTACGAAAGCCAGTCAGGTGGGGAGCATACAAAAAATCTGAACTTTTTGTACAAAAGCCAGTCAGGTGGGGAGCGTACAAAAAATCTGAAATTTTTGTAGGAAAGCCAGTCAGGTGGGGAGCATACAAAAAATCTGAAATTTTTGTACGAAAGCCAGTCAGATGGGGAGCGTACAAAAAATCTGAAATTTTTGTACGAAAGCCAGTCAGATGGGGAGCGTACAAAAAATCTGAAATTTTGGTACGAAAGGCAGTCAGGTGGGGAGTGTACAAAAAATCTGAAATTTTTGTACGAAAGCCAGTCAGGTGGGGAGCGTACAAAAAATCTGAAATTTTTGTACGAAAGCCAGTCAGGTGGGGAGTGTACAAAAAATCTGAAATTTTTGTACGAAAGCCAGTCAGGTGGGGAGTGTACAAAAAATCTGAAATTTTTGTACGAAAGCCAGTCAGATGGGGAGCGTACAAAAAATCTGAAATTTTGGTACGAAAGGCAGTCAGGTGGGGAGTGTACAAAAAATCTGAAATTTTTGTACGAAAGCCAGTCAGGTGGGGAGCGTACAAAAAATCTGAAATTTTTGTACGAAAGCCAGTCAGGTGGGGAGCATACAAAAAATCTGAAATTTTTGTACCAAAGCCAGTCAGGTGGGGAGCGTACAAAAAATATGAAATTTTTGTGCGAAAGCCAGTCAGGTGGGGAGCATACAAAAAATCTGAAATTTTTGCACAAAAGCCAGTCAGGTGGGGAGTGTACAAAAAATCTGAAATTTTTGTATGAAAGCCAGTCAGATTGGGGAGCGTACAAAAAATCTGAAATGTTGGGAGCATACAAAAAATCTGAACTTTTTGCACAAAAGCCAGTCAGGTGGGGAGCGTACAAAAAATCTGAAATTTTTGCACAAAGCCAGTCAGGTGGGGAGTGAACAAAAAATCTGAAATTTTTCTACGAAAGCCAGTCGGGTGGGGAGCGTACAAAAAATCAGAAACTTTTGTACGAAAGCCAGTCAGGTGGGGAGCATACAAAAAATCTGAAATTTTTGTACGAAAGCCAGTCAGGTGGGGAGTGTACAAAAAATCTGAAATTTTTGTACGAAAGCCAGTTAGGGGAGAGCGTACTAGAGTCTGAGAAGCTTGTGGGATGCGCAGGAAAGTTTAATTCGTCATTTAGCGCAGTCCCAACGGGTCATCCCATCTAACTTTTACTCCTAAACAGCAGTCTAGCTAAAGCGTGTGTAATATATCTTTTAATTCTAACAAGGCACTTACGTTTCCCCGCAAGCCGACCAAGCCAGTCTTCGAGACAGTCTCGACAAAGCAATGCACTATAAAAATCAAAAAAATATAGTTTCTCCAATACAATTTGCATGAAATTTTGGTCACTAGATTAAAGCTTGTAACACTCTTACTTTTCTTCGACGTGAAATCGAGTTAAGTTGTAAAAATATAAAGTTCTTGCTCGGCTCAGATTTGGAACTTGACGAACTTCCCAACATGACCGCCATATTAAGTTTTCATTTTGTTCATCAAGTATTGGATTTTGAATATTGACAGCTCGTACCCAGTCCTATCTCCTCTTGCGCGTGGTTTTCAGTATATATATTCACCACTGATCTATTCACCGAAAATACATTTCAAAAAACACTTTAATTCTCAACTATCAATTAACCTTTCATAGTACAGTATTTGTATTCAATTACCTAGATAGTAGTTCTATAGTATACTGATTTAGAGTGGGTATCAGTAACGAACTAAGATGAAATGTTTTTGTTTTTGTGAAGTCAGTATTTTGTTTGACTATTCTCGCTGTTTTTCCCGAGGTTTTTCCCAGTTTTGACTAAAAGGGTGACTCAAAAGGACCCGTCCAGTCCTTTCGCGGCTTTTCCAAAATATGACGTCAAATAAACACCGCTGCCAAACGTTTGCGCATGCGTGAATTCGCTAGAATAAACATCAAGAGAAGCCGTGGCGACAACAACCAGACAGTGAAGACTAAGTAAGACTCGACTATTCATTTGTGTTTTAAAAAAAGGGTAAAGAAAATTACGAAGGGGTAATTTCAGAATATGTTACAATATTAACAAAGAAGCCATGCACAAATGATCTACCTTATCTTTTCGGTAGTATGCTTATAATTTTAACTTTTGTGTCGGACTCTCGGACCAGTCCAAATATTTCAGTGTTTTCCCGCTCTTTTTCTGAGGACGAGCTCGGACGTCGCGCATGCGCAAAACGTTTGGCAGCGATGTTCGTCAAATATGTTTTTCCAAAAAGCTAGGGGTAAACCAGATTTCAGATTAGGAGAGCGTACACAATCGACCCGTTTTTCCCGCCTCTTTTTAGCTGACGTCAGCGTAAATCAACTTTGCGAGGTCACTAAGTTCTGAATGTTTTTCTCGAAAAGATACGTCAGAGGACGTCAGTGAATATGTCGAAAGCCTAGGGTGGCATATTACAAACCAACACATCATGAAATCCATAGTTTTTACTAATCCGTTTTCAAACGAAAACCGGAAAACGGAGACCTCGTATCAAAAACGTATCAAACGTTTTCCGCCCACACTATCCTTTTCGAATCGTTTTTGCCATCCACATTAAAACGCCGAAACGACCCGTTGGGTGACTGGAACCCAGATCACGATTGTCGTGACGTTAGCGTTTTCAAAAAGCTTCGTTTTCGTCGTCCACACTTGCAGAAAAACGTCTTCGAATGTCTGCACTCTGGAGAGCGTTTTCGGTCACCGAAGACGGCAGAATTCGCGACTTTTATCGCCAGATTTTCCTCACGCTTCAGTAGCGGCTACAGAAATACACAACCAACTACAGAAGCAGAAGTGGGACGGTATTTCCATTTAGTCTGTAAAGAAGTGTAAATGAATTCCGTCACGGCTTGATAAAGAGATGAAAGGAATTGGCAAAGCAGTGTTTTTCCGGAAAAAAGCTACATAAAACGCCAATACAATAGGCCTCTAAATATCCCTAGTGATAAGGTAAAAACATATTAAAACCAGCGTATTCGTGAACGTTAAACTGTCATGGACAGATTTTAAGTTTATTTTCACTCATCTTCTGTAGACTAGGGATGTTTGGAAGAATGGAATGCTACCCTCTTTCCCCAGTTCTTGATCGTCAGAGAAATCTCTTGTAGAAACTGTTTCGGTTTCATATGAAGGCCAGGCTACCTGAGAGCGATCTTGTCTAAGAGACTGCTGGACGTTTTCCACGTTAACGACGCTCAAGAGAGCTGGTCCTTCTACAAGGCCGGATTAAGCTTGCGCGGGGCCCCTTGCCAACTGGAGGGGGGGGGGGGGGGAGGGGATCGACGAGGTGGCACGCGTGGAAGGATGAAATCGGCAGTTTCATTGAGCCAAACTCAGAGTCTCAGAGAGAATATATATATGGATTATATTTTGTTTAGTGTAATTGCGAGCAGTGCGCACTGTGCGCGTGGCTTTTGTAATTCCATTTTCGTTATAAAATCGCTTTGTGGGCCCCCCCGCTTTGTGGCCCCCCCGCTTTGTGGGGCCTGTGGGGCCCCCCGCTTTGTGGGGCCCCGCGGTTTGTGGGACCCCGCGCTTTCTGGGCCCCGGGCCCCGCGTTTTCTGGGGGCCCGCGCTTTCTGGCTCCGCGTATTCATTTTTTTAGAAAGAGAGCGCGGGGCCCCCAGAAAGCGCACGGCTTAATCCGGCACTGTCCTTCTATAGGAAGGCTGGCAGGAAAATTTCCATATAAATATATACCACAACATTGTTTACAAGTACAATATTGTTTACGCCTGTTCGGTCTGTATACACAGCACAGCATTGTTTACAAGACATGGTCGCGATCAGTGTCATAGGATAAAGGGCGGAAATTTTTGAAATCTCATACTTTCTAGAATATATTTCATTTTATTCTATTTATGCTGATTTCCGACAATTTAACACTATATACTAACAAATTGACAAGGCAGCATTCACTTACCTTGCAGGTAACCTAATTAAAATGCAGTAGCGTCGAGAAGGGGGGGGGGGGAATGAGTGGGGTAATTACCCCGGGGCACGGGACAAATAGGGGCCCGTAACATTTTAGTCCAAGAAATATATTACATGTAATATTGCGCTATACATGAACCTAAGAAAAAAACCAACTTAGAAGTCACATGCAAAGAGTAACAAGATAAATTCAAGTTGTGATGAGTTATAATACTACTAATTTTCATAGGCCAGGAAAAAAAAAATTACGTACAAGACAAGAGCCGATTTTGCTATAGGCGCCGCCATCTTGAATGATGACGTCATAAGGAGAGTTCAATTAAGATGACGGCGCTAATCATAGAGATCATATAAATACTAGAGGGGGCATTGGCGGGAAAATTTGGTAACCACATGGCAGCCGCCATTACCTATGATATTTCAGTCAATTGGTTGGCAAATGTACTAGACCTAGTCCTTTGCCAACCAATGCACCTAACGTTTGCCTCAAAAAAAATCCAAGATGGCGGCGTTCAATTGGTTACCCACGGTTGACTGAAATTAAGATAGGATGCCCCCTCTAGTATTTATATGATCTCTATGGCGCTAATGGTAAAATCGGGGGGGGGGAGAACCCGAAATGCATTCTTCACTTATGCAAATTTCATAAAATTGATCTTGCTATATCTATATCTATCTATATATATATATATATATATATATATAAAAGATAAAGGACAAAGGACTGGTGGCTAATCATCCTTACTTGCAGCCAGTGGCTGAATTGCGAAGGACGCAGATCAACGTGGCCGTGTCGAGGCATATCAAAGGCGCTCCAAGCAGCCGCCAACAACACAGTTCAGACCACGGATCACAGCTAAGATGTTGGTGTTGATTTTATGGAGGGAGGAAAACCGGAGAACCCGGCGAAAAACCCTCGAAGCACAGGAGAGATCAACTACAACTCTACTCACATGAGTCCAAGCCCGACAACGGGGTCATTCCCAAGCGGTCACCCATCCAAGTACTAACCCCATCTAACCGGGCTTAACTTTTTGGTGAGAGGCAGCGCGCTAACAGCACACGCCACCCGATTTTTTTTAACAAAAACAAGAACGGCAATTTCGTTATTGTTACAGTCGTTGTCTTGTTTTGCAGCTTTTCATTTAATAGTTTTAAGCCTTTAAGGCTTTTCGCCTTATCTCTATTTTTCACCGTTTCGTTTCCGCCCGGAAAACCTGATGAAGCGATTATGAAGAGCTCAGTCGTAATTCAAAATCAACAATGCATATTAATAGTTTTCACTTCTACATATTGAACTCTTAAAAAACTGTGATTGACACTTGATAAGGAATTGAGAACTTAACGTGAACAACTTGGGTATATTCAATCTATTTTATAAAGAAAAAGACTATTAAGGAGGAAGGGTTGGGTCAATAATTATTGGTCAGTCATAATCAGCGCAAAAAGCCTGGAACTAGTAAAAATTAGTAGGACAAAACATAACCCGGTTGGTCGGGCTATAAAAAAAGGAAAAACATGTTATTTTAAAACCCAGTTAAAATTAATAGTCGCTTATTTGTACATGCATAATGCCTACGCATTTACCATTTTTTTCATCTCGAACTAAAATTTTTTGAAGCGATTACAATAACATGGGAAACTTTGAGTTGAAATTTTCATCTCGGATAACAGTTGAAAATGGCTTCATGCAATCCCCAGCTCCATTCAGTCTAAGTATTTTATTACAACTAGACTGAAAATTCTCCACTGTGCCTTGGCGAAAACACGAATATAAAAAACAAACAAAACAAAGACAGGCATTAATAATATGTTGCGTGACCAGCGACAAACCGTTAAGATAAAATATTAGCATCATTGCCTTGTTTATCAGCCTTGTGTTTTTATTAAGAGGATGTGTAATCTGCGTAATATGTCTCGCATTGCTATCTAAGATCTGTGTGTTAGATTCTAAGACAACAGCTGAATGGGTATTATTTGCCATGCAGTTGCCACCGACTGTTTCGTTGGAACGGTTCAGTATTTCGTTATTAAAACTAATCCATACAGTTCACCATCTTTCCATGAACTTTGCTCTATCTAAATACAGTCGAACCTCTATTAAGCGGCCACCCTCTATTAAACAGCCACTTGTCAAAACCCCTAAAATATTCCCTGTAATTTATTATAGATTGCCCCTCTGTTAAAGTGTTTATGAAACGAAAATTAAGTTTGTCTTATTTGAAAGAACTTTTGAAATGACAAAGTAAGATCTTTTGCTAGATATTTCAGTTTGTTTTATATGTGAAACTAACCAGTGACATCACAAGGTGCATAATGACTTACTGGGAAAGGTTATATATCTTTTCTGTTATCAAACGGAATCACTTCAAAGCAATTATGTGTGCGTTTTTCCCTTACAACAACAGAAATATACATTTTCAACTGATTCCGTTTAGTAATAGCAAAGATATATAACCTTTCCCAGTAAGTCATTATGCACGTTGTGATGTCACTGGTTAGTTTCACATATAAAACAAACTGAAATATCTCATAAACGAAGCAAGGAAACAAAAAACAGCAAAAGATCTTACTTTGTCATTTCAAAAGTTCTTTCAAATAAGACAAACTTAATTTTCGTTTCATAAACACTTTAAACGGCCACCTCTATTAAGCGGCCACAGCCACCTACGAGCGGTCCCAAATGTAATCAAATTCAAAAACATTGTCGGTAATAAAAATATCTGCATGTCCGGTGCAGAGAAACACTACTCTTTACTTTGCGTCAAATCCCTCCTTGTTTAGGGATTTGGCGTGCTAAGACTCTGCGGAATTTCGCACAGTATCATGGATATGAGGAGGTAGCTCTATCAATTTCAAAGACAAATGACTTGCTTTGCGCTTTGAAACTCAGTGCACCGCAGCGACAGATGCACATTGATAACTATTTTAAGCCAACATAACTTGCTAGGCGTCAGTATACATGCATCGAACGTGTGGCATTTTTGTTATTCGTTTCGTTGCTCCTTTGTTTTATTATTTTTTCGGTTTTTGAAAACTGTTTTGTTAACTACTTGTTGGTTTTTTCAAAGTCTACATGTTACTGTTATAAGTGTTTTAGAATTGAATAAAAGGACATTTGACCACACCCAAGGCCCATTGTTGGCGTCACTCTATTAAGCGGCCACCTCTATTAATTAAGCGGCCACAAAGCCATTCCCCGAAGGTGGCCGCTTAATAGAGGTTCGACTGTACAGTAAACTAATACGCAGTAAATATAGTAGTTATATCGATCGATCGATCGATCGATCGTTCGTTCGTTCGTTCGTTCGTTCGTTCGTTCGTTCGTTCGTTCGTTCGTTCGTTCGTTCGTTCGTTCGTTCGTTCGTTCGTTCGTTCGTTCGTTCGTTCGTTCGTTCGTTCGTTCGTTCAAACAGTTAGGTCAGGAGTCGTGCTGCCATTTTTTTCGGACAGGCCTGCAGTCCACTTATAAGTTACTTAGCGTTTCAGATAAGAAGATTGACTATATATATATTTCTAAAATTCATTAATAATTCATGAGGAAAACACAAAGAAAAATCATGAGCGTATCGGATCTATATATGTGATATAGACTCGCTCTAAGTTTCTCGCTGGTTTTTAACGGCTGAGATAAGCTTAATTTTCAAAATTACTACGCCAATGAACGTATGAAGTGATTCTTTTTAGAAGCCATTTAAAAACCTTGCAGTACGGACTTTATCGGCTCTAAAACACTCGGCTATCGCCTCGTGTTTTATATCCGATAAAGCCCTCCTGCGCGGTTTATAAATATTACATATATATATATATATTTAACAAATAGATTCCATTTTGCCGTTGTCTGTTCAGTTATAGATGCACGGATGACGTCACAACGTAGTCGAGTGCGTCTCGTGGGCCACTGATGTTCTTACCACGTTGTTACGTCATCTGTGCATCTATAACTGAACAGACAACAAAAAGATGGAATCTATTTGTTTTATACAATACAAACATTTAAAAGGTTTTTATCAAAGCTCTTGTCGGATTTTGGGGCATGAAAAAAGAAAAAAGCAAGTCAACTGACGTGAGATCATGGGCAACAACCAATGAAAACACGCATAGCAACCAAGTATACTTTAAGTGGGCTTATCTCAAAATCTTGAGTGTCGCAACTGTCAGTTTCACGCGGGGCGATCTTCAAGCGACTGAGTAGTTTCGATTCCCACGAATCGAAACTACTCAGTCGCCTAAGATCGCCCCACGTGACACTGACAGTTGCGACACTCAACATTTTGAGGTAAGCCCACTTAAACTATACTATATTCGCTCTACCTTTATGATATTGAGCACTTTCCGACATTCCGTGAACAAAATTACACGTGCTCGTTTGTATATATATATATCATTCACTTTTTTTCACCCATACAATTTTCTGAACCGACTCACAGAGACTGATGCAAGGTGTGTCTTACAAATGTCTCATCGTTTAGTGGCGCAAGAAAAGTATAAGGTCCTCGCCGATTGCGAGCAAGCTGGTTGTTAAGCCCTAATCAAGAGAACGCAAGAGTCATCGCAAGTTGGCAGTCAGAATTTCTGTTGCGCGTCGAACTCCCCAAATTAACAAAATAAAGGTTTCATGAGTGTTTTAAACAAGTTTTAGCTTTGTTACGGTACATGATATTTTCGGGAAACTATTCAGAGCGGCTGGCTGAGATAGCGTGACTGCCAACTTGCGGTGACTTGCGTTCTCGTTTGATTAGGGCTTTACAGTGAAACAACCGATCCGGTAAAGGTGTTCTTTACTGCACGGCGAGTTAACAGCAACTGAGCAACTGCCGTAACAACACAGCTCACATGGCGTTTATGCAAATCTCATGTCAACTATATATACTAATAGCATATACAATCACGACTACAACACACGACTATATATACATACGAACAACAAATACTTGTTGCTGCATGCTACACTGTGTTGACACATGCAATCTATTATAACTATACTTCGAAACCTGAAGTATAGCCACAGGCATGTTATGTTACAAGTGGTGTGCGTCTATGATACATGCACGCTAGCATAGTGTATTACGACAGACAATATAATTATATCACAATATAGCTACGTAAACGTTTCTCGAGTTTGAAAAGCTTTTTCGTCTACCAGCTTGAGTAGTTCAACAGCTGTAGTATAGAACGTCTGTTAGCTAAGCTACCAAGAAAGTTTGAGGTTTTTGGGTTAAAAATATGCACTTTATAAGGTTAAAATAATTTTGGGTATAGAAAGACCAGACTGAGTATAGTTCAACAGCTGTGTATAGAACGTCTTGTTAGCTAAGCTACAAAGAAAGTTTGAGGTTTTAGGGTTAAAAATGTGTACTTTATAAGGTTAAAATAATTTTGGGAGTACTTAAAGACCTTAAAAACTATTAGCCTTCGTCTGAGTATGTCAATGTTAATTAATTCATTGCATGCATGCTTGTGTAGTTAACGCCCTAAAAAGGCTAAAATCCCAACTGTTCAAAACTGCTGACAGGTATTTGAAACTAAGTATACAGTGTTCTGTGTAGCCAGTGTGGAAATACAAATCCAAAATGTTAAAAGGCTGGTGAGGACAGGTGTACTATATAGTCGTGAAATACTTGAGGTTAAAGTTTCGTGCGAATCACATCTTACTCTGATGAAGGAGCTCCGCTAGAAACGTCAGTATTTCGTTACTAAAAATCTCGGCAATTTTATACAACCTTCTCATTTCTCTTCACTAAAAGACTCTAATTTCATTTCGACGAATAGCCTTTGGTCTGAAACTTTATTACTTGACCACTCCACCCTTACACGTATTTCGGTCGCAGTACACTAACCTTTTGATTAGTATTATAGAGTCACCAAAGAAAGATTCATGATTTTCTCACATGCATTAATTCACAAGCCAAACAACATGTGTTCACTCAAATTGGTGGCCGAACGTGTGAAGACACGTTTGAGGTGACGTCGACAGTGGGCCCGGAATTCAAACTTTCTTCAGGATTTCCATAATTTATCCAATTATAAGGCTGCACCTGTCTGATTACTCTGACTGCATAGAACACTTTACATAACTACCGCTTGTGTTTGCCAAAAATTGGCTCAGCGGACAGGCTGTGGGACTGAGGAAAGTCGACGTGTCTCAGCTGAGGTCGTAATAAGTATTAAAAATAATTTTTCGGGGATTTGGTGTTAATTCAGACAAGACTTGATACTTTCACTATAGTAAAGGTGAAAATTTAAATATAAAGTAAAAGTCAAAAGTCAAATATAAAAATAAAAAAGTCAAATATAGTTTGGTGTTAGACAGAGTAAAATAGTCTGGTGCTAGAAAGAGTAAAATAGTCTGGTGCTAGACAGAGTAAAATAGTCCGGTGTTAGACAGAGTAAAATAGTTTGGTGTTAGAAAGAGTAAAATAGTCTGGTGTTAGACAGAGTAAAATAGTCAGGTGTTAGGCAGAGTAAAATAGTCTGGTGTTAGGCAGAGTAAAATAGTTTGGTGTTAGACAGAGTAAAATAGTCAGGTGTTAGACAGAGTAAAATAGTCTGGTGTTAGGCAGAGTAAAATAGTCTGGTGTTAGACAAGTAAAATAGTTTGGTGTTAGACAGAGTAAAATAGTCTGGCGTTAAACAGAGTAAAATAGTCTAGTGTTATAGCCAGAGTAAAATAGTCTGGTGTTAGGCAGAGTAAAATATAGTCAGGTGTTAGACAGAGTAAAATAGTTTGGTGTTAGACAGAGTAAAATAGTTTGGTGTTAGACAGAGTAAAATAGTCTGGTGTTAGACAGAGTAAAATAGTTTGGTGTTAGACAGAGTAAAATAGTTTGGTGTTAGGCAGAGTAAAATATAGTCAGGTGTTAGACAGAGTAAAATAGTTTGGTGTTAGACAGAGTAAAATAGTTTGGTGTTAGACAGAGTAAAATAGTCTGGTGTTAGACAGAGTAAAATAGTTTGGTGTTAGACAGAGTAAAATAGTTTGGTGTTAGACAGAGTAAAATAGTTTCGTGTTAGACAGAGTAAAATAGTCTGGTGTTAGACAGAGTAAAATAGTCTGGCGTTAAACAGAGTAAAATAGTCTAGTGTTATAGCCAGAGTAAAATAGTCCGGTGTTAGACAGAGTAAAATAGTCAGGTGTTAGACAGAGTAAAATAGTCTGGCGTTAAACAGAGTAAAATAGTCTAGTGTTATAGCCAGAGTAAAATAGTCCGGTGTTAGACAGAGTAAAATTAGTCAGGTGTTAGACAGAGTAAAATAGTTAAAATAGTCTGGTGTTTGGCAGAGTAAAATAGGCTGGTAGTAAAATAGTTTGGTGTACGTTAGCCAGAGCCGTAAAATAGTCTGGGCTATCTGGCATTAGCTATATATGTATTTTACTTCATATAAATACAGTAAAATACATACGACTTGAAGCTAAATCTATTTCCAACCAAGAGAGATGTAACAGTGGAAGCATTGGCAACAGAAATACATCGTAAAGTTAATCACCCTCAGAGAAACAATTTCATAATTTTCTAATCATAATATTTACTGTTAATGAAATAAATCGTTCATTCCTATGAGTGACAGACAGCCTGGAAGGTGACGCCACATACTCGAGATCAAAGAAAAATGCGGAAACAGAGCCAACTGCATGTGTGCTTGTATAATATAGGATTTGTCACGAAGAACTAAATACGTTTAGAATTTAGAGGTTTTTTTCCAAGAAAAAGCAAAACTATAAACAGGGTTATTAGAGACATATAAAACTATTCAAAATTTTATAAGTATTGATATTGGTGTACTGGTGAAGTAGTCCTATCATTTTGAGAGAAGGCCGTTCGTCACGAGTCCAGAAAAACGTGAGCTATATATAGTGGTGCGATGTGGGGAAGTAATGTTTCATGGCCCTGCAATGGGGCTTTTTCACAAAACGGAATGGCAGTTTAAGAAATTTGTGAATCCCCTATATAGTGGGTCTTGTTTATAGCGTATAAATTTAGCGGTATCAATACGGTTTACCGATGCGACTATTTAACTACATAGTTTACATTGGAAAATAATACATTCCGCACAACACTGAAGACTATTTCGGCACGTACACTAAACTTTTAGCATGTATACAGTTGTATTTTCACACTGCCTACACAGACACGGCTTTCGTATATGTTTATAACACAGACACGACAATCACCTTTGATGAAGACACTATATATACTCACTAGATCAGCGGAGTGTCGAAACGTTGGGTCATGAACAGTAACTTTCAAAGTTGCGTTCATTTAACTTTTAAACCAGAGTAGCGTTAAACTGTGTCGAATTCTTCATTTAGCCGCGTTGGGAATATATATTTGTTAGCCTGGACACGTACCGTTACAAAATTTTCGGCAAAGGTTTTGCAATGTTTCGCTAAGCAACCCGAGAATACAAAAACGAACATAAAACTATATAGTATACAATACAATACAAGAGCCTTGGGTGTTGGCAATATCTCGATTCACCCACGCCAAGGCTTCCAGTTTTAGAATTCGGTTCCAAGTGCAATATTCCGTTCAGAAGAGGACGAGTTTTTCCGAGGAATGCGAACAAGGAAATGTAAAAAAGGGCGCGCTATTATTTCTGGTTCAACTGCTGGCCGAGCTTTCCGATAACAATCACAGTAAATGGCAGGTTTGTCACCGATATACACAAGCTGAACAAACGGAAAAAACAAACAAGAGAGATATCTCTCCATAGAGTTCAGCCAGCACAGGTCAAGGGCGAAGACCTTCCTTATTGTGCAGGAAATTGAACGGTCAAGTACCCCGAAACAATATATCGAAAAGGCAACAAAAAGACAACATGTATGATGGCAAGTTGTCAGCATATTTCTACGCTTCAGTATTATTAAAGCCAAAGGCGAGTTTACTCTGTAATAAGACCACACACAGAAATTGAAGGTGAAACTTTATATTTTGTTATAATCTGTGAAATATATATATATGAATTAATAATATATCTTGTATACACAAGATCGCGAAAGCGTGAGAATACGTTTGTTCAATAGACCAGCTATATATAATGAGATAAATATATTTAAAAGCGTTCAATTCGTACCTGAACAGACGGGAACTATTTGGGAAGTTGTTCATTTACGCACCTGTGCATGGGGCTATATTTACGGTACTTCTAGGTTTACTCACAAGCGATCTTTTAACGTTGTTAAAATGTTAGTTGTATACGGGTAACATTAACGCTGTCACATTGTGTATAGCTTGAATGAACCGTAAATATAACCTCAGTACTATATACGAAGTTCGTGCAGCTACATGTCTGAAAAGCGTTCAAATGTTATTTCACGATTTACTCGATATTTCTTTCATCGTAACGTCTTTCGCTTTAACCTCTTCTGTGGTTTTGTCATTAAGTTCGGCTTTTTCAGTCTGCTTGGGTTTATTCTGATGTGTTTTCTGGTGCTTTCTTAAATGATCGCTTCGCATAAATCGTTTGCCACACTCGCCACACGAAAATCGTTTCTCGCCAGTGTGAGTCCGTAAGTGGCGCTGTAGCTCATCCGAACGAGTGAAACTTTTCCCACAGAATAACCAGTGGCAGACAAATGGTCTCTCTCCCGTGTGCCACCGTAGATGGGCCTTGAGATGCGATGTTTTCCCGTAGACCTTCCCGCAGCCCGGAATATGACATATATGTTCCTTTCGTTTATTCGGCGTTCCGGTCGAGCTCGACAGTTGACAATTCGGACAACGACATCGCCGACATCTTCTGGTTCCAGGGACCTGGGTCGTGCCTAGAGTTAGGATGCTTGGCGCAGGAATGCCAGTGGAGAGCCGAGTGATCGAAGTCTGCGACGAGACGGGTCCGGAGTACGACCAACTTGGCACGGTGAGCGGCGTGACGTGTGGACCTGTGATTGTTTTGGTTGTCTCGACGCTCCACCAGGGAAGTGCATTACACTCGGGTTTACTATGAGGATTGTGAGAACACGGTAAGGGCATCGCAGGGAGCTGACTTGCCGAACACGGATGAGCACCAAAGTATGGCAAGCTGGCAGTTCGCGGCGTCGAAGGCATGGTCGGAATCGAGAAGGACGGCATCAGGGACTTGCTGTTAAACGACGTGTATTCGTTAAATGCATTACAGTGCGTTTCAGGCGGTGGTGTTAACGGGAGACTGCGTTCCAAGTAAGGGAAATGAGGAGTCACTGTCGGTTGTAGAAAGAGCTGGTCGCTGTAATACGGCGTTATCAACTTGCTTCGCGTTGGACAGTCCATCGTTCCTTGGTGCACGGTCGGCGTTTGCCCAATCCGACTACAGGTAGCAGCCAACATGGCTAACGGGGAGGGCTTCGAGTATTCCTATTAACGACAGAATAAAAGCGTAGTTTAGGATAAATACTAAATAAGTGCATGCGCTCTTATTAAACGCGTTTAAGACACCGAAAACATAAAAAGATGACAGGAGTCGAAAATTACTTCAAATTACGTGCTTCACTTACATGTGGCATAGGTAATAGTTCTGGTCGGGGCAGCATCACAGTGGCCATAGCCTTTCGGAAATCACTAGACGGAAAAATCAAGCGAGTTTGGTCGTAAGCGATGTTACTATCGTGAAGTTCTCCAACGAAGTGATAAAAATACTTTTGGTGTTGGCTCTTTCAGCTGTTTAGCTACAGACAGGCGTAATTGTTCAAAGGATGCCGCCTTCCAATCAATAAGTGGAGGTTGAACCACAAGCTGAGAGGTGCTTAGTAAAATATGTTGTTATCGCAAATAAAGGCCCATTATGATAAGATGATTTAGGCGGTCTAAAAGGCGGCGAACTAATGACTTGTAGCAAATGAGAGGCCATTTTATAATTGGATTCTATACATCAAACGCCCCGTCGTCGTGCCGCCGCCACCCGATTGGCTAATTAAGTGTAAACACGGCACATGCTAAGGATTCTGCGGCTATTGAGTTGTCCATTACGTCCTATTTCCCATATCACCGCCCCTTGTTCATCACTTGTTTGAGGAGGCTGTCATCAAAGACCAAAAGACACCGCCCTATTAGAATAAGAAAGAAGTCTGTCACATCGTCTTTGTGTGTCTAACAAAATCCAAACAATTAAGGCCTAATGCACGGGATCTTCACTGCCCAATACAAAAAGACGCTACACAAAGTGCAAACTTTCATGTCGCCGACGTGAAATTAGGGACTCTAGTATTAAGAAGTCAACGCGTTTATCGACGCTTTCGAACCGGAGCCATGGGAAAGTTCGACAAACACTCGAAGGACAAAAGAGGAAAAGAGAGGCGAGAATTGAAAGTGATAAACAGTTCAGAATATATAGACCTCGCTGAGCTTCGTTCGGTCAAGGCAGGAGGAGCGATTTCTCGCTTTAGTTCGAAACGTCAGGGGTCTGCCAGAACAACAAAAACTAATTAAAAAAGCCCGCCTAACAATCCCGCCTTGTGCCCTCCCAAATGCTCAAACTGAACGACATAGGTGTCAATCACGGAGCCAAGTGCGAACCGAACGGTGTAGCACAGGTCGACAGTTGTCTATCATCTGTGAAAATTACAAGTACAGTTCGAAGACTTCTTGACAACTCGTTGGCGATCTAGAACAATCACGTTGATATGGCGAACGCACAACATAATTACTAAAACACCTAGGCTGGCCACAAACAAGCGACCGGCAACATCAAAGACCCACTTCAATTTCCCCACTTCCACAATTAACGCACCATTCTCAGTCGATATGTATTAACGAGAAATATTGATTAACATTTCGGGTCGTCCTCTCCGACTTTATTGGCATGATTAAGCGGTGTTTTTCTTCGCTTTTTTAAAGCAGAATGATAAGGCTCGTCACATCCGAACTATCTAGCTTGTTTTCGTTTTCAAAACTCGTTCCCTTGGCCTTCGCAAGCTGTCATTATCGGCAAGCGGTGTTATTGGCCGCGGAAAGAACTGTGGCGCCAGAGATTCGCATCCAGCTAAGACAGGGGACTGTGTGGATTTAATAATCGCCATTTACACAAAACCCCTTTGGAAATAAGACAAAAGTGCCGGCCTTTCGCTCTTTGAAAGTTAATGCAATATTATAGGGGCCTTTCGCTTCACAAAGCGTCTAAAAACACAAATTGTTTTGAATCGAAGGTCACAATAAAAGCTCTTAACAGAGGCGTGTTAACGACAGTCATTGTGAACTTTCGCTTCGAAATTGCCAGGTAAAGAGCAGGAAATACTCAAAAAGCTCCACAAATAGCCATGCAAAGGATTTTCACGACTATAATTATTGCGAGAAAGGCTAGAACAGCGGACAGGGTGGGAATAAATAGAATTCAAACATCGAAAGTCCATGCAGTAAGAAGAAATAAAACGAAGAAATCGGGTACCTAAAATTGAAAGACTTGAGAAGGAACAAAACAAAAAATCTGATAGGATTCGTGTTTCGAAGGATAGACAAAACATAATGCTTTGAAAGATTAGGTCGGAGGTAAGACGATCTATTTAAGATGCAAAATTTCCAAAGCAATATTTACTTTAACTTGCAATATTCGTATAAGCAGGCACTTGACTCAGTTGCGACGTTGGTCGGTTATTATAACTCGCAAGGTTTGTGACTCATTCAGGACAGTTTTTTCGATAGTGTCAAGCGAGCAGATTCTATTAGCACATAAGTCATATGTTTCGCGGTGGAAGCTTCAGAAGAAGCCGTCGTGATGTTGTTGAAGTTTGTGGGTTTTGCCATGGGCATGGCCGACAAAGCAAATACGACGATTAATGCCTTAATATGATTTAAAGGTCTGCCGGCAATCATCGATCGACCCAATAATATGGGGGGAAGTTTAATAACCAGAGATGCCAAAACTATTGACGGGTACAACGCCCAGTACGTCGAATATTTGAAGAAGAAAAACAAACATTAAGTGCAATGTAGTGTTTTTTTTCATACTTTACCTCGACCTTTTAAGCAAGCCAGAAATGTCAATTTTGCGGGTTTTCTTTTATAAATTCAACCCGTTTGGAGGTTAATATTTACGGCCCATTCACCGCTTGTCTTTTATGTGATCGAGTCGATAAGTATAGCTCAGTGATGTTTCCGGTATGACTTGACTTGACAGGAAAATAACAAAATCATTTTGGTCCGCTTGTAAGCGACATTTCATTAAACGATAGTCTATTTTAAGCAGCGGTATACTGAGGATAGAAGCACTTCAGATTAGGAATTATTGGTCGTAAAGAGGAAAGGGGGGAATCTGAAACACTGCCTACGCAGCAATGTGTTTTTTTATCTAAAATTAGTACTTTCTATTTTAAAATTAAAATTTTGAGATTACTTATAGTTAATGACAGTATTTGCTTTCAAGTACTTGAGTTGCCTGTACACTGTTGCTAAGGAAACAGAGGGTATCCGTTCTTCAAAATACTGTAATTTTCGGTGTCTGTTAATTCAGATAGACTCTTTTCAGGGTTAATGGTATCTCGTGTTTGCAATTGGAAATGTCAGTATTTCGTTATTAAAACTATTCTCGGCAATTTACCCCCTTTTCACTTTGCTCCATCTAAAACACTGCATCCTACGCAGCATTTACCCTCCCTCACATGGTCGGTTGTATATCTACTCTTTCTCGATTTCAGCGTTAAAGTTGCGTTGTTCATCGATTCTGAAAGGCAACAAAGTATTCATTTCGAAAATCAAGGAGAATATTCCTCAAAAATTTAGTTCGGATAATATTATACCATGAGTAGCTAAAATAGCCCGCCGTTAGCCATAGCAACATTGATTATAAAGACATTTGCATATAAAATACTGACACTATAAATCGGACCACTTCAACATGACACGTTCTGCTATTTCAGTCTAGATCGCCAGATTACAAGTTTGATTCTCTCGTATATATAGAATAACTCGGAAAAACTTATTCACGAAGAGAAAAAAATTATGATATTCTTAAACTGCAGAAATCAAGTTGTGTCGACTCGAGGGTGGGATTTGGACTCGTATTTGAACTGTTTCAGCCTTTTGTTTGCAAAATTTCATGTTTCATGTATATATATTATGTACATAATCGAGCGAAAAATGAGAAAGGTTATGAAATACGTATCCATGCCAACAATCGATCGTCGAATCCACATACACGTCCATAGCCATGTGTGCTGCAAATGCACAATTGGGGCATCTCAGCGTATTCCTTTGAAACATTTGTTTGCGTTTATATGACAAGAGGCCCAGCCGTCCAGAGATCTCGCTTGGAAATTTCCCATGTAAACGCACTCTTGACCCTGTTTACACGATGCCGGTACAATTTTAAAACGGAACAAAATCATGCCGTTTAGGCCTTGCGTTTACACGATACCGGCACAAAAATGACATGAAAACGGCACAAAATGAAGACGGGTTCCTTGACGGCAGTGTTGAAGCTTTATTCAAACAACATAAATACCAGATTTGGTATATAAGATACATACACATAACATATAAACTAGACTACGTGCTCAACTATAAACTTTCAAAACTTGTTAAAACATTAAAACAGTATTTAGCTACCAAAGTCATAATTGTTTTGTCTTGCATAGCAATGACATACATGAAAAGGTCTTGATAGCTAAATTTACAAAATGAGTTATTTATTTTACAGGGACTTTCCATAAAATTAACTCTAAGATTGGCGAACTTTGTGTTTCTGCATGACATTAAAAGGTGTTGTTCGTTCCCAATCTCATTTAGATCACAATGTTTGCATAATCTTTCACTGTATGAAACATTTCCGTATCGACCAGTTTCAACAGGTAGTTTATGAGCTGAAATTCTTAATTTTGTAACCGCTTGACGATGTTTGAAGTTGCGAATTGAAGAAAGATATTTTTCAAAGCCAAAATTTATTTTCAGTTTTTTAACGACTCTTAATTTGCCATTATTTCCACCTTGTTGAATCTGCTCTTTCCAGTATTCAGTATATAAAACTCATGTAATTTATTCCTCAAGTAATGGCAAAAATTTCCTTGTTCTTCGGGTGGTATTACAAAATTTTTAAAATTATTAACTTCTATATTACATGCATGAAATGAAAACGGCATGAAATGAAAACGGAACACTAACCGGTATCGTGTAAACGCCCGTGCCGTAACAGTTTGATGACGGTAATCACGATATATACGACCACAGTATTCGGGGCAGCAGTATTCACAAAGTTTACTCAATTCTCATTGGAAGAGAATAGTCACATGCTAATCCGTCATTATATTATACCGGCACCGTGTAAACGCAAGACTTTTTGGCCTTAATCTACACACCGGCATGATTTTGTTCCGTTTTCAAATTGTACAAGCTGCACTTGCGACCACTCTCGCATAGAGCGACTAGCTCTCACACAACGACCATTTTTGAGATTTACTTGAGTTAGACTTTTTCTTTAGTATTTTATGCAGTCTTTAGGATTTGACTCTGGCTAACGCCAGAGGATTTTACTCGTCAAGGGGAGAGTTCTCGGGCACCTAAGGGGTTAACTGGTGAAATTATGATAAATGCGAATTGTACAGTGTTTGGCTATACGATCAGTAACTGTGCATGCATGGACAGCATGCAGCCGATTTGCATGTTTCTCGCGGGCTCGACAACAGTGATGAATAACTTTATTTAAGTGTCAATGTATTTAGCTATATTACAGCTAATTGGGGACATAGACACGTCTATGTTATTAGCCACATAGACACGTCTATATATATTCACATATTCTATATATATATATATATATATATAATCGAAATATAGTAAGGTTAGATATACTGCCGGAACAGAGAACGTAGGAATCTAACGTTTCGAGCGAAGGCCCCTCGTCAGAAGCTCTCTCTGACGAAGGGCCTTCGCTCGAAACGTTAGATTCCTACGTTCTCTGTTTCGGCAGTATATCTAACCTTACTATATTTCGATTGTTGTTTCTACACTGCCTACGCAGCACGCTACTTATATATATATATATATATATATATATACAAAGTATAAAGTATAGTTTTACCTTAAAGTCTTCGCTAGCGAAGACTTTAAGGTAAAACTATACTTTATACTTTGTATTTTGCTCTATCTATATATGGTATTGAGCACTCTCTAACATTTCGTGAACCATAACTCACTTATATATATATATATATATATACATACATACATACATACACATGTTGAAGCCAGAATTCTAGCATCCTTTTCGAAATACCGTTTTAAATTTACTCTCTTAATTCGCTCTATTTTTTCAAGTACTGAGGACTCCTCTTCTTTCAGCCAATACTTCTTCGACTTCGATACACTTTTTGATTGATAGTCGGCAAAAACATATCCTATGCTAATGAATTCAAATTCGGAATAGCTCGTCTTTGATTACAACGAAATTACATCGAATTCTGTCTGACAATTGCATGTCAATGATCTCCGCCGCTCGCTTGATGGAAAAGGCCCATCTTAAAAGACCATTTAATACTGTGATTTCTCTTGGTACTATTGTGTTTTGTGTGCAGAATAGAAAACAATTAGATGTCCAATTGATATTTTTCGCAATAATATTCGTATAGCAACTTGCTGTGAAAGTTGGCGATGGATTGACAAAAGGGTTATATGATAATGAAGTGACGATGAAATGTATAACCATACTTATATATCTTCTTGCAGTTCAAACCTTTGTTTAAACATATTTATTCAAAACAATTGCCCCAAGAACATAAGCTCATCTAGGGGGCTCTTGTACAAAAGAGGCAGTGACTACAAGTACAGATAACATCGCTTGGAAATTAATGGATTTACATACTGCAACAAGCTTCAACCGTTGTCAGAAGCTTCGAAAATAGGATTCTGTTTCCTCGGGTATATATATACCTTTTAGCTTTTCTAAAATTCTTAGAGCAAAGTGACAAGGTGGTAAACCGCCAAGGTTTTTACCGAAACGTCGATATCGCAACTCGGAACGTCAGTATTTCGTCATCAAAACTATTCTCAGCGACAGCAGTGTACCTGCAGTATTTACATATACATAAATTGCATGAGCGTTGTGAGAAGGAAAATTTCACCTCGCGTTTACATTAGCTTTTTTTGGTAGGGCTAACCCTAGTAAGAGGGCCGGAATTTACCTCGCGTTGGCTTGTTTACTGACTTGTGCAACTTTCCCACGAAGCCCGAAATCATGTTTTTGCAAACACGATTTGAATTTATAACAAACACATGAACAAACACAACTTGTAAAATAAAAAGTTGACCAAAAAATATTAGTAAAGGCAAACTTTACCCTGTACACTGAGCTTCGATTTGCTAGCCCTTAGCCCTCTTGACTGGCCCTCCCCTCTTGAGTGCGTTTACATGGGACATTTCCAGCCTTCCTAGGCGAGATTCCCGGCCCTCTTGTCATGTAAACGCAAACAAATTTTTACAAGGAATTACGCTGAGAGGCGGGATCTCGGCAGAGAGGGCCTCCTAGGAGGACTGCCCCTCCTCCATATACACCCGTTTACACGGTACTGGACGAATTCGAGACCGGTCTCGAATTCGTCCTATTTCGCCGTGTAAACAGGCGGAACCGTACTAATTTGAGACCGATCTCGAATTCGTCCTATTTCGCCGTGTAAACAGGCAGTATCGTACTAATTCGAGACCGGTCTCTAACTCGTCCTATTTCGCCGTGTAAACAGGCAGTATCGTACTAATTCGAGACCGGTCTCGAATTCGTCCTATTTCGTCGTGTAAACAGGCGGAACCGTACTAATTCGAGACCGGTCTCTAATTCGTCCTATTTCGCCGTGTAAACAGGCGGAACTGTACTAATTCAAGACCGGCCTCGAATTCGTCCTATTTCGCAGTGTAAACAGACGGAACCGTACTAATTCGAGACCGGTCTCTCATCGTTCGTCCTATTTCGCCGTGTAAACAGGCGGAACTGTACTAATTCGAGACCGGCCTCGAATTCGTCCTATTTCGCAGTGTAAACAGGCCGAACCGTACTAATTCGAGACCGGTTCCGAATTCATCCGGTACCGTGTAAACGTAGTCTAAGAACGTATTGGCATTTTAAGACAAAACCGGGATCAGTTAAAATCCAACATGAAAGCACTACTGACTAAGTTCTTAACGTATATAGGAATCTAACGCTTAAGTTCCTAACGTATATAGGAATCTAACGTTTCGAGCGAAGGCCCTTCGTCAGAGAGAAACGTCTCTCTCTGACGAAGGGCCTTCGCTCGAAACGTTAGATTCCTACGTTCTCTGTTTCGGCAGTATATCTAACCTAAGTTACTATATTTCGATTGTTGTTTCTACACTGCCTACGCAGCACGCTACTTTTATTTCACTATAGTAAGGTTAGATATACTGCCGAAACAGAGAACGTAGGCGTAGGAGTCTAACGTTTCGAGCGAAGGCCCTTAATGGAGAGGGGAGCTTAATAGAGAGAGAGCTTAACAGAGAGGAGGGCTTAATAGAAAGGAGACTTAATAGAGACTGGAGGCTTGATAGAGATGGCTTGATTAGAGAGGGGGCTCTGACGAAGGGCCTTCGCTCGAAACGTTAGATTCCTACGTTCTTCTGTTTCGGCAGTATATCTAACCTTACTATATTTCGATTGTTGTTTCTGCACGCTACTTTTATTTCACCATTTGGATAAGTTCTTAATTGGCTGCCGGGCTCAGTGGTCAGAGCACTGTGGAAGAATCACAGGATCCATTCCTAGCCCTAAGGTCTTGATGTTTCATTGTCGCAACTGGTCCCGGTTTGGTCTTAAAACTACGTTATTCTTTACACTCGAAATTTTCGAGGGGTGTTAATAGAGAAGAGGGCTTAATAAAGATAAGAACTTAATAGAAAGGTTTAATAGATGGGGAGAGGGGGTTAATTAATAGAGAGAGGACTTAATAGAGAGGGGGGCTTAATAGAGAGGGGGGCTTAATAGAGAGGAGGGCTTAATTAATAGAGAGGGAGGCTTAATTAATAGAGAGTAGAGAGGGGAGCTTAATAGAGAGGGGAGCTTAATAGAGAGGGGAGCTTAATAGAGAGGGGAGCTTAATAGAGAGGGGAGCTTAATAGAGAGGGGAGTTTAATAGAGAGGGGGGCTTAATAGAGGGGGGGGGGGCTTAATAGAGAAGGGAGCTTAATAGAGAGTGGAGCTTAATAGAGAGGGGAGATTAATAGAGAGTGGAGCTTAATAGAGAGTGGAGCTTAATAGAGAGGGGAACTTAATAGAGAGGGGAGCTTAATAGAGAGGGGGGCTTAATAGAGAGTGGAGCTTAATAGAGAGTGGAGCTTAATAGAGAGGGGAACTTAATAGAGAGGGGGGCTTAATAGAGAGGGGGCTTAATAGAGAGGGGAGCTTAATAGAGAGGGGAGCTTAATAGAGAGGGGAGCTTAATAGAGAGGGGGGCTTAATAGAGAGGGGAGCTTAATAGAGAGGGGAGCTTAATAGAGAGGGGGGCTTAATAGAGAGGGGGCTTAATAGAGAGGGGAGCTTAATAGAAAGGAGACTTAATAGAGACTGGAGGCTTGATAGAGATGGGGCCTTCATAAAAAGGGGGGCTTATTAGAGAGGGGGCTTAACAATTTGAGGCCTCTCCCTCTCCCTGTTCTGAATAAAATCGTCTGGCGTTAGCCAGAATAAAATACTAAAGACTCGTCGTCAGGCTTCAAAGTGTTAATAGAGAGGGAGCTTAATACAGAGAGGGGAGCTTAAAGGGGGTCTACAGTCCGTTCAGCGCATGTAGGAAACTAATATTTATATCTTCATTTACCAAAAATATACTGATACCTTATTCAAGATTGTAAACTTTTCTTGCTTCCTTTTCATCACTTGTACCCAAAATAAAACATTTTCGAAAGAAATAGAAGAAATCCGAAGAGATATCTTCGCCGAATCACTTGGTTTTCAGCCATGTTGCTCCCAACGGTTTACATTGAGCTGAGTACTTCATTTAATTATCTACGAATGTCATGTTTTGGGGACTCCACGCTGCTCATGCGCAGAATGGACTGTAGACCCCCTTTAAAGGGCATATGACTCGAAAATTAAGTTTGTCTTATTGAAGAGAACATTTAAAGTGATAAAATAACATCTTTTGCAGTTTTTGGTTTCCTTGCTTCGTTTTTGAGATATTCCAGTTTGTTTGATATGCAAATGACACAACTTTTTACGTCACATGTGCATAATGAGTTATCAGAAAAGGTTACATATCTTTGCTATTATGAAAACATGGGCTTAACTCAAAGGAAGCATGTGCGTGTTTCTACCCACAACACCAAACATATAGAATTCCAAGTGATTTCGTTTCACAATAGCAAAGATATGTAACCTTCTCTCGGTAACTCATAATACTCATTATGCACGTGTGACGTAAAAAGTTGTGTCATTTGCATATCAAACAAACTGGAATATCTCAAAAACGAAGCAAGGGAACCAAAAACTGCAAAAGATGTTATTTTATCATTTTAAATGTTCTTTTCAATAAGACAAACTTAATTTTCGAGTCATATGCCCTTTAATAGAGAGGGGAGTTTAATAGAGAGGAGGGCTTAAAGTGCCTATGTCATCCTCAGGGACTTTACATATTTATACTAATTGGAACATTCTGAGACGATTTGTAATATATCTCCTCAGGCAAACATTTCATCTTCATGGATTTTTTTGCCGTTAAAGTTGACGGAAGTGACGTCGAAAGAGGAATTTGTCTATATGAAAACCACTTTACAGATTCCTCTTTTGACGTCACTTCCGTCAACTTTAACGGCAAAAAAATCCATGAAGATGACATTTTCGCCTGAGAAGATATATTACAAATCTTCTCAGAGTGTTCCTAGTTAGTATAAATATGTAAAGTCCCTGAGGATGACATAGGCACTTTAACAGAGTCTATTAAGCTTCCTTCTCTGTTAAGCCTCCCTGAGGGCGATTAATAGGGGGGGGGGGGGGATTAATAGAGAGATGGCTTAATAGAGAGGGAGCTTAATATAGAGAGGGGAATTAGCTTATTAGAGGGGGGCTTAATAGAGAGGGGGGCTTAATAGAGAGGAGGGCTTAAATAGAGAGGAAGCTTATTATAGCGAGGGGGGCTTAACACTCTGAAGCCTGACGACGAGTCTAAGGTTTATTCTGGCTAACGCCAGACGATTTTATTCAGCACAGGGAGAGGTCCAGACCTCAAAGTGTTAAAGTGCACATGAAACAAAAATTAAGTTTGTCTTATTTGAAAAAAACCCCAGAATGTTAGAGTAACATCTTTTGCAGTTTTTCGTTTCCTTGCTTCGTTGTTGAGATATTTCAGTTTGTTTGATATGTAAATTAAACAACTTGACGTTACATGTGCATAATGAGTTATCAGAGAAGGTTATATATCTTTGCTATTATCAAACATAATCACTTGAAAATTCTACATGTTTGGCGTTGTGAGAGAAACACACGCACATACTTCCTTCGAATTAAGTTTGGTTTGATAATAGCAAAGATATATTACCTTCTCTGATAACTCATTATGCACATGTGACGTCAAGTTGTTTAATTTACATTTCAAACAAACTGAAATATCTCAACAACGAAGCAAGGAAACGAAAAACCGCAAAAGATGTTACTCTATCATTTTAAGTGTTCTTTCAAATAAGACAAACTTAATTTTCGTTTCATGTGCACTTTAACAGAGACAGGGCCCAATTAATAGAGAAGGGGGCTTGATAAAGAGAGAGGGGCTTTACCTAATAGAGAGGGGGGAGAAAGGGAGCGCAATAGAGAGGGAGCTTAATACAGCTTTTACGGTATACACTACAATATACATCATATATACTATATACTATATACAAATTAGTGTGACAACCGGGATATAATTACATAGGTTAGATATACTGCGAGTTAGGAGTCTAACGTTTCGAGCGAAGGCCCTTCCCCTTCGTCAGAGAGAAACGTGACGATGGGCTTTCGCTATTACATACACAGTTTCGACTTTAATTCGACGAGAAAGATTGAAGTGCAGTAAAATTAAGTCGGTCATGTATGCTAGAACCTAGTCTACGTACTTTTGGCTAGAGTTCAGATCAGTGCAGTCGTGCATCGATTGCAAACCGCAAACAAAGAAATATCTAAACCAGAAACAACTCCAATATTAGCAAAGAATCTGCGGAGTGCTTGCTCAGCAATGTCTCGACCAAACCATATTTAGACATGCGGCATAAACCGAAGAGCCTTCGCTCAAGTGGCGGGGAAAACTATATTGTCGGCTGTGCCTCGTCGTCTTCCCGCTAAATCGCCCACAGAAAACATCCGACAATAAACACAGTATTTTATAACGTCCGCCGAAAAGCCATTTCCGCGTTGACATATATCGTTGGATAGACCGGAAATTGTTGAACAAGTAGGAGATCCGTTAGTTTCCCAACATGGAGTCTTGTGATAAGATGCGTGGTTTTCTCAACCGGCAAAAAACACACGAAAGAGTTCTCTTTTACTTGTAATAGTCTTTCTTAACCCACTGTTGCCTAGGATGTCTGAGGGTTCTCCCTTTGACGAGTAAAATCGTCTGGTGCTAGACAGAGTAAAACAATAAAGGGCCCATTTTTGGCCAGCTCAGGTTGCCTAGGATCAGTGGCGTGGTGGCAGGGGGGGCCCGGGGGGGGGCAAAGCCCCCCAGCTGGGGTTGCAGTAGGGGCGCCAAAACTTAACAAAATTCAAATTCATATTTCGAATCAGTGCCTTTGCCGGAATAGATCGTACGATTAGAAAAATCTACATCGAAGCGGACATGAAGTAGTCCTCAATGCCGTATCGCTGCTGTACTAAAAGTATGTGAGCTCGTCGCTAAGATGGAAGCTGCGTTAACGTAGAGAATCCACACGTCCCCCCCCCCCCCAGTTCTCTCCAAGGTCGATTTTCCAAATCGTCCAAATTAGAGAAAAGTTGGGGGGATATAAAGACCTGAAATGTGTAATCTTTTGTGTTTTCTAAGAGTTTTATAATCTGTAAAATCTCACTCCTAAATATTAATGCAGGAAATGGCATATCAGAGACTCTAGATTTCCCCTACAGGTTTGGCGCTACATCGGCGCTCGCATTGGCGTCGCCTTTGAGAGAACCCGTTGTTTGTTGTAATATTATATATTGCTACTTAAGTTATTTTAAAACAAAAATTGTGATCATTTATCAAATATAGTAATGTCTTTTTTCTGTTGTTTTTTTTTTTGGGGGGGGGGGCGCCAAAGCTAATCTGGCCACCCCAGACTGCAACTTGCCACTACGCCACTGCCTAGGATGTCTCAGGGTTCTCCCTTTGACGAGTGAAATCGTCAGGTGTTAGACAGAGTAAACCAATAAATTACCCGCTTTTGGCCAGCTCAGGCAGGAATTAATGGCTTGAAGATTTTCACAGTTGCTAAATAAGGTGACCCTCCAGGGAACTCTTTACACTAAACTATAATCGGGAAAACACATACCTATAATCACTCATCGATAACCGTATCGGTTAGTAATCAGATTTCGAAGTCAGGTAGAGTGACGTAAATACGTAATGCACATAGGATTTGACCACCCAGGTGGGGAACAAACGCTTTGAAAAAAAGCTTAACGAGACAATCTAAAACCACAACTACCTTCCGAAGACTAGTTTTGAATTTTGATCGATAGGAAAGTTTTAGTTATAGGGTAGACCGGCTAATCGCCTTAATACAAAGCTGATTACTGTTATAATTCAAGAATTTCGCATTGGATAAATCGGGATTGTGGTTGTCTGATCGACTGGGATCGTCAGAGTTTGTCTGGAAATCAAGACTAGATCTGGCAGAGCTCATCAAAAGTCGATAACATAAAAAAAAAAAGTGCGAAATGTTAATGGCTTTAAAAACTTAGGAGTATCGGTACTGTACTTAGGTGGGAATGTACGTAGATTTGATTTATCATCTGAAGTGTATTGTTCTCACGAAGTATTAGCTAACGTGTCGACGGCCTCAGTCACTATCATATAACCACCAATAACAAGTCTTTCCCAGGCCTACAGTAAAGACCCTCAGACAGCTGTTAAGCAGAGATATTTTTCAGCTTATAAAGAAGAATCCATTTTCGAAACAACCTCAAACATTGAAACCAAAATATGTTTTTTGTTTCTGTTGAAAAAAAAATAGAAAAAGCGATGATTGCCAATCATATGAAATTTTGTGTCAAAACGCCCGGAAGAAGAAACGTCCACTGAATATGGGCAAGTTGTTTATATACGATCAGAGTATATATAAGGCCAACAAGCAGGAAACGAGATATGATAGGAAAACAAAGAGAGCGCCGCGTTAGCACCGCGTATAATGATGAGAGCACCGCGTATAATGATGAGAGCACCGCGTATAATGATGAGAGCACCGCGTATAATGTTGAGAGCACCGCGTATAATGTTGAGAGCACCGCGTATAATGATGAGAGCGCCGCGTATAATGTTGAGAGCGCCGCGTATAATGATGAGAGCACCGCGTATAATGTTGAGAGCACCGCGTATAATGTTGAGAGCACCGCGTATAATGTTGAGAGCACAGCGTATAATGTTCGTGTTCGTGACAACGAAGGACTACACAACGAACAAAGGACTTACAACACGTGACGACGAAGGACTGCACTAATTAAACCCAAACGTTGCTACTGGATGACTGCTTCATTATACAGAAAATACAATACGTTCAGTGACCGTGAAATTAGACAAATTGAACAAAACCATAGAACAACGACTTTTGCCGAGTTTCCAAACCATCTCCCTCCACTACGATGAAGGACGCTGAAGGACCACATTAATCAGTGATAATGAGATCAGGGGTGACAACATAAGGCGGGAAAGACAACCACCCGTTGAAAAATTGACACATGCAGAGGCTGCCCACGAAGGACTGAAAAGATCGAGGGTCGAAAGGCAGAAGAACGGAAATGGCGAGACAGGGCGGAGAAAAAGTAAAGAGATTTGAGAATTAATGCACAAGTATGGCATCGCCATATCAGACAGAGCTCAATGGAAGAGTGAGTTAACCCTTTCGTTAAATTCCCATTCCAGAGAAAAATAGTCTGGTGTTAGGCAGACTAAAATAGTCTCGGGTGTTAGAGCATGGACAGAGTATAAAATAGTCTGGTGTTAGGCACTCTAAAATAGTCTGGTGTTAGGCAGACTACAATAGTCTGGTGTTAGAGCATGGACAAAGTAAAATAGTCTGGTGTTAACCAGAGAAAAATAGTCTGGTGTCAACCAGAGAAAAATAGTCTGGTGTTAGGCAGACTAAAATAGTCTGGTGTTAGAGCATGGACAGAGTAAAATAGTCTGGTGTTAACCAGAGAAACATAGTCTGGTGTTAACCAGAGAAAAATAGTCTGGTGTTAACCAGAGAAACATAGTCTGGTGTTAACCAGAGAAAAATAGTCTGGTGTTAACCAGAGAAAAATAGTCTGGTGTTAGGCAGAGTAAAATAGTCTAGTGTCAGACAGAGTAAAATAGTCTGGTGTTAGACAGAGCATGGACATAGTAAAATAGTCTGGTGTTGACAAGAAAAAAATAGTCTGGTGTTAACCAGAGAAAAATAGTCTGGTGTTAACCAGAGAAAAATAGCCTTGTGTTAGGCATAGTAAAATAGTCTGGTGCTAGACAGAGCAAAATATAGTCTGGTGTTAGACAGAGCATGGACAGAGTAAAATAGTCTGGTGTTAGACAGAGTAAAATAGTCTGGTGTTAGACAGAGTAATATACATGAGACTTAAGAGTTGGATGCCCCCAGAAAGAGTGGAGTTATATAGAGTAATACATCTTACAGCGGCGATACAATTAGAATATTCAGTTACTGCACCATCATAGTTTTGTCGTGAAACATGATTTTTATATAGTCCCGTTCAATATACCGTTTTCCGGTATATTCGACCGGGCTTGGTATGTTGACTATAATTTCGTGCTTTTCCGAGAAAAATAGCTTGAAACCGACCATGCATCCTTGCAACATGGTTTGCTATAGTCAATGTGCTACTTATTCCAACATGTTACATTGCCGCTTCATTTCAGCCGGAGCCAGAGGATGAATTTTTGCAAGTGTCTTTACATTGCCCCAAAAGCTAATACTCTTTCCATATATTAGTGCCATTGATTCATAGGTTTATGTAATAATAATTTTAATGACTTATATTGCGCATTCTACATGACGAGATGATCGAATGCGCATTACAATGTACAATAAAATAATACATTTAGTTATTTACAGCAATTACAATACATAAAATAATATTAGTAATAACAAGAATATAAAACTAAACTAAGTGAAATTATCGTAAGCTAATCTAAAAAAATAAGACTTAAGAAGCCTCTTAAAACAGTCAACATTCTTTGCGTTACGAATGTCTGCAGGGAGAGCATTCCACAGCTTTGGAGCAGATGTCATGAAGACATGGTCCCCAAGTGTATAGCATAGGTCTTACATGGGATACCGACAAAAAACCCACATGACAAAAACCCCGCCGACGAAAACTCCACCGACAAAACCCCCAAATGACTAAATTCAGACAAAAAACCCGCATTCTCCTTTTACAAATAATTTTCAGTGAAGAAGTATGGTGTTGCGACACTATTTCGAACATCTGATTTGATGTTGCGTTCTCAACAAATGAGCCATCGTCTCAAACATGCAGTTGGCAAATGCCCCACATGGGAATTGTGGGTCACGCTCATGATTAGCAAGCGACCCCAATGAGAATTGCGTTGGTGCTGTTTGCGTTTCCAAGAAGTGAGTCATCGCCTGAAAAATAACACATAATTCTATAAAGAGCTGCTTTACATTCTCAATTCTGTTACATATTTTGTAGTCATACGAACAATAATTTAAACTTATAATAAACTATAACTTAAAGCTTATGGTGACAATTTTAAAAAATTGAAAAAGTTGAATGCGGTTTTTTTTGTCTGAATTTGGTAATTGGGGGTTTTTGTCGGTGGGGTTTTCATCGTCGGGGGTTTTGTCAGTGGGGTTTTTGTCGGCGGGGTTTTTGTCATGTGGGTATTTTGTCATGTTCGTCTTACATAAAGGAGGCTTAAGCAATAGCTCCTTATTCGATCTAAGAATATATTTCGCAGTAACAGACGATTTGATCGAAATTAAATCCTTAATATACAAAGGGGCTAACCCATGAATAGCCTTAAAAGTAATTAGCAAAATTTCCATTCATATGTAAGTTTATCTCAGCTACACGCGTAAAAACGCACAACTTGTTCACGGTTGTCAACAGGCGTGAACAATGTTGTGCTGCTCGCCGTGAACAAGTTGTCAATAAGTTGCTCACTTATGGTTCTAACAACTTGTTCACGGATAAATCAACAGTCATGAACAAGTTGTTCCAACAGCACATTTTTATAGCCAACAACGTTGTTTGCACATGATACAACATGTTGTAACAGCATGACGAAATAACAACGATGAACAACAATGTTACAACAATGGCGAACATGGTTGATGTATCAACACGTTCTTCGGTTGTTACAACATGCGTGAACAACGGTTGTTGTTTCATCAAGCTGTAACAACTTGTTGAAACAATGATGAACAATGTTGTTCATTTATCAATGTTGTTCACATATGTCAACAAGTTGTTACAGCATTGTTCAGGCAACAATGCTGTAACAACTTGCGAGATTTTTACGCGTGTAAGTGCCACACACTGTGACCTCGTTTGACGTAAACCCACAAGCAATCCAGGTAATCGGATAAGGTATTTCCAACTTTTGGCAGGGTCACCTCTTATTGTACATTTGTCCTAAGGCAAGCAAGAGAGCTGACAAGTAATTGGATAATCGGATATAAAAAATGTTCACCGTGAACACCATCTAAACAGTTTATTAACAATAACTAAAATATTAAAGTATAATATGTACACAAAATGTCACAATACCGTACATATAGTTCGAGATATAGTTAAAGCAATGTCATGGTGGCTTTCAGTATATGAATTCTATGTTGCTATGCTCTAAGGCACCAGAGTGGTGTGCAAAGGAAGAGGAAAAAATAAAATTTTCCGAGCAACAGAATGTACGTCTGGCTGCTTGTCGTACGTATGACTAATGATGTGCCATCGAGCCGTACCAGTCTCCCAATAACCACCCCCGACCTACGTCTGCACCAATATAGAGGTAGATAAAAATCCTATAGGGGTGTTGTGGTCGGGGTATGAGAGGAGGCACATTTTTCCGGAGGGTTGTGATTAGGTTTAGGGTTTCCGGGGGGCGTGATTACCGGGGGGTGGTATGGGGGTGAGGTTTCGTTTAAAAAGGTTGTCCAATCAGATGGTGGTTTTAATAGTTGGTTAAGCTTCATAATTTGAAGGAAATGATAGCTCCAATATAACGAACGACGCGCGGTTACCTAGCTGTTAACCTTGGTTATTGCATCCCATTTAACATCTTCGTTCACCTTTGTACTTACCCATTTGGTTGGTTAGTACAAGCTGTAGACCGAGGGGGCCTGGGAGCGCACTGTGGTATTTGGATTCAGGTTAAGATCCGAGGCGGTGATATCTTGAACTGACCACCAAAAGTGATGCCCTGGCATCACCCATCCAAATACCACGAAGCCGAGACCCTGACTAAATGACCTAAATTCACAATGAACATCTGGAGCTACGGTTACTCACGCTGAGTATTAGCTTAGACACCAATTGACGTTAGCGAAGCTCGTAATGAACAAGGTATAGCTTGAACACTAATCGGTATTAACAAAGTTCACACAGCTATTGTTACTCAATACTCACAACGAGTAAACACTGATTGATTGGTTAACAAAGTTCACATTGAACATGTTACTATTGTTACTCACGATGAGTAAATACTGATTGATTGGTTAACAAAGTTCACGTTGAACATAAGAGCTACTGTTACTCACGATGAGTAAACGCTGATTGATTGGTTAACAAAGTTCACGTTGAACATGTTACTACTGTTACTCACGATGAGTAAACACTGATTGATTGGTTAACAAAGTTCACGTTGAACATGTTACTATTGTTACTCACAATGAGTAAATACTGATTGATTGGTTAACAAAGGTCACGTTGAACATGTTACTATTGTTACTCACAATGAGTAAACACTGATTGATTGGTTAACAAAGTTCACGTTGAACATGTTACTATTGTTACTCACGATGAGTAAACACTGATTGATTGGTTAACAAAGTTCACATTGAACCTGTTACTATTGTTACTCACAATGAGTAAATACTGATTGATTGGTTAACAAAGGTCACGTTGAACATGTTACTATTGTTACTCACAATGAGTAAACACTGATTGATTGGTTAACAAAGTTCACGTTGAACATGTTACTATTGTTACTCACGATGAGTAAACACTTTACAAATAAAAAATTCAGGACACCGCTAGGGGGGAGACTGGGGAGGGAACGAGTCCCACCCTCCACCCCCACTTCTCGCCAAGGTCGATGATTTTAATTTGTTCAAAACCGAGAACGTATTTGTTGGGGGAGAGGGGGGGGGGATAGGGGAGTTAGGTAACTTGTGAAATGGGTTTCCTAAGATTGAAAAGTGTGTGATTCCAAACAATTCATCAACTATTTGGCAGTAGCAGTGATTTCCATATCGTTTCCCACTTAGTGCAGTAGTACCAGGCGTTTTTCTCTTTGTAATACTCTATGACGTCATCAAAAGTGTGACGTCATTACCTTAGTCTCCCCACTTTTCCAAGGGCAGGCGACGCCCCTGGAAAAATATTGAACGAATTTAGATTTATTATAATGCTAAAATTGAATTATGCGTTATAATAAATTATTGTTGGCTCGAACGTATATATAAATTGCCCAATCTTCCACGTAGGGCAAAACGTTTTCAAGTTAAGCATTGTTTTATACATGCCAAGGGCACTCATAATTACCAACAATTGGTCTGCATTTACTTTTCAAAATCTTTACAACGATCTAGGATTCTTCAAGTCATATTTCCTAAACGAGTGGGAGTGTTTTACCAGGGGTTACAAACACGAGAGGACAGTGAAAATCACGAGGCCGTTAACCGAGTAATTTTCATTGTTCTCGAGTGTTTGTAAAACATGAGAGAATAATGAAAATCACGGCTGCAGGTCGAGTGATTTTTATTGTCTTCGAATGTTTTACAAACACGAGAGAACATGGAAAATTACGAGGTAATAGGCCGACGGTGATTTTTGTTGTCCTCGAGTGTTTGTAACGCTTGGTAAAACACGATACACGAGTTTATGAAATAGGCAGCTTCTCAGCCGTCTATTATAGTCGAACTTGGTGACTTGGTGATATTGGTTCCAATGCTCTCATGTTGAATTTATAATTAAGAAATGTGGTAATAAACTTTGTTTGTGCCGTTTATTATCTGATTTCTTAATTATAAATTCAGTTTGCGCGACCTTTACCGGGTTTCAAAACTCATGCACATGACCAAATATTTGTCTTTGATTGGCTAATTAGCTCATGAATTATTAATGAGTTTGAGAAGATAATTTGAATATTGCCAACGAAATATTTATAGATGCTAAAAACCTTGATAAGGAAAATATTTATTTTACGGCTTTCTTCTCATCATTAGTTCGTTCGTTAGTTCGTTTTAATCAATAAGCACAGTTATTGTCACTAACCGGATGTTTCACTTCACTTCTTGGCTTTTTTGTCAGTTAATCCTGCTCCAGCATTGAATTTGAAAAATATAACATCTCCGTCGTGTACCACATAGTTTTTGCCTTCTTGCCGATATTTCCCAGCCGACTAAAAAAGTGAGAATAGAAAAATGCGGGGGTTTTTTTATTCGTAGACGTGGCAACAATAACCAGACAGTGAAGACTATGGGCGCTTTCGAAACAATTGACAAGGTTAGAAAAAACTTTGGTAACCCCCAATTTTTTTTTCCATTGAAACTTTTCTTGAAGTATGAGTAATCAACAGGCCGATTTAAAAAAAATTCGGTAGAACGAATAACTTTTTTCCCGGAAAAATCATGTTTGTTAATTTTTAAAAAAATTGGGTTTGCAGAAATTTTTTAAAATCGGCCTATTGATTACCCGTACTTCAAGAAAAGTTTTAATGAAAAAAAAATGGGGGGTCACCGAAGATTTTTTCGATTTAAATTAGTTTGAAGGGTAAGTGGAAGCCATTTTGAAACGTCGTTGTTTCCATAGCAACAACTGTTGCTATTTATTTGGTTGTTAGATCTTTTAACTATGCATAACATTTAGTTTTATTCTTTTTCCGAATTGTTTATGCACGTGTTTTGGACTCTCAAACTTGTATTTTCTATTTTTCAAGAAACTGTATGGAGCTACCTTAAGGTGCTACTAACCCCCAAAAGATTTGCACGAATAAACATCGCCAATCCAAATGATGAAGAATGCAATATAAATTAACTAAATTGGTAAAATCCTCTTGATTTAAGAATCGATTGAAGTGGCGATAATGACGGTAATAATTCCATGTCCTAAATAACCCAGGTACTTCATGAAAGCCTGACCCCAACACACACCCTAATCCTAACCAATAAATTCGTGAATATAGGACATGGATTTATAACCATAATGACGGACACGACGGAGCACTTGGGAGACTGCGTCGAGAAGGGTTTGTGACGTAATACCAGGAATTCTATATTTTTTTTACTGTAAAGTAAATAGGAAAGAACGTACCCATAGCCAGTTTGGCGATATTTTTCATTTTAATGCTTTTATTATAGTTCCAGTGTACTACACTTTATAGATTTTTGAAGACGAATTCATGGTATTACGTCATACGCATCCCATACCCTCACTGCTTCGTCATGGGACAAACAGATATGTTGGTGCTAATATACTCAACAAGGGCTATTTGAATCCCGAGAAAAAATTTTTTGGGTTAGTGGCACTTTAAAGTGACAACAGAACAGGTTAACTCATTCCTACCCAAATCGACTGAAAAACTTATAACATATCTATTATTTTATTCTCGGGGTTAAAAAGCGAGTTTGCCACAGATAAGGTTTGGGCGGCAAAACTGTAGCCAATCAGAGCACAGCCGCAACTCCTTACCTTCACAGCGTTCTCCGAGCCAAGTTCTTTTAAATCGTCAAATTTCATAACCTTAGAAAAAGTAGAATAATCTTTAACTCTTCGCCTACCGTATATGGTTCGTTTCCGAACCAAGCAGAGTTTAGTATTTTACAACAATCGAAATATAGTAAGGTTAGATATACTGTCGAAACAGAGAACGTAGGAGTCTAACGTTTCGAGCGAAGGAAACGTTAGACTCCTGGCAAAAGTGCTGCCCTCCCTGAGAAAATTTGGCTTCATATGCCTCAGTTAAGCTGCCCTCCCCCTAGGTTTTTCCTGGGCCCCCTTGACAAAAAATCCTGGCTACGCCTCTGTCTCTGTTTCCGCAGTATATCTAACACGCTACTTTTATTTCACTATTTAGTTTTTATTCTGTAAAGCCTTAATCAAACGAGAAGGCAAGTCATCGCAAGTTGGCAGTCACGCTATCTCAGCCAGCCGCTCTGAATAGTTTCCCGAAAATACCATGTACCGTGACAAAGTTAAAACTTGTTTAAAACACTCATGAAACCTTTATTTTGTTAATTTGGGTGTTCGAACGACCGCTACAGAAATTTGTGACTGCCAACTTGCGATGACTTGCGTTCTCGTTTGATTAGGGCTTAAGGCCTGGCCAAACGCTTCAGCATTTCATTCAACATTGTTGAATTCAACCGTGATTCAACATGTTGAAAGCGTTTGGCCACCCTGTTGAATGATGTTGAACGTTGTTGAATGGTGTTGAATGATGTTGAACGAAATTTGAACATCTTCAAATTTTCGTTCAACATGCGTTCAACAATGTTGAACGATGTTGCATGAAATGTTGAAAGCATTTGGCCAGGCCTTAACGCCAGACGATTTTATTTGTCAAGTGGAGAGCCCTCGGCAGTGAAGGAGTTAACAAACAATAAACGTAATATAAATATAAACGTAATCGCTGCTTTGGCTACATTTTAAGCCGGTTTTCCACTAGGCGATTTTTTTCGCACGAAGCGACTTTCTTTTGTTCGAATTCAATAGATTTCTGATTAGTTCCAGCTCAGAGCTCATGAGACAAAAGAAAAAGTCGCTTCGCGCGAAAAAAGTCGCCTAGTGGAAAACCGGCTTTATGAACACACACGCTGACCTCGGCCATAATAAATCCCTTTTCAAAATCTGTGTGAATTCTCCCAGCAGCTTGGGGTGCTTTGGAACCAGTTTGTATTGTCCAGGCTTTGACTTCATCTTTACCACCCGTAAAGAAATATTCTAACTGAAGAGTCTTGAAACCAGTTACAATAATCTTGTGCAAGGCACTGAAACGTAGTAAATAAAAGCAACAATTTACTTGCACTGAGAACGTTCTTGGCATCGGCTTTTCTTGTCATTTACAATGTATATAAAATGAAAATTAAAGGACATTGGCAATAAAAATGAAGTTTGTCAAATTTGAAAGAACTTGTAAAATCGTGCTAGAAGATCTTTTACAACTTTTTTGTATCTTTCTTCGTTTTTTAAATATTTCAGTTTGTTTGATATGTAAATTAGATTATCTCTGACGTCAGGAGCAGGGTACACCTCTATGATTGCTCAACATAAAATGTTCAGTGTCACAAGGCGTTTTATGTGCACGGTTTCAAGTGTTGTTTCGTTGAACAAACTTGGAGATAATAACTGATTTTGCTAGGTGTGAAAATACTGTTCCCTGCTCCTGACGTCAGAGACCATCTAATTTACATATTAAACAAACTGGAATATCTCGAAAACAGAAGAAAGATACAGAAAAGTTGTAAAAGATCTTCTATTACAAGTTTACGAGTTCTTTCAAATTAGACAAACTTAATTTTTATTGCCAATGTCCTTTAAGTTTGTCTTATTTGGAAGAACTCCAAACTCGTTCCCAGAGCCCACGTTCCCCTTACCCAGCGGGCGGGAAACGAGAGACTCTGGGATAATGCGTTCATGCCATCACAGGATTCTTGTTATCCGGAAGAAGAGTTATATAGAGTTCACTGTGTTCACCAGCCAATGAAATATCGATGTGAAACGGATTATCCCAGAGTCTCTCGTTTCCCGCCCGCTGGGTAAGGGGAACGTGGGCTCTGGGGACGAGATTGGAATAACTCCCAAAACGATGAAGTAACAACGTCACATTGGTAATTTTACAATAAACTCATGCAATGTGACGTATGCATGCAGTGGGTTATTAGCATATCAAACAAATCTTATTTTCTCAAGAACGAAGTAAGATATGAAAAACTGTATAAAATGTTTACTTTATCATTTCTAGAGTTCTTCCAATCTCGAGCCAATCTCGAGCCCATAGTCACCCCCTTTTTGGTCAGCGGGAGAGCGCGGGGGAGACTCTGGGGAAATTGGATTTAATTACCCCTGAAATGAGGGGTTCCGGTTGTTAAGCGCATGATCGTAGCCCCAGCTGCTGTGCAGAATGTGCGTTGTGTTCATGAGTTCGTTTCTCATATATTAGTTTGAAATCGCAAACACTATATTTGTGAGAACCCTGCATAAAATGCAGCTCAAATGCACGTTAAAATTGTCGGAGAGAGACTGACACTGCTGGTGGTGGCACTTGACATAAACGTTCTTGAAATCCAAGGTAAAATATCAATTCACGACGCAAATATCGATCACAAGCCTTTTAATACTTAAGATTGCGAAGGCTGATTCCTTCTTTAATTGTCTTAAATTAGCTTTTTCGTTGTTTAAATTGTTTTACATTTATACATCAAATATAACGACAAATCCCACCAGGGTTTGTTTTAATTTGTTCATTGCGACTATTTGTTATTCGAAATTCGTCTTAAGTCTTTTAAACTTTGCTACGAAGCCTGTTTGTCGGGTTTGTGCGACCGAGACCCAGGTATAATTAAACAAAGAGAAGAGATTGAATTTAATAATAAATTTAAATTGAAGATATATATGTTTATTGAATAAAGCAATATATTTGACTTTCATTATTTCACAATCTGTATATTTCAATAAATTTAAATGAACCAATCAAAACGGAGAATCAATCCAGTTTCCCCAGAGTCTCCCCCGCGCTCTCCCGCTGACCAAAAAGGGGGTGACTATGGGCTCGAGATTGGAGTTCTTCCAAATAAGACAAACTTAATTTTCATTTCATATACAGGTTAAGGAAGCTTTTCATTTCGTAGGAAATAGAAAATTAAAATTGTAAACGATTAGTATTTATAATTTTGACAACTCTTACAAATGAGAATTATAGTTTAAAATTTAATTTTTAATTCGACGAAGTAGGGCAAGCTTATGGCTCTGATCGCAGAAGAATCAGTACTCAGACTATGCTGATTAAATACCTTGTCATTTTATGCTCTTTCAAATACTTCTCTCTTTCGTCATCCGCCATATCTAACAACTAATAAAAACCAACAGCATTAAAGGACATTGGCAATAAAAAATAAGTTTGTCTAATTTGAAAGAACTCGTAAAATTGTAATAGAAGATCCTTTACAACTTTTTTGTATCTTTCTTCGTTTTCAAGATATTCCAGTTTGTTTGATATGTAAATGAGATGGTCTCTGACGTCAGGAGCAGGGGGTACAGAGTATTTTCACACGTAAAAAATCAGTTATATCTCAACCTCGTACCCAGGGCATTTTGCCTCCACGCCGGGAGGTCGGCGAAAATGGCCCTGGCATCGGCTGGTCGATTCTATAATCTGATTGGCCGGTTTAAGAACTCGACTAATTCAGATAGAGTATAATTTATTGATGAAAATTTGAATTGTGATAGATCCACTCTGCAAAGTTTACCCAAAGAATGGAAACGATTAACGATAGCTTTGGTTAAAGTCAAGAACAACATTAGATATATGTTTGTTCATGACATTTACATGTATCCTGGATAATCGTGGGAGTATGAAGAATAACGCTAGCCAGTTGCTTTTATGATAAAGGTTCACATGAGTGAGTCGGCAGAGCGTTAAATATTTCTCATTTATTATTCATGTATACGTATTATACAAAAACAAAACACAAAGACCGCATAAATTTTCTTGCCATAACACCCCAAAATTCTGGGTGTCACGTGACCAGCCGATGCCAGGGCCATTTTCGCCGACCTCCCAACGTGGAGGCAAAATGCCCTGGGTACGAGGTTGAGTTATATCTCTATGTTTGTTTAACGAAATAACTTGAAACTGTGCACATAAAAACGCCTTGTGACACTAAACATTTTAAGTTGAGCAATCATAGAGGTGTAAGTGATTTTGTAATGTATGAAAATACTGTACCCTGCTCCTAACGTCAAAGATCATCTAATTTACATATCAAACAAACTGAAATATTTTGAAAACGAAGAAAGATACAAAAAAGTTGTAAAAGATCTTTTATTACAATTTTACGAGTTCTTTCAAATTTGACAAACTTCATTTTTATTGCCAATGTCCTTTAATGATATCCATCCACAGGTTTGTACGCATGCGTGGGCATCCCATGTGAGGATCAATGGCGAAATCTTGAATTTCCAACGTAAAGCCCTAATCAAACGAGAACGCAAGTCATCGCAAGTTGGCAGTCAGAATTTCTGTGGCGGTCGTTTGAACACCCAAATTAAGAAAATAAAGGTTTCATGAGTGTTTTAAATAAGTTTTAACTTTGTCACGGTACATGATACTTTCGGGAAACTATTCAGAGCGGCTGGCTGAGATAGCGTGACTGCCAACTTGCGATGACTTGCGTTCTCGTTTGATTACGGCTTAAGACTAGAAAAATCACGTAAATGCATGGCCCCGTTCATGCGGATAATGTCGTTTATACTTACATTTAATTCGAAAGCGCCACTAAAAGGAATTAATAAAGCTCCAGGGTCACGTTCGTCAATCCATTCTTTGATCTTAAGAAGCCTGTGGAACGGAAAATTTCCGCATTGCATTCAAATTTGCAGTAACCGCTATATTAAACTAAAAAAACTAAACTAAACTTATACTGGATAGCTCTATCAGTTATATCTAACTGCTCTCCCTAGAGATCCAGTAAGGGCCATCCCTCATTGGTCCAGTGTTTCTACAGGAGGAAACCGGAGTACCCGGAGGAAACCTGCGATGTTTGGTAGAGTCAAACTGGAAGCACTCTTCTCACATGCGGCCAAGGTGAAATTTTAATCAGATAACTGTACTGAGCAGGGATCGAACCTTACCCAGATTTTATATCGATTTGTGTTATCAAATGTTTGACGTTCAAAACATTCAAACTTTTTGCCTTCAAATGGTTTACTGATGAAAACTCCTTATAGTACAAAATTCAAAAGCTTTGTGAACTTTGCTAGCAGTTGTGAATTTCTCACAACATATTACAACAGGGGCTTTTCAAGAAATCTGAACAACGAATGCGATGAACGGCATATGAACTGAAACAAAACGACGAGTTACTACCATTTGTCATCACGGGATGATCGCATATTCTTGCTGTATACATGTATGTCAACCAAAATTATTGTTAATCTTCTAAATTCTGGATATATTTAATAATTCAATGGAATGATCGATACAAGACATCTTAATCAGTTAGTTAACGTCCGAAACTTTCGTCATGCATGCATTCTAGTTCACGAGCGGATATAATATTTTTTCATTAAAACTGTGATTATTCATCTCAAGTATTCGATTTTATTCAGGCAATGTTCATAAATCAGTCATTTCATGGCAAAAAGTTTGATTATTCTGGTCATAAAGCGGTGACAATCGCACACCGCCACACCGGGTCGCAGAGGTGAAAGGCAACCACTGTGCGACCAACACCCATTGGTACAGCAAGAATACTAGAGTATCTAAAATATACAGAAAACTGAATGTACCATTTGTTTTTCTTGCGAATATAATCCTTTTCAGATAAGTTCACTAAGTATATAACGGGCTTGGACGAAAGAAATAGATGTTTATTCAGAACTTCAATCTAGAATGTTAAGGAAAAAAACTTTATATAAATTTAATATAAACTGTCATACTTGTCTAATAAACAGCGTTCAACTTACGCCGCGATGACATAATACGCTAACCTCGTGGGTATTCCACTCGCCAAATCGTACATCTTTTTTTTCTTCGGTAACCAGCTTGTGTACCTTTGTTAATATGTCCTGAAATATTCGGTGTAATTTATTATTCATCGTAATATTCTGGCTAACACCAGGTGATTTAATTCACCTACTGGGAAAAGCCTTAGCCAGGAATAAGTTAATAGAACAACAACCACGCAGCAAACACCATCATCAAAACATAACCACCACCACCATCACCATCACCACCACCAAAAATACCAACACCATTACCACCAACACTACTATCACCATCATCACCAATACCAACAACAACATCACCATCACCAACACCAACATCACCAACAACACCATCACCAAAAATACCATCACCATTACCACCAACACTACTATCACCATCACCAACACCAATACCAACAACAACACCACCACCACCATCACCAACAACACCACATACCACCATGACAACCACCACCATCACCACCACCAACATCATTACCACCACCATCACCAACAACAACACCACCTACTACAAACATCACAAACACCACCATCAACATCACCATCACCACCACCACCAACAACACCACCACCACCACCACCAACATCACCTCCATCATCATCACCACCATCACCAACAACACCACCTACCACCATGACAACCACCACCATCAACATCACCACCACCAACATCATTACCACCACCATCACCAACAACAACAACACCACCTACTACAAACATCACAAACACCACCATCAACATCACCATCACCACCACCAACAACACCACCACCACCAACATCATCACCACCACCATCACCACCAACACCACCACCTACCACCAACATGACAACCACCACCATCAACATCAACACCACCACCAACAACACCACCACCAACATCATCACCACCACCATCACCAACAACACCACCTACTACCAACATCACAACCACCACCATCAACATCACCACCAACAACAACACCAACACCAACACCACCAACAACATCACCACCAACACTACCACCAACACCACCACCACTAACATCACCCACCACCAACATCATGACCAACACTACCAGGTACAAAAAGACTTACACATTCGAGTTTGGCCTTTTTGTCACCCCCTCCTCTCACAGCATTTCTTTGCATGTTATCCTGATTAAAAGGAAAACAGATTGTTCAAGATCTTGTTGCTCTTCATGTCATAGTTTGTAAGTGTAGAATACTTGCGTACGACTATACATTGCTTTGCCAAGTCTGCTCCTGTGTTCAATCCTTACACATTATAAACATCTGCCTTATCAATAATTATGCAGCTGAGAACAGTGAAAATGGAAATACCTTCCCACTTGGTTGTGTATACTGTATTTCTGTAGCCACTACTGAACGCGAGGAAAGTCTAGTGATAAAATTCACCAATTCTTGATGTATATTCGTCTGTTGGTATCAATTTGGGATAAACATCCATTGTATTATTATTAAATGCCATTTAAAGCTAAATTATACTATTTTTGTACAGTTTTCAACAAAAAAAATTTCTCAGGCTTTGGTAGCGGCTACAGAAATACAGTAATACGCAACGAACTACAGAAGAAGAAGTGGGAAGGTACATGTATTTCCATTTTAAATGTAAATAATATCCAAGAGTATAAGACAAAGTAAATATTTATGACAAACCATTCTGGCATTCAGGTACTGTTCATCCTAAAAAGCAATGGAATTAATAACAGAAATTAGTAAATAATTAAATGAAAGAAGAAAGAGGAGGTAAATAAAAAAAATATGCATGCAGGGAAGGAAAGAGCTAAAAAAAAGAAGTAAATAACTAAAAAAGGAAGGAGGGATGGTGGGAAAGATGGAAGGAGAAAAGAAAGGAAAAAGGAAAGGAGAGGAGAAGGATGAAAGGCATGAGAAAAAGAAAGAAAGAAAGGAAGGAATGAAAGAAGAAAAAAGTAAAGAAGAAAAAAGTAAAGAAGAAAAAAATAAAGGAAAAAAAATAATTTTTTTTTAGAAAAGATAGCTAGGAAAAAGCCCAATCAAATGAACAAAAAAAGTAAAGTTACCTTTTTACGAAGTTCTTCAGAAATTATTTGTAAGTCTCGAACAGGATTGATGTCATCTTCCACATGTATCACATCACCATCTTCAAACACCCCTAAAAATAAATTAAAAGAATTAACAAAAACATAAACTCCACACCATTTCATGTGGCTGTCTAAATCATTACTTACTGACAACATGGAACAATGCATCGCATGCCGAGATGTGAGACAAAAAGGCATTTCCAAGTCCCTAAGAAATTAACATTAATATTGTTAAAGGGGATGGCATTAAAAATTAAGTTTGTCTAATTTGAAAGAACTCATAAAATTGTAATAGAAGATGCTTTACAACTTTTTCGTATCTTTCTGCATTTTCAAGATATTTCAATTTGTTTGATATGTAAATGAGATGGTCTCTGACATCAGGAGTGGGGTAAAATATTTTCATACAGAGCAAAATCACTTACATATCTAACATGAAATGTTCAGCGTCGCAAGGAGTTTTTATGTGCACAGTTTCAAATTATTTCACTGAACAAACTTAGAGATATAACTGGTTTTGCTACATGTGAAAATATTTTACCCCACACCTGACGTCAGAGACCATCTCATTTACATATCAAACAAATTGAAATATCTTGAAGACGAAGAGAGAAACGAAAAAGTTGTAAAGGATGTTCTATTACAATTTTATGAGTTCTTTCAAATTACACAAACTTAATTTTTAGTGCTATTGCCCTTTAAGAAATTAGACTTTATTATAGTCTATTTTATAAGGCTACAATTCAAGGTCAAGTTGGGCCGAGCAGTCTTGGGATTATTTAAATCAATATGCCAAAAACAGACTTGTTTCTTCAATATCTAGGCATCACAAATTCATCCACACACCAAAATGACAAATAACAACACACCTTGCCTTCAGAAGCTCCTTCCACCAAACCTGCGATATCAGTCACCAGAAGAAAAGCTGGAACTTTGCTAAATTAAAATGGTAATAAAATGAGAAAATGTTACATCACTTGCTATTTTTACATTCAATTACATTTTCACATTACAATATTACCCCCCACCAATAATTCTAAATATCAAATAGTTGGTCAAACGAGGAATTGCTGCTGCTGATTACCACTGTAATTGTTAAACATGTTTTCTGCTTTATTGGTTAGTACTTTTAGATTAATATTCAGAACACTTTTGGAGTTTCAGTGACTTTTGATTGTTTCCATAAAAATAAAATGTTTCTGTCTTGTCTTGTTTTGCCCAGCTGCTAAATACCCGTTTATACATAATTACAAGTTTTTTTATCAATTCTCGCCTTTTTTACACTATGTCTCTGATATGAAAATTTTCATTTATCATTGCAAAAAGTTGGTCATTGTCATATGACACCCCCAATCGTGATTCCTTCACCATACCCCTGACTCTTATAAAGGAACATTTAATGTGATTTGAACATGAAAGTAGTGTAACTCTACTCAACTTCTAACAGGTTCAAATGACGTCAAACATGCCTCTATACGTACAATCCATATGCATGGAGCTTTATGTTTTATTTGTTAAATAAAACATTGTAGCTGACATTAGAGAAAAACCTGTATATACTGGTAATATATAATTATTGGAGGAACTGTAAAACACAAAATTAAGTTGGTGTGGCCAGCCTTAGTTACCTGGCAGGTTTATGGTGCTCACAAAGCCAATCATATCGCTCATCTGGTACTGGAACTCGACGTATAAAAACACAAAATCAAAGGTTAAATATGCAGGGTAAATAATCTTTACTTTTCACATCATTTTGAGCCAGGATTAGTGACTTAATAAAGTTTTAAATGAATAACTTACAAAATATTAGAAAAATAAAAACTAAAAAAATGAAATATAACATATAAATTGTATATCTGTGCAGTGAAAATGTATTATATGATCATTGTATTACAGTACATCAATCAATTAATACTTAAAATTATAGTTATAATAAAGAAACAGATATTTCTACTTAGAAATACTTAATTCATGATGGATACTTATTTTCATTTGGATCTGCAAATTTAAAAAAAAATAATTTAAGTTTGAAAATATATATTTTATTAACACAACAAAACTGTTTTCAGGTAGGTGAACAAAGAGCTGTACATAGGATGCAATAGTCAGGGTTGTCAGAAAGAAATTGAAAGTACAGCATAGATAAAACCATTATTACCTATTGTGCAAAATGGGAAATTTTCTGCGGCAGCAGCACTTTTTGTTAAGACATTAAAAAATGTTGACTTGCTAAAAGGTAAAATATGTGTTAGATATACATGTACTTTATTTTTACACTTTAAAAGTAATATAGCTAGATGTTTATAAAATAAAAAGTCCTCTATGCATGCTCAGATTGGCTGGGCTCCAACTTCTTTCATGTTCAAATGACGTCAAACGTGCCTTTATAAGAGTACATATAATGCACAGAGCTTTGTTTTATTTGTTAAATATAGTTAGGCATTGCTTAACAAGGACGTAGCCAGGATTTTGAAAAGGGAGGAGTGAAACTTCTTGGGGGGACCAGGGACATGCTCCCCAAGAAAATTTTTAAATCTAGAGTCTCTAAAATGGCATTTCCTGCATTTTGGGAGAAGATTTTACACAATTCTGAAAGTTTGAAGTCATAAAATACTAAAAAAACAAAAACCGTTGAGTTAAGTTACATGCGTGCGATACATACAGACTGGATTAGGAGCCAAGGAACGTACCATTTCATATTATTAGTCACTAGCGTCAGAAGAGTGACTGAGATCCAGTCAATAACTGCTGGGTAAATCACCTGTGCATCTGAGTACGAGTGTTCAAAACAAAATTCCATCATGCAAAGGGGGGGGGACCGCTCCCCCTCTGGCTACATCCCTGTTGCTTAACACTATCGTTACCTATATACAGTCCTTTGCACCCAAGTGGAGACACCACCCATCAAAACATGTTGAACATTAGAACATGACATTAGAACATGTTTTGATGGGTGGTGTCTCCACTTAGGTGCAAAGGATATACACTTTATATATATATATATATAGACCATTTTATCTGAAGAGTACCACACAATATTTGTGGCACGAAACTAAATAGTAATAAAATGTCTAATCAAACCTGTTGAGTCTTTGAACTTTAACTATATATATATATACAAAGTATAAAGTATAGTTTTACCTTAAAGTCTTCGCTACCAGAGGTTTCACCCTAAATGGGATCATCAGGCGAATGATCCTGTTTAGGGTGAAACCTCTGGTAGCGAAGACTTTAAGGTAAAACTATACTTTATACTTTGTATTTTGCTCTATCTATATATGGTATTGAGCACTCTCTAACATTTCGTGAACCATAACTCAACTCACTTATATATATATATATATATATATATATATATATATATATATATATATATATATATATATATATATATATATATATATATATATATATATATATATATATATATATAAGTGAGTTATGGTTCACGAAATGTTAGAGAGTGCTCAATACCATATATAGATAGAGCAAAATACAAAGTATAGTTTTACCTTAAAGTCTTCGCTACCAGAGGTTTCACCCTAAACGGGATCATCAGTCGCCTGATGATCCCATTTAGGGTGAAACGACTGGTAGCGAAGACTTTAAGGTAAAACTATACTTCATACTTTGTGTATATATATATATATATATATATATACTATAAGTGGGCTTAACATATAGGCCCACTTATAGTATATACGCTCTATCTTTACGGTATTGAGCACTTTTCAACATTACGCGAACAACACTTTGTTTGTTTGAATATATATATATATATATATATCGGTCGAAATGATGTCATTCGTATTTATATCACAGTACAGAGACACGCAAATATATATATATATATATATATTTATGCATATACATATGCTGACAGTACTAGATTGTAGACTAGATTCTTCAATTCTATAACTCTCCAAACATTTACTGATGTACTTTTTAATTCAGTAGAGAACATAGCAAATTAAGTAAGTGTACAATACGATCTTTACAATATCACACTAGCAAACAGAAAGCACACGTGAAACGATTAGCTAAATATATATATACCAACCCAACATTCGGCAGCCCAACTATACCACATTTCAACGATGTGCCAATTCTTCCCATAAGAGGAGCGGGTTTTTCATCTGTGCTTTTCTTCTTGGGTGGCATTTTGCGAGAAATACGAGAGACAGAGTAGAAATGTTTCAAAACTTTCACACGCTTCCAGCTACCGGTTGCTACCATTGAATGCAGCTGAAGAAAGGAAGATTCTCATTGGTTGCTTTGTCAAAGGGAGATGGCCATGTTGGACGCGTGGCGAATGATGCTGAGAGACTGGGAACCAGTTATAATAAGTATATATATAATTAGTATATATATATATATATTAATTATAATTAAAATAACTAATAATATAAGTATTGATAAGTAAGCTATAAGGAAACCAAATAGAAATAAATTTGTTATACAAATAAATTTGTTATTGAGAGTGAATATAAATTAAAATAAATTAAACAATTACACTAATTATTCAATTCCATACCTCCTTACCACAGCACAAGGCCCCACCCACATTGCTACAGCAACAATCAAACCAAAATGAGCTTAATTAAAGGGTATTGGCAACAAAAATTAAGTTTGTCTAATTTGAAAGAACCCCATTAAAATTGTAATAGAAGACCCTTTACAATTTTTTCGTATCTTTCTTCGTTTTCAAGATATTTCAATTTGTTTGATATGTAAATGAGATGGTCTCTGACGTCTGGTGGGGGTAAAATATTTTAACACGTAGCAAAACCAGTTATATCTCCGAGTTTGTTCAGCGAAATCATTTGAAACTGTGCACATAAAAACTCCTTACGACGCTGAACATTTCATGAAAATATTTTACCCCACTCCCAACGTCAGAGACCATCTCATTTATTACATATCAAACAAATTGAAATATCTTGAAAACGCAGAAAGATACGAAAAAGTTGTAAAGGATCTTCTATTACAATTTTACGAGTTCTTTCAAATTAGACAAACTTAATTTTTAATGCCAATCCCCTTTAATGGTAGAGATCACAATTTTACTACACAATCACCAACTCAGTTAACAATGCCGCTACCATTAGCTCTCAGGAAAAACATTTGTTTTTTTCATGAGCCTGCATTAGTTCAGGTTGTAGGGATGTGTGGATTGAAAGTTGAAACCCCTTGAAGCCTTGACAACAATTATGTGCAATACACATAAATTATTATAATTGTAAGCTACTGTTTACTGTATTTTGTAAGTTAATATTGCTTTAAAATTGTAAGCTACGCTAATGTTTATTACATCAATGCAAAATGTTTATCAAAATATAGAAAAATATCACCAACCTGAAAAACCTCCTCAATCACACAGTCAGGCACACATACATACAGACATAATTAAATATAAATACAATTCAACTGAACTTACCAGTGCTTGAAGCTTATACTAACATATACAAATAGATGTATATACATAATTATATATAGTGGTTTAACAGCAATTAGGGATAGTGATAGAAAATATAGTTTTTGTATCACCATAATATAGTAGCAGTTGGCAATAGTGAATAAAGTAACTTGGTAGAACATAATTTTTAGTTTTCAACACAGTATATGAACAATATAAATAAGTTACCAATTGATGGCTGAGATGGACAAAAATGACCCTTTTATGTTAGAGTGTAAAAAGTGGAGTGCTGCATTAGGTAGTGTTTTCAATAGAGCAATGCAAAAAGGCAGTAAAACTGCCAAGAGTTTTTTAGGACAATTACAAAATACATGTAGTGATGTTTCGAGCAGAGCCCTTCGTAGATGCCAATAACTATCTCTCTTCTTAACTGAAGAAGTTGTACTGCCAAATAGAGGTCTGTTTAGAGTGAAAGTTACAACTACTTTCTGATGAAGGGTCCATGCTTAAAAGTTGAGTATTTCAGCCTAAAACATTTCAACATTTCTGTTTTGTATTTCAACACTGCCTAAGCTACACCTCGTATATATCTGGAACACTAACTTCGGGTCAAAAAGTGAAGTCAAGCTCTATTACATCACCTTCAGTCCCCCTTATACACAGTTCGTGTCAGGATGGCGTAGGGGACTGGAAAGCGATGTAACAAAATTTTGACTTCACTTTTGAAGCGTGATAATGACTGAAGTTAGCGTTCCAGGTATAGGGATAGATATAGGAAATGGAGTTCACTGGGCTACACACACACCAGTTTTTATATTGCTATGTTAATGCACAAATCTCACCAAAACTGTCAACACCTCTGAAGGTACATTAATTGTGATAACTGATGACCAACATTCATTACAAAATTACATGTATACAAACCCAAGTACAAATTTTAGACAAACTGTTTTTTATCTTACACATATATATGAATGTCTATCAAATTGGTACTGTAGTGTATTGCACATGTACAGTTGTTCCATCTTCGAGGGTGATAGTCTGTGGCAGTTGCTGCTGTTGTAACTGCAGTTCCTGTGACTGTTGCAGTTGTGATTGCTGCTGTGGTTGAAGCTGTAGTTGTTGTGTAGGTGGTAGCTGTTGCTGTGGTAGTGGTTGCTGCTGTAGGTGTTGTGAAGATGGTAGTTGTTGCTGTGGTAGCTGCTGTAGTTGTGATGGTGATAGTTGTTGTGGTGGTGGTGATGGTTGTTGCTGTTGTGGTTGCTCTTGCTGCTGTACATTTTCAATTGCACTTATTACGTGTGCTTGTGTGATATCATTTCCATTAATAGTCTGAAGAATGGTAACCTGTGGTTGCTGTTCAATACTTTCACTCTTCATTGGCATATCAACCATCGTGTTTCCCCGAGCTGGCAGAGCTGCAGGGGCAGGCTTCCTCGCAGAATTATTCCCATGGGTTTTCACATGTTTTGACAAATGATCACTTCTCATAAACCTCTTCCCACACTGCTGACACGAGAATTTCTTTTCTCCAGTATGAGTCCTGCGGTGTCGTTGAAGCTCATCAGATCTTGTGAATCTCTTACCACAGAACAACCAGTTACATACAAAAGGTCGTTCACCAGTATGCCAGCGCAAGTGAGCTCTCAAATGAGACGTCTTACCGTATACCTTTCCGCAACCTGCGACGTGACAGATATGAATCTTCTTGCCATTCGCTGTTCGTCCTTCGCCATCACGACAGTTCGGACAAGTACAAGCTACTCGACGAACTCGGCGATTTGTCGGATTAATTGAGCCGTCCATAGCGGTGTTCATTTCCTGAACGTCATCTTTCTGGACAGCTTGGTTTGGTATGGGCAAGCTGGCGTCTTTCGCGACACCAGTCAACGGCACGACGGTGTTTGGGTTGCCCTGTAACCATTTTACATCTGCTGTAGCTTCGCCGATAACAATAGGAGTTTGCGAAGCGTTGCTTAGATTTAAAAACAGCTGTTGTGTACCCGAGTTCGGAGCTTGAGAAACCGCAGTGAACTGGTTGCCATTCTGAAGAAGAACAGTGTTGTTAGCTCCCTGAGAAACATCGGTGGTGGCCACAAGCGACGGATATTGATTCACTCCTTGTGTGCTTGATGCTTCGCTTTGGGAAGAACTCCAAGACCCTGTCTTCGTTTGCCACCACATGGAATTGACGGGGTAGTTGTTTGTAGAAGATGTTGTGGCCGTTGTAGTCACCCATTGCTGTTCGGAGCAATCTGGTACTTGAGGCGAAGGATAGGAGTTTTCGGCAGACACTCGCGTGCTGGCCGCTTCGTTCTGAGTCAATGTTGAATATATTACGTTCGAAGAAGACGCCGATGTGTTCGTAACGTTGGCCGGATAAAGATGCTGTAGGGTTTGAGACGTCGCCTGTTGATGTTGTCCGTTATTTGAAGTGTCTCCCGGAGTCACAAAAGTCGCGAAGTTTGTGTTGGACAAAGGAATGACGAGATATTGTCCTTGGCCTGGCTGGCTTTGGTCTTGGGGCCACGAGGACAATGAACAATGTGTTGTGGTCGGTTGTTGGTTTTCGACCACGCCGAACGAGGCCGTAGAAGGACGCGGTGTGTCGGCATTTCCCTGGCCAATTTTACTGCAGGTTGCGGCAAGTAAAACCAACGGAGATTTCGATGATTCCTTGACGTAGATGGACAGTGGGCGGGCACAAGAAAAAAGGGGTGTGAGTTACGAAGGTCTGAAATGTTACAACTAAACAAAGCAGAGCTAGGACGGCACTCAGCTGGCTTTAATGCTTACCTGAGAGCGTTCGCATTGCTCGATGAAATCCATCCCGCCTTCCTCGTTTTTCACGCCTCGAATCATTGCGGTCAGACGATGGGGTTTCGTTCACGAGACACACAAGAGTTGAAACACAAATGGCACTCGATTTTACATTAGTGAAGACCACCAGTAATCGTTGGTATGAAGAAACTACATATTATATATTTGCGGTATTGGCCAATCGCCGCTGTTGTTGATTAATTGCTGGGGTTACATAATCCGGTCGGGTAGAACCACCGCTACCACGCTATGGAAAACCAAAACGCATCACAGATTCACGACAACAACATTCAGCGATCAAATTTATAAGTTAATTTTGTTCACTTTTAAAAACAGACAGCTCGCATCGATCTTAAAATTTTTAGCTACATTTCCCAATTCCCAAGTGATTTGCTAATTTGCTACATTTCGGTTCCTCTTGGTAACGCATGACGTCATTCGCGTTTGCTAACTCCAACTGTAAACAAATTGCCCACAGAGGGATCATTACATCGTAATTAGAGTTCGCGAATGAGCATGCAGCAAATATCTGCTTCAGGTTATTGTTGCTAGGAGTTATACTTACTAACAGATGTCTACAGCTGATATTTCGGACCTGGAAAATCCTGCTTTTAAATATACGGTATTGTTTGATTGACTTCTTGAACGAAATATTAGTAATCTGGGGGAGTAATCTGGGGGAGTAATTAAATTATTACATAAAGCTTATCTCAAATAAACTTTGAATAATCTGTCTAAATAAATCACCTTTGGCTTAGCCTAAAACGTTTAATATATTCTACATGTACCGTTTCAATTCTGTACTTTAAAGTTTAAAATGTGCCAAGAAGCTCTTTTTAAAGTCTTATTTGATTTGTTTACTAAATTATCTGATGAAATTCTTAGCTACTATTATATTGAATATGTAGATCAGAATCTTTCTATAATCCTATTTTCCTCAACTGTTTCAATATTATGGCATTTTCTAATAAGTTAAGCACCAGAAGCAGCTTTTGGGGGTGAAATTAGGTTCTCAACATTTTTGTATAATTTTATACATTTTATACAATTTGCTTATATACTGTTTACAGATAGTGGTTATATATTATCTGGTATGACGTTATGGACTGTTTGTACCACAGCACAACTCTAAATGACTGTGAACGAGAGCTGCCTGTCAGAATTACAAATTCTTTCCCACCAAGAGGCATCGTAGCCAAAATCTTAAACAATTCAATGAATACTAAGGTAACAAATACACATGTTGTATAGGTTGTAATTATAAGTAATATAGCATAACATATAGGTTGATTAGTGATTAAATGTACCTGAAAGTTGAGGGAGGTTTAGTAAAAGTCTTGAGGGTGAAGCCCAAGGGACTTTTACTAAACCTCCCGAGGCTTGAGGGACATTTAATCACTAATCAACCAATATGTTATGCTATCACTTTGTAATATTATGGTTACCAAGGAAGAATGAGAGTAAAAGTCCTGAGGGCAAAGCCTGAGGGTCGAATGTATCTGGCATAAAACTGACATCCAAAGGTGGCCATGTATCGTGTGTGTAAAGGCTGGCAATTTTTACGGTACAACTATCTAATTATTTGAAATGCAATCGCCATTTATATATCTATATCTGTAAATATATTACAAGTGCTTTTAAATAACAATACATGTATATGATCGGTTCAATGGTTACCATTGATCTAATGCAAATTCACGCACATAAACTAATATTAGATAGTTGTCTATAAAAACAACAGCAGTGTATAGACATGTGCATTGATTTAGTATTAGTCCCACATTTTATGTTCTAGGCAAACTGTAATAAATTCTTGAGAAAACAAACCAGTTACACAATGAAAGTTTGCCTTTCATTTAGGGCACTGCCGCTACAAGTGGATTCAGCGAACCTACTTCGAGATAGGCAAACACTTGTCTCTACTTCTCGATTGGGGGCACCACCAGTGTACTCTACTCAAAATGTTTTAGGCAAGGTCCCGTTGCATTGGGCAATGATATTGCCTATTGCAAATTCACAGGAATCGTACCTTGTGCATAAATATTAGGTATGATTAGTTACTAATCGTACCTCATCGTTATGCATCGGGTTATTTCGATATTAAATGTGCATGTAGAAACAATGAAAATCGAGGTGGCCGTGATATTACTATGGTAAACAAGCAGAAAGATACAGTATTTTAGTATAAATACACAGGTGATTATAGAAAATCACACACGCTGATTGGTTGAGCTACTTTGGACTAATTCTCAATCACCTACAGCGTTTATTCAAAATGGCCACCAGCCAATTTGTTAATGTGACAGACAAGGAAATTAACAATTTTAAAGAAAATGTTGTTCCTAAAAGTACAAAATTGTGTATTTATACTAAAACAATTATTCGCCTCAAGCTCAGTGACTATCAGTGAATAATAAACTCAACTTCATCTTGGTTATTAATATTCACCGATATTCACCTTGCCTTCAGTGAATATTATTGTTAAATATTGTACCAGCTGGTCCTGGAAGGCATTAGGGTGTACAGAAAATCAAATTTCTGTACATTCAAATGACCATGCCTACTGTTGTCATATAAAATGTTCATATATATATACTTAATAATGATTAACCCATTCCCTCTGAGTAAGGCTGGCTTGCTTCTGTATACTTTAAAGTGCCTGGTCCTTGGCCAAGGGAGTGCAGGGGGGGCACCAATTACTCAATTAGTGCCTTGCTGCAGTGGGATGCGATGTGGATTTCATTGAAAATGTCAATCACATTTCTAATGTCTAGCTTCCTTGTGATATCCCTAATAAAATCCATAATAAAACATCCACTTTAACCCTAAATTTATTTGACACCTTCCAGGTTTGATAAAATGCACTATTGAAAACAGGTTTTAAAACTTTTAAATCTTTCTTCAAAGTACCGTCAGAATGCAGGAAATGCCATTTCAGAGGTCCAAATTTTCCGGACCCCCCTAGGAATGGTTTGACTGAGGTTACAAAAATTCTAGATCCACCCCTGCAGCACCCCCTCTACCAGATCACGCTGGATCCATCACTGATGAGTAATATCATATTTGGGTTTATATTAGCACTTTAAACAATTATAAACACTTTCTAAGACATTACAAATCCTTGGATGTTTGCTTGATGATATAAATTGTAACAGTAATAAATGATTTCTCAGTTGAGAATTAACCATGTTTATTGATTCTAGCAAGAAATAATTGCATGCTTATTAAATCTAAGCCATGTTGAATTTATACAGGGTGCTTCTCTCTATTCCTATGGTAATTATTGTAACACATCACCTCAGTCTCGCACCTGTTGGCCTTCCAGCAAAACACAGGTAAATCTATTGTGCACAGACTAAATTCATATATACTGTAAATAAACCTTGAATAAAGCTTTCCATGGTCAGCTTAGCTAGTTTTTTCCTCCAGAGGTTGTAATTTTATTTAATACTATCTACAGTCAGGAGCAAAATGGTTGAGACGCTACAGAGATTTTTGCTAAAAATTTACATATCCAATAATTGACTAAAAAAAATTTCCCTTTTCTTCATAATTCCCCCCTTCCCCCCATTCAATGTTGTGCACCTATTGTACATGTGTCCTGCAAATTGCATTATTTTACTTTGGTCAACATTGATATGGGGGAGGGGGGTCGTCAAACTTGGAAGGTCGATTTTCCGCTAAGCGAATCAAATTAACTCCATTTGCGAAAGTTGTCTCAAGTCATTTTGCTCCCAATTGTAGCTAATACCAAGTTATTACAAATTTACAGGATTATTAAAGTTTACGATATTAAGCAGACACTGAGTTTTCCATAAATAAGACACCTAACAATTTCTTTTTAAAAAATAGAACAATGAATTAAAAGTACAAAAAGACATTACCAATGGATTCTCACCACCACCAACAGTAACAGAGATAAAGTCTTTGACCAGGTAGATTTTGTATTTCAATCATTTAATTAAAAGTAGAGTGAAATTATCTAAAATCATTTATTGAAAACATAACCATTCCTCACTGAACATGCAGCCTGTCCTACATCCTTTCTAGATGAATTTTACTTTTTCAATGGAGAACCTTTAATTTTTGTTGTCAGTTGAATAACTGATGATTTAAGAATGTGTTTTTTTAGAAAAACACCCAGATTTTATTCAGTGGATTCATCGTTCCTTAAACGTCAAATTGGAGGTGATATTCTCCCTGCTGTAGATAAGCTAATAGCCAACTCAGAATTAACTGGTCTTAAAGAAATATATGAAAGAATCTGTAAGGCAAGTACATGTAGCATTATTCTGAACTGGTTAAATTGCTAAGATACATGTAGAATTATCCAGTTGATTTTATACTTAATTTCTCCAGGGAAACATGGCATCACTTAAAAGCTTAATTTACAGAGGACAGATATCTCAAAAGGTTGCTTTTGTACAGACCAGTTCTCCACTAAGGTATAAACAATGGTACAATAGTATCATTTATGAGCCAGTATATGTATATACATGTGATAGATATATACACATGTTGGTAGGGGTGGTGGTAGTGGTAAGGGGGGTGGTGGTAGTGGTAAGGGTGGTAGTAGTGATGGTGGTGGTAGTGTTACTGTACTCTGTGTTAGTAGTGGTGGTATTGGTAATGGTGGTAGAGGTGGTGTTATAATAGTGGTGATGGTGCTACTACTGGTAATGGTGCTAATGGTGGTGCTACTGATGATAATCCTGATAACACTAGCTTAATATCTGTTTGTTATGTTGGTGGATGAGAAAAAGGAAAGTTCATTTTTGGATACACAGAAGCTGGAGAGACAAGTGGATGAAGAAATAGAGAAAGAAAAGAGTATAAAAGAAATAAAAGGATTGATGGTCATGGTGGTGGTTGTGGTCATGGTATTGGTGTTGGTAGTAGTAGTAATCTAGTATAGTTGTAACATTTCAGCTTTTTCAATTGAAGATATTGCCAAAAAGGAAGACGACATTCAAGTGAAGGACAAGATGGAGACTTTGATCTTAGTGACGAAGAAAGCAAACACAGGTCTATATCCAGCAGGCAGGCTAAGTAAACACTTAGTAAAGTAAACAATTTCAACGACGGTGTCCTCCAAATAAAAGAATTATAATTGTGAAACAAAGAGAATGAATAATTTGTAATCCCAAGAGTAATCTCAACACCGTCCTCGTTCTTTGTACAACGCCACTTAGAGCATTTTCACGTCTTTAGGACGACGTCAACTCACCAAAAGACTGATTAGAACTGTCCCTTGACATTGACCCCAATACAAACACTACAGTCATTTTAGCAACACTAGGACGTTTTAAAAGTCATTCAAAAACTCATTAATAATTCACGAGGAAAACACAAAGGAAATCAGTACCATGTCCGTGGTTTTATACCTGATAAAACTTCTTGACGTCAGAAAGAATACTAATGAACATACAATTTTATATAAAGAATACTAATGAACATACAATTTGATATAAGGAATACTAATGAACATAACATCCAATAACGAATCGTTTTTGAAGCCATTCAAAACACTCGCATCACGTGTTTTATCAGATCTAAAACACTCGCCGCAAACCTGATAAAACACTCCTGCTCATGTTTTAAATATTACTTCAACTAACTTCAAATAGCAAATATAATGGTCAGTTAACCGTGACCTTTTTCAGTTATAGAATTTATGTTGTTTTTTAAGCGCCGTCATCGTCGTAGCATCTTAAAGATCTCTGATGCTAGGACGACGACGGCGGTTAAAACGCAAGATAAGTTTTACAGTTCAAAGAAGTCATGGTTAACTAACTTCCAAAACGCCGCGGTACTGCTACAATGATTGTAGTATCTGTATTGAAGTCAGTCTCAAGCTGCAACAGTTCTCATCTTTTGGCCGTTGACGTCGTCTTGAAGACGTGGAAATGCTTGAAGTGGCGTTGTACGAAGAACGAGGAGGGTGTTGAGATTACTCGTGGGACTAAAAATTATAATTCATTCTCTTTGTTTTGCAAAAAGAATGCTTTTGTTTAGAGGTCGTAGATCTTAAAGTCCCTATACTTTCAAACACACCGCAACGTTTCGCAACGCAACGGAACATTTCACAATTAAACGCAAAGTTTCGCAATGCAACGCCAGATTTCCGATTCCGAACGCAGCGCAACGTTTCACAACGCAGCGCGAAGTATCGCAATACAACGTAACGTTTCGCAACGCAAGGTTTTACAATGTAACGCAACGCTTCAGAAGGCAACGCAAGGATTCACAATGCAACGCTTCACAGCGTAACGCAATAGTTTACAAGCCATGCAGTCACCATACTAATCACCACGGACACCACTATTTTAATAAACCATACCATACTGTTGTCTCTTAAAGGATGGAGTCAAAATCAAAGAAGCAGCGCGTTCTGGTACCTTGTCCATATTTCAGCCGTGAACAGAAATCGAGGAATTCTACAGAAGGTTCATCGCCACACATATTATACTCCAGAACGAAAGAAGGAAGACATTGTGGAAACAATGAAGATAAACAACCAATTGAACCAACTGTGATAAACCTAACCAACAAACTACCAGAGTTACCCGGGAACGAAAGATTTCATGATCGATTTCAAACTAAAACTATACGAGGTATTCAAAAACACGGAGGAGAAGGAACAATGGCCGTCTTTGCTGACACGAGTGCCACCACTTCAATGGTCAATACGCAAGTCTCTGCGAAAAATAATGAACGCTTTAAAGAGTTGCCGCGGATGAAAAGTAAAAATATTCTCTTGGGTAAAACCATGGCAAAGAGTGGAAGGAATTTTACGGAGAAAACTATGAGGAAATAATGAGAGAAAGTAGAATTCGCAATTGACAGAGTTGAGTTGGCAATATTTTTATAAAAGAGCTGGAAAACAATATTTGAATCGCGATATTTTGATGGTAGTGGTGGTGGTAGTAGTGCTGGTAGTGGTGGTGATGGTAGTAGTGGTGATGATGGTAGTGGTGGTGATGATGGTAGTGGTGGTGATGATGGTAGTAGTGGTGGTGGTAATGGTAGTAGCACTAGTAGTGGTATAATAGTGGTGGTGGTGGTGGTGCTGGTAGTGGTGGTGCTGCTGGTGGTGGTGGTGGTGCTGGTAGTAGTAGTGGTGGTGCTGGTAGTAGTAGTGGTAGTGGTACCAGTGGTGGTAATGGTAGTAGCACTAGTAGTGGTATAATAGTGGTGGTGGTGGTGGTAGTGGTGGTGGTGCTGCTGGTAGTAGTAGTGGTGGTGGTGGTGCTGGTAGTAGTAGTGGTGGTGCTGGTAGTAGTGGTGGTGCTGGTAGTAGTGGTGGTGCTGGTAGAAGTGGTGGTGCTGGTAGTAGTAGTGGTGGTGCTGGTAGTAGTAGTAGTAGTGGTGGTGCTGGTAGTAGTGGTGGTGGTAGTGGTACCAGTCATGGAAGTAGCGAGTGGTGGTGGAAGTGGTGGTGACGAAAGAGCTTACAGTCAAACCGCGGATGTTCTTTCCCGCGCGACTTTGCAATATTGACAGCATCATTGTAATGTTGACTTGCGAACGGTACACAGCGACTTCTTGGCGAAGGTCGCGGGTTCGAATCCCAGCCGGGCCAAGTAGAGTTTTCTCTACCTGTCCGGTATGGTTCGTCACTCGGAGTAACACCCTACTACTATTCTCCACCCGAGTTCACTGTTCCCACAATAATTCGAAATTAAAGTTAGTTATTCTGGCTTTCAATAGAACTTCATATTATGTGAAGTTCGATATTTAAAATGCGAATTTTTTAACAACTTGCCAAGGAGTCGCCGCGTATCGTTTGCATGTCAACATTGCAATGTTCCTATCAATATTGCAAGGTTGCGCGGTAAAGAACATCCGGTTTGACTGTTATAATGAAATGCTATAATCACTTTGAATTTTTCCAAAAATGTACATTTGAGTATTAGGTATGCCTGAACAAAAATACAGATAAATTGACGTTAACACATGACAATTACACAACGCGGTCTCCATCTTGTTTTAATTGTTACTCAAAAACTCAATAATTCAGCTATATCGTGTCCTGTCTTAACACCTTCGGCCTTCAGTTGATAAAACACTCCCTCTCGTTCTTACAGTATAATTTATAGAATAACGTCATACCTCTATCTTTGGTCCATGTATTTACACATACAAATACAATTGTCCTACTTTGTGTTCAAGAATTGTTCAGTAACTCACTAAGTGGCTAAAAAACTTTCGTTTCACGCATCCTGGGTTATTCATTGAAGTGGATATGGTCCCTCTTCTTCGCTTGGGCTTCGAGTTTATCTGTAATCTGAAGATTATAAAATAGTATCTTACTAGTGTTAGGCCTCAGGCAATTGAAAAAAGAAGTGTAGTACTGAAAAATGTAGTGTACGGTATAGAAATCAAAGGAAGTCAAAGGACTGGGGGGCTAATCATCCTTACTCGCGGTCAGCGACTGAATTGCGAAGGACGCAGATCAACGTGGCCGTGTCGAGGCATATCAAAGGCGCTCCAGGTTGCCGCCATACGACACAGTTCAGACCACGGATCACAGCTAAGATGTTAGGTGTTGATTTTATGGAGGGAGGAAAACCGGAGAACCCGGCGAAAAACCCTCGAAGCACAGGAGAGATCAACTACAACTCTATACTCACATGAGTCCAAGCCCGACAACGGGGTCATTCCCAAGCAGTCACCCATCCAAGTACTAACCCCGTCTAACCGGGCTTAACTTTTTGGTGAGAGGCAGCGCGCTAACAGCACACGCCACCCGTATATAGGAGGTGCTAGAAGTTAAGATTCACAATTGGAACGCAAGAGATTTTAAGAATGCTGAAGATTATACCAATAAGAAGCAGAGAGGTATTTGACTTCATATGCATGTAGCTGAAAATACAAGCATTTTTGGCATTTTTAAGTCGAACCTTTTGTGTTCCTCTTTGCTTTTTTCTTTGCCTTTTTTGTTGTAATCTTTCAATTCGATCATTATTCAATCTTTCCCAATAGTTGATATCTTCAATTTCTATAAAAAGAGATTAAAATCAGTTCAGATATACTTTGGAAGGAAGGAAGGAAGGAACTGAAGGAAGGAAGGAAGGAAGGAAGGAAGGAAGGAAGGAAGGAAGGAAGGAAGGAAGGAAGGAAGGAAGGAAGGAAGGAAGGAAGGAAGGAAGGAAGGAAGGAAGGAAGGAAGGAAGGAAGGAAGGAAGGAAGGAAGGAAGGAAGGAAGGAAGGAAGGAAGGAAGGAAGGAAGGAAGGAAGGAAGGAAGGAAGGAAGGAAGGAAGGAAGGAACTGAAGGAAGGAAGGAACTGAAGGAAGGAAGGAACTGAGGGAAGGAACTGAAGGAAGGAACTGAAGGCGGGAAGGAACTGAAGGAAGGAAGGAACTGAAGGAGGGAAGGAAGGAACTGAAGGAAGGAAGGAAGGAACTGAAGGAAGGAAGGAAGGAAGGAACTGAAGGAAGGAAGGAGGAAACGAAGGAACTGAAGGAAGGAAGGAAGAAATAATAGTTTATTATTATATTTTTATCAACCTGTTAGTTGTTCAACTTTTATATTTTCCAGTGAGCCGTTTGTTACCGCTTCGACAACTTTCTCGCATCCTTCTTTGGATGTAAACCGGACAAAGCCCTAACAATATAGATATATCAATAAATCTTTAATACAGAGTAGCTCAAACCACTTCAACTTAATAATTGTTTATATACCATTTCCTCATCGTCTTCCTTCTGAAGATAGGCAACTGGGGCGATAGTCGAGAAGATATCCTGTAACGTAAGAATAAAGATATTAAAATGATAAAGACATATTTACCTCATATATGGTTACCTAAAAAACTTATAATAATTTTATCGGGTATTGTGGTGTATTTTGCGGGCTAAAATGGAGAATTCAGCGGGCTAAATCACAGTTCTAAATCACTATTGGTTTGTTGTTTACGGAATTGTATACTTCTCTTGTCAATACTTTGAAGCAAAGATCATTTTGATGACAAATGTTGCGTTTTTCTGCCAAGTTTTACATGTACAAGTTTTGAGTTATGTAAATATTTGTTGCAATGAAAACACGCAGGGCCGTCCTCAAAAAATTCTGCAGGGGGGGTTGTACGCTCAATTTTGCCGACTGCCTCATAATCGTCACTCGTCAGTACTAGTACTCGCCGAGTCTGACTGCTGGTGGGTGCCGACTGCCGACTGAAATCTCTTGTCTGCCGACTATAGAACAAATAAAGCAATTCTTGGGGGGGTGTCACACCCCCCCAAACCCCCCCATAGCTCCGGCCCTGAAAACACGTCGATTCGTAGGTGGCACTTTTCAAGATAGTGTTAACCGTATACTGTCTTTGATTTTCTTCTAAATGCCCACTAAAATTATTATAATAGCAATACAGTTGATGTTCTTGGGCATAAATATGTTTTTGGCCCTTCTCAGAGCCAATTTTAACCCTCGCCTTCGGCTCAAAAAACATATTTATGCCCACAAACATCAACTCTATTGTTACTGTATATATTAACCGAAACTATTTTATAGGGGAAACTATTGAGGTTTTAGTACAGACCGAGCGAGGAAAGAGTTCGGAAAAACGCCGAAAGAAATATACTTTCCAGTACAGACCGAACAAACGAGGTTAATGAAGAATTTATTATATTTTTTGTCGTTTTCTTTCCTATCTTCTGTCTTCATCGGTTTACACTTGTTAGGCATTTATTTACCGCGCTTTCAGATAAAGAGTTTTCAAGAAAAGCAAGAGTAATGTCCTAGGAAGTATTATTGTCCGAACTTCTCCAACAAACATGTCTAATGCTGTTATTTTCATTCAAATCAACTCAAAAATTTTCCCGCCAAAACTATAAGGAAAGCAATACGCTTTTTCTGGACACCTCAGTAACCAATCAGCGTGCGCCAAGACCTGAAAAAAGGCTCAGTCATATATTAAGGACTTATTAACCGAGTGCGAGGTCTGTACGGGAAAGTAATTGCTCGAGGTTTTCGTACAGACCGGGCGACGAAGGAGCGAGGTTTGTGCGATAAAACCGAGGGGAAATACTTTCCCGTACAGACCGAGCAAACGAGGTTAATAAGGAATTTATTATATGGCTATTGGTTCATTCTATTTTTAAGTTTCGAGCGTTGTTTTTGTCTTCGGAGTATGCTGTTCACCTTATACCTGTTAACTTTTTCGTGTAGCTTCTTGGCCTTCTTGTTTACACCAGTTCGGCCTTTATTTGTCGTGTTTTTAGATAAACAGCTTTAAAGAAAACCAGCAGCAATGTTCTAGCACATTTTATTGTTCAGAATATTTGAATAAAGATAACCAGTTCTCTTTTATTTGTATTCAAATCAACTGAGAAATGTTCTCGCCAAAACTTGTAGGGCCGAGAAAAAAGCGTATTGACCCGGACACAAGACCGGGGGTCAATATCGCGTGCGTCGTTTTGCGTACGGACTGGAAATCAAACCCAGCCATATAATAATACTAAGTATACTACCCTTTTAAAAAGTGTTTAGAAATACACTCACAAAATATTTTTTTTGCATAAACACACTTTAGCTTACCCTCAACCTTGGTTTCTCAATGTTTTCGTCAGTAAAATACTTTAGCACAACTCCAGGTTGCATTTCCAGTTTTGCAGGTAGCTCCACAGATTTTTCAGTCTTTTTTATTTCAGTTGTGTTTTCTGAAGGACGAGAGGTTCTTTTATCAACGTTATCAGTTTCTATAGAAGGTTTTTGGTTCTTCAAGTTCATTTTAGTTTCTTTCATAGCTTCTCTCTGGAGTTTCTGGTATTCCTGTTTAAGACGGAGCCATTCAAGTCTACGTAAAAACACATTGAAATAAGATAAGATAAATTTAGATTTTAGACAGAGTAATTTAATATTGTGACTAAGCATTACTGTTTTTGTTGCTTATATTTATTTGTTAGTAGCGTTTTGAGCTTGAAGTTTGGTAAAGGTTTTTCGTTCGTTTTTGCTGTACAAGCTATCGTAACTTAACCGAACGAAAAAACGTTACCAACTTCAAGCTGAAAATACAGAACTAACATATAGAAAACCATTTACTGAAAATAAACTGACACAATGCGACTTGTAGCCCAGCAAGTACTTGTGACACACGTACGGGTTGACTAGTTCCCAGGCGTATAAATATATATAAATTGTGAGAGCGTCCGGCTGGCATTCGGAAGGTTGTGGGTTCGAGTCCCGTCTGGAGCTCAGAGTTTTTCTCTGAGTTTAACTTATACGACAGCTTGTACAGCACAAGCGAACGAAAAAACTTTATAGTTATTTATTTAAATATTTATTAAGTAATATTTAAAATATGAGCAGCAGTGTTTTATCAGATTTAAAACACGAGGTGATAGCCGAGTGTTTTAGATCTGATAAAACACGAACTGCGAATGTTTTAAATAGCTTCAAAAACGACCCATTTGGTAAGTTCATTGGCGTAGTAAGTTTGAAAAATAACGTTGTCTAAACCGGGAAAATCAAAGCTAAAGTTTATGTAAGTCAGGAGGTTTCTTTATCAGATATAAAACAACGGACATGGTACTGATTTCCTTTGTGTTTTCCTCATGAACTATTAATGAGTTTTTGAAGTAATAGTTCAAATATTCGACGGAGGACTTTACCGGGATTTCAAAGTCCGAGTGCTTTTTAGTTTTTAATGCACGAGGGCTTTGTAATCCCGGTAAAGTCCGACGTGAGTATTTGAACTGACTTCTCAAACTCAAAACTAATAATAATAATGGTAACACATCCACAGAGTGGCTCTTCATCTACCATACAAACAAAAGAAGAAAATAAAATCTATAATCTAGTATAAATATATTTACAATTATATATATATATATCATGGAATTACTAATCTGTAATCTAGTAAAAATATTTACAATAATATATTCAAAATTACGTAGTAAAGAAAGTATAAGCTGTTACTTCTATATAGGCAGTGTTTTAAGAAAGTAAAGTGAAAAGATGGTAAACGATACTACCGAGATTTTTATCAACAAAATACTGTCGTTTCAAGTGAAGCCCTTCATCTGAGTAAAATAACAACAATAAAATGTCGATGTTCACTGTCCTCACTGGATCATTTTAATTTTTTCTATACACGCGCTAATGGGTTCGCCTCAAAACTGACTATAGCTCTGTTTACACGGCCAAGATTTAAGCGGGATCTGAGCCACATCTGACTTTAAGCGGGTTTAAAATGTCCGTGTAAACAGATCGGCGTAAATTAATCGCGATTATAGTTTGCACCACCTCAAGGAGGTGGATTAAACTGAGCACGATCAGTTAATCGCGCTTAACTTGGCCGTGTAAACGCAACGGGATTGAAAAACGCTTGCTATTAATACGGTGTTATTAATACGATAAAATGCATTTTTTTCCCTGCTGTAGAAGCTTCCATCTCGCTATTCTTTGTTCCTTTGTTTCTTTCTTTCTTTTAGCTATTACTCTTTCTCGTGTACCGATGTCTTCCGTTGTTCTTTGACGCACGCTATACCCATACGAAGCGTCCAAAACCAAAAATATAGCTCGTCCGCCATGTTGAATAACGGTGTACGTGTTTTAGTAAAAAAGGGATTATTAAATGACCGTGTAAACGCACCAAGGTGGCGCATTTTAAGCACGCTTAACTTAAGCGTGCTTAAATTTTGGCCGTGTAAACAGGGCTTATGACGTTCGAATTTCAAAAGTATTCGAAACCAACTTACTTTGAAATAACTTTAAGATTTGGCACTTCTGTTTCCTTCTTTTCCTTTTTCTTTCGCTTTCTTTTTTTATGTTTCCTTTCGGCGTCCTCTTCAATTGCCACCTCGTCTTCCAACGTATCTTTAGAACTACTTTCTGGCAATTGTTTACCCTTTTTACTCGACCTACAATCTTCCTCACTCACATCGCCATTTTCTCTTTTTCGTTTAACACCAGTGCTTAGTGAATTATCACTCTCATTTATTTCCCCGCTCTTGTTAACTTTTGTATTAAGGTCTTTTTCATCACTGCTTTCCTGATCAACAGTTCGTTTCCTCTTCTTAGATCTACTCGATGTGTTATCTTTCTCCGTATCGGCACACGAACCGTCAGATATAGAATCGTTAGCCTCTCCCTCTTTCTTGTGTTTCGACTTCTTTGTTTTCGTTTTTCCATCCTCGTTTTCTGATTCACTTAACTTCTGTTTGCGTTTTTTGTTTTTCTTAGTCTGTTTTCCTGTTGGTTCGTTAACAGTTTCTTCTTTTTCTTCTCCGTCTTTGCCATCCTCCTCTTTCTCAGCTTTGGATTTCTGGTCAAACATCTAAGAATAGAACATGTACTAAATTCATACAGTAACACAAGCATTGAAAAATGAAAATGATAGTGCTTACGCAAAATATCATAATAATTTAAATAAGCTGATCCTACGCATACTGCGTATCGATCAAGAAACTTCTGTAGTGTAAGTCAATTACATCACATTTTATTAAAGGTATTTTGTTAAAATTCGCAATAATTATAGTTGTAAATACAGTCGTTGGCACCTAAGCGTGTAAACTGCCCGTCAAAACATGTTCTAAATTTAAGCCAAAGTTAACCGTTTTGAAATCAACACCGTGGGATTGGCGAGACGTGATTGGCTAAGGGCACATTCATGTGACAATAATGCATTGGTTCAATGAAAACCTAATACGTTTCCAAGGTAAACAGTTAACTTTGACGTTGACATAAAACATGTTTTGACGGGCGGTGTACACGCTTAGGTGCCAACGACTGTATAATAAAATAATATTGTCGATTTCAGCTCACTTTTCAACGCGCGGTTCGATTCGGAAGTTCGTTGCCAAGTGTCAAATTACGTTTCTAAATTCAGAAGTTCATTACGAAGTTCGAAATCGATAATAAGAATGGTACCTCTAATGCTTGTTTCACTTCATTTTCGTTTTCGAATTCCACAAAAGCAAATCCTTTGATATCTCTGGTGGACTTAAAGCGAGGTAAGCTAACAGGAAAGAAACGCTGATTGAAACAGAAACACCACCACCACAACTAACAACAATAACAACAACAACTACAAAAAGCAACAAGAACAATAATAACAGCAGCAGCAGCAGCAGCAACAACTGCAACAACCACAAGAACAACTGCAACACTAACAACAACAACCACAACAACTGCAACACTAACAACAACAACAACAACAACAACAACTGCAACACTAACAACAACAACCACAACAACTGCAACACTAACAACAACAACCACAACAACAGAAACAACAACAACTGCAACACAAACAACAACAACAACAACAACTGCAACACAAACAACAACAACAACAACAACTGCAACACTAACAACAACTGCAACACAAACAACAACAACTGCAACACTAACAACAAAAACAACAACAACAACTGCAACACTAACAACAACCACAACAACTGCAACACTAACAACAACTGCAACACTAACAAAAACAACCACAACCACAACAACTGCAACACTAACAACAACTGCAACACAAACAACAACAACCACAACAACTGCAACACTAACACTAACACTAACAACAACTGCAACACAAACAACAACAACCACAACAACTGCAACACTAACAACAACAACAACAACACTAACAACAACTGCAACACAAACAACAACAACCACAACAACTGCAACACTAACAACAACAACAACAACAACACTAACAACAACTGCAACACAAACAACAACAACAACTGTAACACTAACAACAACAACAACAACACTAACAACAACTGCAACACAAACAACAACAACAACTGTAACACTAACAACAACAACAACACTAACACTAACAACACTAACAACAACTGCAACACAAACAACAACAACAACAACAATAACTGCAACACTAACAACAACAACAACAACAACAACAACACTAACACCAACTGCAACACTAACAACAACAACAACAACAACTGCAACACTAACACCAACACCAACAACTGCAACACTAACACCAACAACAACAACAACTGCAACAACAACAACAACTGCAACAACAACAACAACTGCAACACTAACAACAACAACAACAACAATAACAGCAACAAGAACAACATCAACATGAACAATAATAACACTTATAACAGTAGCTGCAACACAAACAACAACAACTTTAACAACAACTGCAACATACCTCACATACACAACTTTACCACAAGATGAGAAAAGTGATTTAATCCAGTCATGGTCTGCATATCGTGGAAGTTTTTCCTGCATGGATAATAAATTAAAAACTAGTATACATACATACTGTACAGATATACCTAACCTAGAGTTTGTAGAAACAAATAAAAAAAGTACAGAAAAAACTTACAACATAAATCGTAACTGAATCCACATTTTTTGGTTCAGAAAGAGGTTTTGCTGGTTTAACCCATTGATCTTCAATTACCTGAATATTAAATTACAATTATGTTTATTTTTTGTGTTTGTACCAGACTATATTATAAACACAGGTGGCCATTTTCTATTTGTTAATTATACAATACCCTGGTTGCTATACGTGTTTTCATTGGTTGTTGCCCATGCTCTATTAGAGGACAGACACATGGACACATCAGATCACATCAGCTGACTTGCTTTTTTCCTTCATGCCCCAAAATCCAGCAAGAGTTTCGATAAAAACCTTTTAAATTTTTGTATTGTATAAATCAAATAGATTCCATTTTTTGTTGTCTGTTCAGTTATAGATGCACAGAAGACGTAACAAAGTAGAACATCAGTTTTTACCACGTTGTGATGTCATCTGTGCATCTATAACTGAACAGACAATGCAAAATGGAATCTATTTGTTGACTACATTTCAAAAACTCATTAATAATTCATGAGGAAAACACAAAGGAAATCAGTACCATATCCATGGTTTTATATCTGATAAAGAAACCTCCTGATTTACATAAACTTTAGCTTTGATTTTCTCGGCTTAGACAATGTTATTTTTCAAACTTACAATGCCAATGAACTTACCAAATGGGTCATTTTTTAAGCTATTTAAAACATTTGCAGTACGTGTTTTATCAGATCTAAAACACTTGGCTATCACCTCGTGTTTTAAATCTGATAAAACACTGCTGCTCATGTTTTAAATATTACGTATATTTCTGAATCAACAACTTACTTCAAGTGATGGACACATTTTCATAGCTTTCACAACCAGTGTTATGTCACTGCATAACTGAGTCATTCGATTAAAACTAGCAATTGTGGCTATTTCCACACCTTAAAAAACATAAATATAAAATTTAACTTATCCAAGATTTACTGATAGTCTGATGAAGTGCTAAGGGTCTTCCCTAGGTTAGTATTATTATTACTACTAGAAGTTACAAACTGTAAGGGAAATGCTGCGAGTAGATACTGTGTAGTACCGTGAAATGTCACTAAATTGTTGAATCATGACCTTGATGAATGCTTCCAGCAACAAATAAGTTTGAATTTGGCATGATTACTTTGCGAATATGAACACTTTATACCTTAAAGTTGAAGTGATCCAGAAGCGATCCAAGCTGAATCAGTTATGATGACACCGCTGGACATACATAGTGCATGCTCAAAATCATCGTGACACACAAAAATCGCACAAATGGAGATCCTGTCAAGAATAGTATACTGCTTGCCTGGGGGATTGCATCAATTATTATTATTATTATTATTTTACCATAATTGTTTGCAAACCCAAATACTTCTGACAAGAGCAAAACATTCAAGATTTGACTTGTCAATGTGAGTTTACAGTCGGTTTCAGGTTACTTTTGATGGAAATGTTCAGAGGTTCAGAAGTTCGTTTGGGGGTTCACAAGCTTGTATTGAACTAGGCATTTGATTGGCTACTAGCAACTAGCAGCCAATCAAATGTCTACTTCAATACGAACTTGTGAACCTTCGAATGACCTTCTGAACCTGCAAACAAACTTCTAAACATTTCCATCAAAAGTAACCTGAAACTGACTGCAATACCTACATGTAAATAACAGCTGAAATCTTCTAAGCTTACCAATTTTAGTCTTACCAAAATCAGTCTGATGATTGCTTAGTGCATGAAACTCCGAGTAATTGATAGTTTAAGTGGGCTTACATCAAAGATGTTACGCTACGTTATAAAACGTATACACCAGCCAGCCCAGACTGCTAACTTTGCTAACCACGCGCGGAATACTTTTTTTTTTGCGACAAAAAATGCACACCTGGCGAAGCAAAATGCGCGTTTGCAGGGGCCTGGGAACAACTAAAATCAAAATGGCCGAAGAATAAAATTATATCCAAATGGCCATTTTCCATAATTTGTTATTTTTTGGTAATAACTAGGAAGAGGGAAAGAGGCCACTACCTGGCTTATCCTAGTTATTACCAAAAAATTACAAATTGTGGAAAAATGACCACCAAAAAATCCATATTTTTTTTATATAATTTTATTCGTCCACCATTTTGACGGAGCACGTTGGAAAACGCCGCGTGCACGTGGAAAAATTGCGCACAATAAAGTTAGCAGTCTGGCAGCCAGCTAGCGGCGTGAAAATGCCGGCTATAGCTGGCAGCTGGCCACTATTTTGAACCCTGTATATATATATGATATGATATATTTGGCTCATCAATTGAAGCCAAACATGATGGACATGTAGGCGTGAAGTATGCATAATCTTAGTCTTCTACACAGTCTGATCTGGTCAGAAGACCGAGTGGGAGACTGAAACTATACGTACTTCAGGTCTACATGTGTAATAATGGCTTCAATATTTGCCCAGTCAATGACTAGCAGCTATCACTCCAGTTAATACATATACAGCTCACTGATACAAATCAAAACTCACATCCTTGTGGATGTTCTGCAATTTTCTGACGCAAAAATCTGTCTTTCTGAAGATTTGGTTCACTGAAATAGAATTCAATCTAACGAACAAAAATGAATAGCAAGTATTAAAACATGACTGTTCAAAATTGCAGTAACAAAATGAGCATTGTGTTTATACTGCCACGTTACTGCAAAGGGCCCCACTGGCCCGTCCAGTCTTGTTCAGAAAAGAAAACATGTCACAATTTCATTGCCACATGTTTTAAATACAGCAACTCAAAATCAAACCTGCTTTTTCAAATCCCCCAACATCTTCTTCTGTCGTTTCTTATGCTTCTTTTCACCTTTTGCTGTCCTTTGTTGGGGCTTTTCTTCATGCTCACCGTGTCCTCCGCTCTCGTTCTCCTCCATTACGTAAAACACAAACTATTTCCACCAAAAATTCTCACAACGTAAACATCACGTTTCGTCGGTTTCGATCACTTTCGTCCTCCATTTTTATTAGTGGTACCCAGGTTCCACAACCGAGTGAAAGCACTCGCGAGAAAACCGCGTGGAAATGGTTCACCTCGCGAGATTAAAGTTCGTGGCATTATTACTCGTACCCGACCTCGCGAGAAAACCTCGTGCAAAACTCGTGGTAAACTCGCGAGAAAACCGCGTGGAAAGCTTCACCTCGCGAGATCAAGTGTCGTTGGGTGTTTTCGTGCCCCGTCAGGCCCAATTTTGGAAAGAGGTTCATATTTGTGGCTGTATTTTAATTGCTTGTGGAGTTGTGGGATTCGTTTTGTGGTTATTTTAGATGGGTTCAAAGTATGACCATTACGATTATTTATACAAGGTAGTACTCATCGGCGACTCTGGTGTTGGGAAATCTTGCCTGCTTTCGCGATTTACGAGAAATGAGTTCGACCATGAATCGAAATCGACGATAGGCGTTGAATTCGCAACTCGAAGTTTGGAGATCGATGGGAAAACTATCAAAGCACAGGTAGGTTAGGGAGAATAACCAACGTCTTCCAAACTGGCTGGTGAAGCCTTTTTGTATCGAAAATGCCTTTGTTTGTTCATGATCACACAATCACAAACCTAACACAGTATAACTATAATAGTCAAGCAATTTAAACAGTCATTGGTAAATTCTAATATGTATATGTATATCATTATATATGTAGATCTAAATTCTGTGTATAAGCTATTTTTCGTTGTGTTAAAGTGATGTTCTGAATTATGTCATGGTTCATAACCTTAAAATATTTTTTGGTCATAAGATGGACACGAGAAAAAGTTTGCGATTATTATACATTTTTATAATTGGGATTTTAAATATTATTTGGTATCAGACTGTCAAAGTTGACATTAGCTAGTTTACATAAGATTTACGTGGATATTAGATTTCTTTTGTAGTTTATTATAAAATTTAGACTTTCTGTGATTTAAAATATATAATCTAATTTTTTTTAACAAATGTATCAAATTAACAAATGTATCAATTTTTGGAATGTATCAAGTTAACCAAATGTATCAAATTAATCAATGTATCAATTTAGGAAATGTATCAATTTCACCAAATGTATCAAATTAAGAAATGTATCAATTTCACCAAATGTATCAAATTAAGAAATGTATCAATTTCACCAAATGTATCAAATTAAGAAATGTATCAATTAACCAAATGTAAAAGTAAAGGGTAAAGGACAGGGGGCTAATCATCCTTACTTGCAGCCAGTGGCTGAATTATGAAGGACGCAGATCAACGTGATGGTGTCGAGGCATATCAAAAGCACTCCAGGCAGCTGCCAAGGACACAGTTCAGACCACGGATCACAGCTAAGATGTTAGGTGTTGATGTTATGGAGGGAGGAAAACCAGAGAACCCAGCGAAAAACCCTCGAAGCACAGGAGAGATCAACTACAACTCTACTCACATGAATCCAAGCCCAACAACGGGGTCATTCCCCAGTGGTCACCCATCCAAGTACTAACCCCGTCTAACTGGGCTTAACTTTTTGGTGAGAGGCAGCGCGCTAACAGCACACACCACCCATGCTCCCCATGTAATGTATCAAATTAATCAATGTTCAATTTAAGAAATGTATCAATTTAACTAAATGTATCAAATTAACCAATGTATCAAATTAACCAATGTATCAATTTGACCAATGTATCAATTTAACCAATGTGTACCAATGTATCAATTTAACCAATGTATCAAATTAACCAATGTATCAATTTAACCAATGTATTAATTTAACCGATGTATCAATTTAAGCAATGTGTACCAATGTATCAAATTAACCCATATATCAATTTAACCATTGTGTACCATTGTATCAAATTAACCAATGTATCAATTTAACCAATGTATCAAATTAATCAATGTGTATCAATTTAACCAATGTATCAAATTAACCAATGTATCAATTTAAGAAAGGTATCAAATTAATCAGCATTTTTGTGACATCAAATGTATGTAATTATCTCATTTTTAATTTTAGAAATTACTATATGTTGAGATACTGTAAGTGTATCTCAATATAATTGGCAATGCTTTTGACAGAATATACTCAGTTAATAGTATAGCACCAACTTTCACAACAATTGTGATTGTTGGCAAGTTCCACTCAAGTGTTGGCATGGAATGGCTTGGACTTAATACAGTATTGTAACAGTGCCAATTCACTCACAAAAGAGCACTGCTTTCCTTGATACTGGCCATACAATAACACATCCATGGCCTTGATTTACAATAACACATCCATGGCCTTGATTATATCATGTCTATACATGTACTCACCAACAAAAATTATTTATTATTATTATTATTCTTTATTTAAGGAGGATAAGTTTTTCAGCAGAGCTGGTGGGGTCCACCATTTACAGCTAAGACCTATAGGTGTTGATTTTACAGAGGGAGGAAAACCGGTGAACCCGGTGAAAAACCCTCGAAGCACAGGAGAGACCAACTAAACTCTACTCATATGAGTCCCCACCCCGAGAACAGTGAGATATTTGTAAGAACAAGGTCATCAATCAACCCAGTTGTGACTCTGCATCTCTTTGCATGTAATTTTCTGCTCCTGAAGTACAGTATAGCTGTGGTTAGACAGTAGAACAATGAAGGCATCATTTTTGGCTGGCTCAGGGGTGGGTTATTGAAGGAAAATAAGATGCTCTTTTGATACTGATATTCAACTTGAACCTTTCCCCTCCTAGACCAGCCCCTTTGCTATTTTACTCTGTCTAAATGCCAGATGATTTGACTCAAGGGAGACCCTCTATTTTTAATACTTCATCTTGTCAAGGGAGAGCCTCAGCTCGTTGGTGAAGGGTTAAAGTGCTTATAAACCCAAATATGATATTACTGCATATGGATTCTATTTAATGTGTATAGTTGAATGCCAAAATATTTTTTGATTTGAACTTTTATTTGTTGTTATATTGAGGTTTGTAGATGACGTCTATGTAGGCATAATTTGCATACGCAGTGTTCCCGTTACAGCAGAAATATTATACTTGAATAGTATATTTTATCATTTTTTTTCATTAAAATCTTCAAGTGGCTTATCATAAGAAAAGAAAAAAACACACACAAATACCTGCATCGACGTCATCCTCATTAACATTTTGGAAATACAAACCTCAATATAACAACAATTAGAAGTTAAAGTCAGAAAATATTTTGGCATTCAACTATTCACGTCACATAGAATCCATATCAGTAATACCTTATTTGAGTTTATGGGCACTTTAAAGGCCTGGCTTTGCCGCTTTCAACATTTCATGCAACATCGTTCAACATTGTTGAACGCATATTGAACGAAAATTTGAACCTGTTCAAATTTCTTTCAACATCATTCAACACCATTTAACAGGGTGGCCAAACGCTTTCAACATGTTGAATCACGGTTGAATTCAAGAATGTTGAACGATGTTGAATGAAATATTGAAAGCGTTTGGCCAGGCCTTAAGCCTTTTCATATCTTTTTTTTTTCATATTAGGTCTGGGATACGGCCGGTCAAGAAAGATACAGAGCTATCACAAGTGCGTATTACCGTGGTGCTGTGGGCGCAGTATTGGTGTACGATATTACAAAACAGAAAACGTACGAAAGTGTTAACCGATGGCTGGAGGAAGTGAAGGAACACGCTAGCGATCACATTGTTGTAATGCTTGTTGGAAACAAACGCGACTTAAAACACTTACAAGCGATCCCGACGGACGACGTGGAAACATTTGCCAAAGAAAGTAAGCTCTTGTTTGTTGAAGCGTCAGCACTCGATGCAACGAACGTCGAAGAATTGTTTCAAGAGACGATAGAGAAAGTCCACAGAGTACAGATTAAAAAACTTAAAGAAGAATTGGCAGTAAATAATCAAGACCAGCCGAAACCCGAGGAAGCGAATGTCGACTTGACAAAACAACCCATTAGCAAAAAATGCTGCCAGAATGGAGTATGAAATTCTAAAATTTTAATTGGCAGTAAATAATCAAGACCAGCCGAAACCCGAGGAAGCGAATGTCGACTTGACAAAACAACCCATTAGCAAAAAAATGCCGCCAGAATGGAGTATGAAATTCTAAAATTTATTCCCTAATTTTTTTATATACAATGCTTATAGTCTTTTGTAGGTTTTAGTAGAGTTAGTGTAATGATTGTATTCCCTTAATATTAATTAGTCTAATTATGTCATTATTAATTAACATGAAATATAACATCTAATTAAATTAGGTCATTAATGTCACTTTGTGATAATATGTCACTTTGTGACAGCTCATGACGTCTAGAGCAGTTACCTTAAGTTTGAGAAAAAAAATTTTTCTATCAAATCATACTAGCCATTTGCAAGTCATCGTTAGGCGTGCAATTTTTTTCATGTTTGTTTATATCTTTACCGGAAAACGTTGAAGATTATTAAACAATAAAGCCATGTCCACACTAATCCGTTGAAAACGAAAACGGAGACCTAGATCGTATCGAAAGCGTATCAAAAGTTTCCGTCCACACTATCATTTTCGAATCGTTTTCGCCGTTTAGTAAAACTCTAAAAAGATCTACAGGGGTATGAATAAATAATTATAACATAGCTTTGATATAGCAACGTTTTTGATTGGCTGTCGTGCGTGCTCCATTTAACAAATAGATTCCATTTTGCCGTTGTCTGTTCAGTTATAGATGCACAGATGACGTCACAACGTGGTAAGAACAAAAAAGTGGCCCACGAGACGCAGTCGAGTGGGTCACTGATGTTCTTACCACGTTGTGACGTCTTCTGTGCATCTATAACTGAACAGACAACAAAAAATGGAATCTATTTGTTTTATACAAAAAAAGTTTTTTGTTGAAACTCTTGCCGGATTTTGGGGCATGAAGAAGGAAAAAAGCAAGTCAGCTGACGTGATCTGACGTGACCATGTGTCTGTCCTCTAATAGATCATGGCCAACAACCAATGAAAACACGCATAGCAACACGCCAACAAGGGTATTGTATAAAAAAGAAATGGCTCATGATTTAGTCTGCTCCATCGAGTTATGGATGCACTTGGGAAATTGGGAGAGCACTCAAATTCTTAATTCTAGATGACTGAGGCCATGACACTAATCCGTTTTCAAACGGAAAAACAAAGATTTTGGAACATCATCGTTTTCCAAAAGCTTCGTTTTTGCCGTTCACACTGGTGCAGAAAGACGGTGTCTTCGAATGGCTCCACTCTCGACAGCGTTTTCGAAACGCTCCGTTTTCCGTCGCCGAAGACGCCGTCCACACGAATCCGGATTTTTTTGAAAACGTAACTTTTTTACGAATTGGCCTTTCATCCACAAATTAAACGATGAAACGGTCATCAAAAACGGTCACCAAAGTGGAACTTTTTAAAAACGCCGTTTTCCTCTTCTTGTGTGGACGCGGATTTTTTTAGAAACAGAGAAAAAAAAGTTGTGTTTTCAAACGAAAACAGATACACATATACGTGTGGCAAGGCCTCGACAAATTGCGCCGTTATTTTGACAAAAATTTGCACACCTATTTATATAGGGACTTTAAAAGATGCTAGGACGGCGACGGCGGTTAAAACGCAAGATAAGTTTTAAAATTTTAAAGAAGCCACGGTAAACTGACTATTATATTTGATATGTGATGTAATATATCATACACGAGGAGGAGTTTCATCAGGATATCCAAACACTGAGACGTTTGTTGAAAACCGAGGCGAAGCTGAGGTTTTTGAACAACTCGAAGTGTTTGCATGGATATCCTGATGAAACACTCCTCCGAGTGAGAAATTCAAGGTAAAAGTTTCCTTAATTTATGTAATTTCTTCCTCCGATATCCAAACCACAGACACGGTACTGATTTCCTTTGTGGTTTCTTCATGAATTATTAATGAGTTTGAGATGCTATAGTTTAATGACTTCCAAAACGCCACCAATATTGCTAAAATGATTGTAGTGTCTGTATTGAAGTCAATCTCAAGCAACAGTTCTCATCTTTTGGACGTCGACGTCGTCGTGAAGACGTGAAAATGCTCTAAGTGGCGTTGTATGAAGAGCGCGAGGACGGTGTTCAATTACTCTTGGGAGTAAAAATTATTCATTTTCTTTGTTTTGCAAAAATAATTCTTTTGTTTAGTCCCTATAATGGCTTGCAAATGGCAGTAAGAATCCACAAACGCTAAAAGAAATATCTGTACATTTTACCATTAGTAAACACCATATCTTGAAAAACACCAAAGCTGTTATATACCACTAAAGTTTCCAAAGACTTTTTCAAAAATAGGTTGCGTCTTACGCACGCTGCATGTGATTGGTCAGTTACCGTGTTTATATCGGGCTATGCAAACACGGCACATTTCTTAGCTTTATTTCATAAAAGAAATAGAAAATGGACGCCCTGGCGGCCCTGTGTTTATATTTAACTTGATGCAAACACGTGAGTGAGTGGGAGAATTCGAAAGTACTTATGTTTCGAATAAAATGTAAAGTGAAGTTTGTAACATGGGTTCTCAAAATGAGTTCTCCCAACTCACTCTCGTGTTTGGATCAGGCTTTCTCACTGACGAAGGGCCTTCGCTCGAAACGTTAGACTCCTACGTTCTCTGTTTCGGCAGTATATCTAACCATAGTCAATCGAGATATGGTCTGGAAACTCAGCTAAAGTCTTTGGTCTATCTTTTTGTTCGCCTTTATGCATTTTGGTGCACGGTCACTGAACACATTGTATTTTAGTATAATCAACGAATTGTCCAATAGCAACGTTTCAGTTCAATCACTCAACCGTGCTATTTAAATATTAATAAACCTAAAACAAAAGATGTGCACGGTGTAAGGTACGGTTCAACATAAAATCACAGCCATTATAGGCGCTTTGAAGTTTGCCGAGTTTCCAGACCATATCTCGATTGACTCTATGGAGTACACGATTTCATCTGCAATAGTCTGCATGCTTTCCCAGACTAAATAACACACATATTATAATCGACTATATATTCCACTAACTGTAAATTATTCTTCATATACTATTTTGATAGCTTTCCTATATGTACAATAAAATATTCTATAAATTGATTTACCTGTCTATACATTCATTCTACAATTTTCTTAATTGATTTTCATAAGAATGTGTTGTTACTCTCTTGGCTGAAAAGTTCAATGGCCATTTTCAGACTCGCGTCTTCGTCGTTGTTCGATGTTTCTGATTCTAAACGTGTTGGAAGATATTAAAAATATCACTGACTGCGTATTTTTATTGTAACCTTCTTAAACATCATTATCAAATTCATTAATAATTCATGAAGAAAATTCAAAAGAAATGAATGTTTAATCAGCATCTTTAACTACGGATAAAACATTGATTAATAAAACATCAAGGTTTTAGCACTAGTGCCCCAAATTGAGCTTTTTCTGACTGTAAATGATCTTATCTCACCTTCCCAACGACTCTTAAACAAAGTGTTCATCATTTATACTTAGAATTTGATAAATAAGTTAAATGCCCATAAAGATTGGCCGCTCATATTTTAACTATCACTTAAAAATTCATGATAAAAAAACAACATAGAAAATATGTTATTTAGTTATTATAGTATTTTCAGCTTGAAGTTTTTTCGTATGTATGTCTTGCCTGGAGCTCAGAGTTTTTCTCTGAGTTTAACTAACGACAGCTTGTACAGAAAAAACATACGAAAAAAATTTAACATAGAAAATCATGACCATGATGTCTTAATACAGGGGCGGATATGGGGGGGGGGGGGTGACACCTCCCCTTCCCTGTCCCAACCAATACAGGATTATACAGCGATACACTAGCAGCTGTTTATACAAATCACAACAGTCACTCGTGTGTAAAACGTGCATAAATTATATTGTATAACAATGCTTATTGATACAGGCCGTAGCTATGGCCTCTCCTTTGCAATAAGATTGGGCATCATGATACGCTATAAATATCTTGTAAATTTGAAACCCCAATTTTAAAACAGTAAGAATCACGATTATATAGACGTATTGTATATAACTGAAAATTTTGAAATACAGAGTCTCTGAAATGCTATTTCCTGCGTTTTGAGACGATATATTAAAGAATTCTGAAGGTTAAAAATAGCAGCGTTTTCCGAAAACGAAAGCCTACACGAGCTTGATTTTATTACAGCCAGCGGTTCACACTCTGTTCTAAGTGGCTACTTCGTGTTAGGTTTACACAGCGGTTTTAGTTACTTAGGTTCAGGCATTTCAAGACAGTTATGACGCAAAAAATGTTTATTTAAATTATTTTAATGCTATTTTTCGAATATCGACTGAAATTTTTTCTCTGTTCCTTATCATACTATTTCTGAGCAAATTTCAGGGGGGGGCTGCCCCACCCCCTTGCCCCACCTCAAATACGGGCCTGAGTAGTAAACCGCTTACCTCTACTACTACTGGCTGATTTCATATCAGTGTATGAAAGTTCAATAGCTTTTTGTAGATCCGCCGTCTCTTGAGCTAATAATATCCTGCTATTCCCCAGCCTTCTATGCTCCACATCGTCGTTGTCTTCGTGTTCGTCGGGATTCAAGTACTCTAGGGCTTCATGTCTGCGTGCTCTCGTCTCAGAGCTTTCTCCTTTCTCTTGATTCAATTTCAAAGTTGTTTCAATCAATCGTTGCAGTTGGAGACTAGGTTCTTCTTCAAAGAGAAACTAAAATACAGATAACAAACAAGGTAACAAACAAGTTAAAGTAAAAGTCACTGAAATGGCAAAGTAACAACCTCGTACCCAGGGCCATTTGTAGGGAACTGGGCCAAGATGGCGAATAAAAACAAAATGGCGGGAACAAATGGCCCTGGTGGACGCTAGCCCAAAATGCGCAGTATACTGCGCATTTTTTAAACTAGAAGTCAGACCTTTACACAGTAATTATAGCTAATTACACCTAATAATTGCATGTTTTAAAATATAATTTCGCTGGGAGCAACTTGGCAAAAAACCAAGCGATTCGGCGAAGATATCTCTTCGGATTTCTTTCGAAAATGTTTTATTTTGGGTACAAGTGATGAAGAGGAAGCAAGAAAAGCTTACAATCTTGAATAAGGTATCAGTATTTTTTTGGTAAATAAAGATGTAAACATTAGTTTCCTACATGCGCAGAACGGACTGTAGACCCCCCTTTAAGTTTGTCTAATTTAAAGAACTTGTAATAAAGATCTTTTCCAACTTTTTTGTATCTTTCTTCGTTTTCAAGACGTCAGGAGCAGAGTACAGTATCTTCATACATTACAAAATCACTTACACCTATATGATTGCTCAACATAAAATGTTTAGTGTCACAAGGCGTTTTTATGTGCACAGTTTCAAGTTATTTCGTTAAACAAACTTAGAGATATAACTGATTTTGCTAGGTGTGAAAATACTGTACCCTGCTCCTGACGTCAGAGACCATCTAATTTACATATCAAACAAACTGGAGCCAATGTCAGGAAACCAAAAAAACTGCAAAAGATGTTACTCTGTCATTATAAGGGTTCTTTAAAATAAGGCAAACCTAATTTTCGTGTCACGGGCTCTTAAAAAAGAGATTGAAGCGTTACGGACTGGAGAAGAAAATCTTATCCATTGTATATAACCACTAACTGCAATACTAAAGAAAATTATTGAGTAGAACAACTAACCTCTTCATCAGAATCGTCTTGTAAAATTTGATTATATCTACAAAAGGGAAGGGTACAACTTTAAAATGAGCACGACCAATAAAAGTTGCGTGTTGTGGCCACTGCCAGAAGCGTGTGGTTTTGTTCGCGTGCGCAAGGGTGGTACGTACTGCGGACCTATTTTTATATCTTGATGTAACTTCCAGCATTGGTTCATTTCGTAGTATCATCACCTTCACTCGTGCGACCTTTTCATCTTTACTTATAATCACTGCCATTATGAACAATGCGTATTATACATATACCGCTGAAAATACGACTGCTTTCGATACCATCAAAACGTGGCTTGTAAAGGTAAAGGTCTTTAATTAGAATACATCAAACGTGTATCTTTACAATTAAATTACTCCTAAGGATTTTTCAATGTGGCCGTGTCGAGGCATATCAAAGGCGCTTTAAGCAGCCGCCATACGACACAGTTCAGACCACGGATCCCAGCTAAGCCCTAGGTGTTGATTTTACGGAGGGAGGAAAACCGGAGAACCCGGCGAAAAATCCTTGGAGCACAGGAGAGATCAACTAAACTCTACTCACATGAGTCCCAAGCTCGAGAACGGGGTTGTTCCGTCTAACCGGGCTTAACTATTGGTGAGAGGCAGCGACCTAACAGCACACGCCATCCGTGCTCCCCTGGTCACGCCATCCGTGCTCCCCTGGTCACGCCATCCGTGCTCCCCTAGGTCTGCCAAATAACCAAACGGCGTCCTGCACTTCATCACCTTTGCAGTGACAGACCCAGAACTACAGTGTACACCGCTATAACTCGAAGTTATTGAAACGCCAAGAGAACATATTTGGATATATTTACGCAATTGGTCAATGACCCTATACACTACGATCGCTGCGTAAGTTGAACTGTGTATATACCTTCTTAAATAATTGTAACGAGCTCTCTTTGCCCTTGGCGAGTCATCAGAGGGTATGAGTCCTCTTGATAAAGCCATGAGGAAGTCCTCTCTCTTTCTGTGTGTTAGCTGAGCTGCACTGATGATCTGGCTTCGGGGTGTTCTCAGGTATGGACGAGCAACCATCTGGGAGAGATTCTCTGTAGCTTCTTCGAGTTCAGTCTAGACAGTAGAAATTTCTTCAACCTATTTTTTTATGTGTTTTTGTTTTTGTTTTTGTTTTCCTTCCTTCCTTCCTTCCTTCCTTCCTTCCTTCCTTCCTTCCTTCCTTCCTTCCTTCCTTCCTTCCTTCCTTCCTTCCTTCCTTCCTTCCTTCCTTCCTTCCTTCCTTCCTTCCTTCCTTCCTTCCTTCCTTCCTTCTTTCCCTCCCTCCTTCTTTCCTTCCTTCAGGACTTAACTCGGTCAGAACTTCCTCCAGGACTTCCTTCCTTCCTTCCTTCCTTCCTTCCTTCCTTCCTTCCTTCCTTCCTTCCTTCCTTCCTTCCTTCCTTCCTTCCTTCCTTCCTTCCTTCCTTCCTTCCTTCCTTCCTTCCTTCCTTCCTTCCTTCCTTCCTTCCTTCAGGTCTTCCCTCCCTTTTACCTGCATTAGTTCAAAGATAATTTTCTTCTGTTGATTCTTGCCCAAGAAAAACCCATAGCCATACGACGCCCTGAGTACTCTTCTGGCCTTGAGTAATTTTCTTATGGCATCTTCTACAAAACTTGTATCTGGTTGCGATGATGATGGCGAAGACGACGAATGAGCTGAAAATACAAGGAAATAAACGCCATTCTCTCTCAGCAAACGAGATGTGTGTACAACGAACCTAATTTACCATACGTTGTGAGACGAAAATGCTAACCTGATTCGGCTGCTATTGCCAAGGCAACCATTTTGTCTTTAGCGGACTTCAACAACGGCTCCTCAAGCTTAAATAAATAGAGAAATGTAGGTGGTGGTGTTTTTAATCATAGGGAGCCCTTACCGTTATATTTTTGGAAATATATTTAGCCCTCCCTCCTTCTATCCATCCTACATGCCATCCTTCATTCCTTTCCTCCTTCCTTCCTTCGAATTCCCTCCTTCCTTCCTTCCTTCGAATTCATTCGTTCATTCATTCATTCCTTCCTTCGTCCGTCCGTCCGTCCGTCCCTGCCTCCCTCCCTCCCTCCCTCCCTTCCTTCCTTCCTTCCTTCCCTTTCCTTCCCTTTCCTTCCCTTTCCTTCCCTTTCCTTCCCTTTCCTTCCCTTCCATCCATCCATCCATCCATCCATCCATCCATCCATCCATCCATCCTTCCTTCCTTCCTCCCTCCCTCCCTCCCTATCCCTCCCTATCCCTCCCTCCCTCCCTATCCCTCCCTATCCCTCCCTATCCCTCCCTCCCTCCCTATCCCTCCCTCCCTCCCTATCCCTCCCTCCCTCCCTCCCTCCCTCCCTCCCTCCCTCCCTCCCTCCCTCCCTCCCTTCCTTCCTTCCTTCCTTCCTTCCTTCCTTCCTTCCTTCCTTCCTTCCTTCCTTCCTTCCTTCCTTCCTTCCTTCCTTCCTTCCTTCCTTCCTTCCTTCCTTCCTTCCTTCCTTCCTTCCTTCCTTCCTTCCTTCCTTCCTTCCTTCCTTCCTTCCTTCCTTCCAGTCTGCTATAAATATCCGTGCGCACTTCGGCACTTGTCTCGCTTCCATTCGTTCACAAACCATTGCAGTTTCACGAAAAAATTGCACCGTGTATGCACGCAGCACCGTTAAATCTGTAGACGCCTGCACGCAGTGCGTACTTATGTTTTTGTTCTGTTCTTACCTTATAACTATTCTCATGATTCTTGAAACGCGAATAGTAATGGAGAAAATGATTCAGCTCTTCAACGCGTTTATGTTCCTCGTTAATCTAACAATGAAAGAGTTCCGATCAGATTGACCGGTGTTATTTATAGACCTTATTCAAAAATGGCCGCCGAATTAGAATTCTTATGACCTCGTTTTAAAGTAAAAATTATTTTGAATTTCACACATGAAAACGAGTTCATAAGGGCTAATTTATATGTATATAAAAGAATTTTAATTCGGCCGCCATTTTTGAATAAGGTCTATAAGACAAAGTAACGAGATACTCAAAAGTCGAATATGAAACAGAATTTTACATTTTGGGCTTTTTCCACGACTTTCTCTTCTAATTCTCGTACAACCTCGTAACGATTACATCTAGAAATACGTGGAGAGCAACAAGACAATTTTAATTGTGTAATAATATTAAAACTGACTTGAGAATGAATGCATTATTCTAAGAAAGTGTATTAGGTTATATTATTACAGATTTTTATACCTAAAATATCCTCCAGTTGAAGAGTTGTGCTTTTTCCACGGCTCCAAACAAACCCAACAAAATTCATGTTTACACTTGAGAGGAAATAACGAAGTATTAAATAATCATAGAACTAAAACGAACAACAAAGAATACTACACAACAACACACGAGCAACATCAATATAACAACACGCCGACAACACAACAATAACAACAACAACAACTACAACAACAACAACTACAACTACAACAACAACAACAACAACAACAACAACTACAACAACAACTACAACAACAACAACAACAACAACAACTACAACAACAACAACAACAACAACAACAACAACAACAACAACAACAACAACTACAACAACAACAACAACAACAACTACAACAACAACAACAACAACAACTACAACTACAACAACAACAACAACAACAACAACAACTACAACAACAACAACAACAACTACAACAACTACAACAACAACAACAACAACAACTACAACAACAACAACAACAACAACAACTACAACAACTACAACTACAACAACAACAACAACAACAACAACAACAACAACTACAACAACAACAACAACAACAACTACAACAACAACAACTACAACAACAACAACAACAACAACAACTACAACAACAACAACTACAACAACAACAACAACAACTACAACAACAACAACAACAACTACAACAACAACAACAACAACAACAACAACTACAACAACAACAACAACAACAACTACAACAACAACAACTACAACAACAACAACAACTACAACAACAACAACAACAACTACAACAACAACAACAACAACTACAACAACAACAACAACAACAACAACAACAACTACAACAACAACTACAACAACAACAACAACAACAACTACAACAACAACAACAACAACAACAACTACAACAACAACAACTACAACAACAACAACTACAACAACTACAACAACAACAACACGATAACACGACAACAACAACAACAACAACAACAACAACAACTAGAACAACACGATAACACGACAACAACAACACGATAACACGATAACACGACAACAACAACAACTACTACTACAACAACAACAACAACAACACGACAACAACAACACGAGAACAACAACAACAACAACAACACGACAACACAACGATACGACGACAACACAAGAACATACCCTAACACCACACACCGTATTTAAAAGCATTTATTGATGAAGGTTGGGTGATCACTTATATACAGCTAAATCAATTAAGATTGTCCTGGCCAAAGCCAAAAGGTCAAAGCCAAGCGCGAAAATGCTCGTTAATAATCCCCAGAGAGGCAAGTTTGGTTTATTTGTATGATTTTGGCCTATAAATATAGTAAATGTGTGCTTCGCTATTTAAATAGTAATTCCCACCGTACTTTTCGCGCTTGGCTTTAGCCTTTTGGCCTCGGCCAGGACAACCTTAATTGATTTAGCTGTATACAGGTCAGAGTAAAGCCCGGCATACACTGAAACAAGTTTCCGAAAGACATTTTCAAAAACGTTTCCGAAACTTGTTTCAAAAAATAGAACAGTATTCTAATCAGGGAAACTTGGTTTCTGAAACAAAGTTTCGGAAACTTTTCAACATACACTGGAAACTTGTTTCGGAAATTATCTCTAGTGTATGCCGGGCTTAACACTCTGCCTACACAAGACGTTATGCTTATATTAACCTTTGTACACTTGATGTGATTGCAACCTTCGTTCTTCTGTATTGGCGAACTGTAATAAACCAGAAGTGTGACAACTTTTTATAAAGCCTCGTATATGTAACAACCTTTTAAGTACTATTTATAAACCGCGCAGGAGGGCTTTATCGGATATAAAACACGAGGCGATAGCCGAGTGTTTTAGAGCCGATAAAGCCCGTACTGCAAGGTTTTTAAATGGCTTCTAAAAAGAATCACTTCATACGTTCATTGGCGTAGTAATTTTGAAAATTAAGCTTATCTCAGCCGTTAAAAACCAGCGAGAAACTTAGAGCGAGTCTATATCACATATATATAGATCCGATACGCTCATGATTTTTCTTTGTGTTTTCCTCATGAATTATTAATGAATTTTAGAACGTAATGTAAAACAAAGAAACCTACTCGTTTGCTGTCTGCTCTCAAGAAGAAGTTTGTTTAAGTGCCCTCGTTCATAAAGATTAAAGAATCCAAGCTCCAGCAGGATTCATGATAGATAAAGATGAACATTTTCCGCTAGTCTTCTCGCTCGATCCCTTTTCTGTGACATCACCAAAATACGTTCGAGAGAAAAGAGGACTAGGACCTAGTCTGATTAAATACTATGATTTTACTCTCGTGTCCGACTCAATGGCTTTTATGAAAATAATATGCTGGGCTTCAGAGTTGGAAAAAAGCTGCGGGTATGCGGGTACCAAGTGAGGAAGGTTTAAAGTGAAAACATGTGAAACAACACATTCGGTAATCTGAGAAAGTTACAATTGATCAAGCAAGGTGTCGAGAAGAAATGCGATTTGCAGCAAAACATTGGCTAACCAACAATTATGCAGCACTGGCAGTGGCAGCAGTTACATGTGTCAGACATGTACGCTGATGTCTGCTGTGATGTCTGTATCTTCGCAGCAGTCGAGGGTAGTTGGCAGGCTATCAGTCAGCAGCGGTCAGATATTAGTAGCTATTGTAGTATGCCAAAGCTTACCTAGGAAAACCTAGAAAACCAAGGTACTGCAAAAGTCACGCAGTATTTATGAACGTTGCAAAACACAAAATTCTCGCTATATATTTTGAGGAAGGTTATCTAAACTTCAAAACCCATCCGGAGGAAGGTTGAATACTTTTTCCAACTCTGCAGCTGGGCTTTGATATTCACAACTAAATCCCACTCCAAACAAACATATTTTTAATTGTACAATGTAGTAAGCAAATCAAAACGTTCTCTCCTTAGGTTTCTTTGAAGACGAGTGTAAACTTTTATACATCGCGAATTTTACAAATTAATAAAAATAAGAAATAAAAACTACTTCCTCTTTACCTGCATTTTGGACAAGGCTTAGCATTCGTTATAAGCCACAAACTGTTTGCCACTCTTTCGGTATCTGGACATTCTTTCAAATCTTAAAAAAATAAAAATATAATATAGATAAGTTTGGTGGAAAGACCACACAGACACTCATGGTTATCGCCATGAAAACTTTCAAAGAATTACAATAAAAATAGTTATTTGAAAACAGTGTTATTAGTCGAGGAGGAGAAGCGAGAAAAAGCCGTCCACGTAGCACCCCCCACTACACAATAATTTTGACTCCAGATTATGATAGGCTGATACCCATAGAACATTGCTAGGTCAGTCGTACTCACAAATTGTGGGGTCAGTGGCCTGCTACATAGAGGGGGTGGGTGGTCCTTTAGTTAGTACTTACATTGACAGACATGAAACGAAAATTAAGTTTGTCTTATTTGAAAGAACACTTAAAATGACATTGGCCGTTGACGTTGGCCTTGACGTCCGTTGATAGACTTTTTTTCCAAACAAATGTTTGTACGTTGTTAAGGATTTAAAGTGCCTATATGAAGCGAAAATTAAATTTGTCTTATTTGAAAGAACACTTAAAATTATAGAGTAACATCTTTTGCAGTTTTTCGTTTCCTTGCTTCGTTGTTGAGATATTTCAGTTTGTTTGAAATGTAAATTAAACAACTTGACGTCACATGTGCATAATGAGTTATCAGAGAAGGTTATATATCTTTGCTATTATCAAACATAATCACTTGAAAATTCTACATGTTTGGCGTTGTGAGAGAAACACACGCACATACTTCTTTCGAATTAAGTTTGGTTTGATAATAGCAAAGATATATAACCTTCTCTGATAACTCATTATGCACATGTGACGTCAAGTTGTTTAATTTACATATCAAACAAACTGAAATATCTCAACAACGAAGCAAGGAAACGAAAAACTGCAAAAGATGTTACTCTATCATTTTAAGTGTTCTTTCAAATTAGACAAACTTAATTCTTAATTTTCGTTCCATGTGCACTTTAAGTCTGTCAATGTAAGGACCACCCACCCCCTCTATGTAGCAGGCCGCTGACCCCACAATTTGCGAGTACGACTGACCTAGCACTGTTCTATGGGTATCAGCCTATTATAATCTGGAGTCAAAACTACAGTGGGGGTGCTACGTGGACGACTTTTTCTCGCTTCTCCTCCTCGACTATATATGCGATTCTAAATGTTGTGCCAAGATTTTGTATCTAATGTAACCACAAACCAACAATCACCTTCTCTTGGAAGTTTTGGTAAAATTTCTTTGATTACATCAAGCCATCTTTGCCATCCTTCGCATGTACTGGGTTCATGTGATTCCTCCATACAGTTCCTGTAATTGAAATTGGACAGAGAACAACGATGACGACGACAGCGACAACAACAGAACCAACAGCATCAACAACAGCACCAAAAACAGCAACAAAAAGAACACCACCACCACCATGCACTACCACCACTACTCTGCACCACCACCATGAACCACCACCACAACCATCACCATGCATCACCACTACCACCACCACCATCATCACCAATGCACAACCAACTATCACCACCACCATCATCACCATCACCACCATGCACCACCACCACCATCACCACCATCATCATCACCACCATCATCATCACCACCATCACCACCACCATCATCACCACCACCACCATCATCACCACCACCACCATGATCACCACCACCACAATCATCACCACCACCACAATCATCACCACCACCACCACCATCACCACCATCACCACCACCACTACCATCATCACCACCACTACCATCATCACCATGCACCACCACCACCACCACCACGCACCATCACTCACCACCATCACCAACACCAACAAACCTTTCTTACCAACAAAAGTAGTGTTCATTCCCACAGTCGACTATGATCGGAGATGTTTCAGAAACAGCCTCAGCTCCTAAACATGGTTCTCGTATTTCTGTTTCTGGCAGTTGAACAGCATTGTCACAATGAGGAAATGGACACCATTTCAGTTTGGGATTGGAATCAACGAACGCCTACATCAATAAATTAATTTAATAAACTCCAATATTAAAACCCAAGTTAATCGGACTGGAGGGGGTAAAATTACCAACACCATAATTCAGGGGCGCAACTAGAAAATTTCGAGGGCAGGGATTGAACGCAA
>JAWNZC010000252.1:2492500-2752500 GCA_035771165.1 Paragorgia papillata | reverse complement strand
AATGCGTCATATTGAATATCAACCCAACACCTGTAACATGTCAGCTGTCTGCACCAATAATTGATCTTTAGTTTCTTGCAGCTCTTTTGCACCCAATCCACATTGCACCTAAAAAAGGACACATCATCATTACAGAAAACATCCATGCGACCTCGGACCTGGGCCAGGACACGGAATTCTAATAATGCTTAAAATGTTATTATAAGTAATAACATGACTTGAGGGATATTATGATCGCCGAGGAAAACTTTGAGAATCTTACCGACAGGAAATTTACACGGTTGATCAGAGAAGTTGCATCTAATTTTCCCGTGCATGTTGATGAGGGAAAATATATGCAAGCGGGAAATTTAGAAGAAGACAAAAGATTTCTTTGTCTTCTAATTTTCCCTCATCAACATGCACGGGAAAATTAGAAGAAGACAGAGGATTTCTTTGTCTTTTAATTTTCCCTCATCAACATGCACGGGAAAATTAGAAGACAAAGGAAAAATTTCCCTCTTGCATGAGCGATGAGGGAAATACGAGGTTTACATTCCCTCGGAGAACAAAAGAATCCGAGGCGATCATGGTATTATTATTATTATTGTCATTATTATTATTCTTTATTTAAGGAGGATAAGTTTTTCAGCAGAGCTGGTGGGGTCCTCCATTTACATCTAAGACATATAGGTGTTGATTTTACCGAGGGAGGAAAACCGGAGAACCCGGCGAAAAACCCTCGAAGCACAGGAGAGACCAACTAAACTCTACTCACATGAGTCCCCACCCCGAGAACGGGGCTATTCCCAGACGGTCACCCATCCAAGTACTAACCCCGTCTAACCGGGCTTAACTATTGGTGAGAGGCAGCGCCCTAATAGCACACGCCACCCGTACTGAGCTAAGAGTGTGACTGGTGCTATCCGTTGCTGTAACTGACCACCGAAAACGGACTCTAGATGTTTAGTCTTTTCCCTTGCTACTTTTTAACCCTTTCACGCATGGCTCCCAGAGACTTCTCTACTTGACGAGTAAAATCGTCTGGCGTTAGACAGAGTAAAAAGATAAAATTGTTCATAGTGGAGGGGGATGGTTTGGAAACTCGGCAAAAGTCATCGTTCCATTTGTCTAATTTCACGGCCACAGCTGGCCACTGAACGTATTGTATTTTCTGTATAATGAAGCAGTCATCCAATACCAACGTTCGGGTTTAATTAGTGTAGTCCTTCGTCATTATGTGTTGTAAGTCCTTTGTTCGTTGTGCAGTCCTTCGTCGTCACGTGTCCATATAATTTCCTTTCTTCAACCAATTGCCTTCCTCCAACATAACTATTGTGTTCATCAACATGACCATTGCAGGCCTCGAATTTAGCGGCGGCACCGGCGGCCACTGGCTGCTTGTTGCGATGCCCTGCTTGTTGGCCGCTTGTTGGCTTACTATATTTCGTATATTATTATAAGTCCTGATCGATTTTGAGGGTTCTTCACTTGACAAGTAAAATCGTCTGGCGTTAGACAGAGTAAAAAACTAAAGTCTGCTTCGTTCGAAAACGAATTATGTTTTAAGCTAGACTCACTAAGATAAAAGCGTGGGCGCGCGGGGTTTCACGGTAAGGGGGAGAAAAAAATGGGAAGCGACTGGCAGATTACTAGAAATTTCTTGCAAATTATATGCATATCTTGCAGCCTGGCATTGTTTGCTTCGTAACCGGAATTTCTCCCTTTATTAGAGACAAATCAATATTTATATACAGTAATGTAGGCCTTTCAAATTACGTTTTCCTTGGTCGTATTTCGACCATCTCTAGATCTTATTTGCCAGCTGAAATCAATATATGGCAGAGTACGATGAAGATTTGAATGCTCACTGCAACACGAGCTTAGATGGTGAGTTTGAATAATAGGACCTCTTCGGAATGACAGGATAAATGGTTTAAACCTAGGATTAGTACATGTTGTTTGTGAAAATTGTTCGTCTAGGTTAGTGTAGTCTTGAGAAAGACCGTTGTTGATGTTTTAATAGTGAGTGATGTTTCGCCGGCCTCAGCGGCGGTCATCGTCAGAGTCAAGTGAAATGTTTTTGTCAGGTTCGCCTTACATTTTTTTGAGGACAAGAGAGTTCGTTAGCCAAAAATACACAATAAAGTTCGATGAAATGGTCTTTCTATAGCATCTAGAATTTTTGCATTGCCATTTTGAATGTGTAATCTGCCAGTCGTTATTTTTTCTCTCCCCTTCCCAGATCCCCTTGCGAGTTTAGCCTAGCAGCGTACGATATAACGACTGGGGACGAGTCTGCGATACGGTAGAATAAGAAAAATAATTCAGGAGACAGTTTTTAATCCATCCCAATCTCGTTCCCAGAGCCCACGTTCCCCACCCGGGAAACGAGAGACTCTGGGATAATCCGTTTCACGCCATCACAGGATTCTTGTTATCCGGAAGAAGAGTTACATAGAGTTCACTGTGTTCATCAGCCAATGAAATATCGATGTGAAACGGATTATCCAAGAGTCTCTCGTTTCCCGGGTGGGGAACGTGGGCTCTGGGGACGAGATTGAATCCATCCTTAACTCGTTCACTATACCGAGGGTTCGCCACTTGACAACTAAAATCAGTTAGACAGAGTAAAATATCAATCTCGTTCCCAGATCCCACGTTCCCCACCCGGGCAACGAGAGACTCTGGGATAATCCGTTTCAAATCGTTACGTTATTGCCTGAACAGTGAGCATGAGTTGGTCTGAAGTGACCGGAAGTAGAATTAATAAAACCAAAATAACAAAGATGTTGGACGACAAGACTCCAGTGAAGACGTTGCCGCGATCGATATCTTCGCCGTATGTGTGTAGATGCTGTAATTCGAGCTTCGCCCGCAACCCCATTGACTTGTTTGGGGAAAAGTCAAACAAGGAGAACATACTATCCAGATTCCGCTCGGATATTTACGCATGCGTACCTCAACCGGAATAACAAGAATCCTGTGATTTGAAACGGATTATCCCAGAGTCTCTCGTTTCCCGGGTGGGGAACGTGGGCTCTGGGAACGAGATTGAGTAAAATACTAAAGTCTGCTTGGTTCGTAAACCAACGATACAACTCTACTTCAACATACTTTGTCATCCACAATTGGTATTATCTCTTCATCTTCCACTTCAGAATTTTCCTACAAGAAGATACAATGGCAATTACTATACACCACTTTACACTGGAGGATCTGAGAGACAGCCCCCCCCCCGCCCCCTATTTGCATAGACGAAATCGGAGTTTCGACTTCGCATACAATCTGAGTCGGGATAAAACGTAGTTCATTTATAACATGAGGCTGAAGCAGCCGTAGTAAACATAACATTTCGGATTCCAGAAACTTTTTAATGTTTAGGTATTCTATAAGGATGAAACTTTGCTTATCGATTATCCTTGACAATAATCCTAAACGTAGTGTCTAAAAATAATCAACTCAAAACATGAAAAAACAGTCCCAGCCTATGTTATCTTCCCGTTACGCTTTAAAGCCTGGTTTCCATATAGCCGTAAGAGCCGGCGGCATGGCTGCGGCAAGGGGTGATGGTCCAATCATAGACAGTGTTGAATTAGCCAGCAATAAAAAGCTGTATGCGATTGGACCATTGCCCCTTGCCGCAGCCACGCCGCCGACTCTTACGGCTATATGGAAACCAGGCTTAATAGACACGCTGTAATTTGCATAGGGGCCCAAACTGAATAGGAAACTAATTTGCATGTGGGCCTAAAAGAAACTACAATTTGGTGTATACGCGTTGCGCCACCACGCTACGCAAAGTACGCCCCAAGCGGGGGGAATCTGTTTCACTCTCGAAAGTGCTCTCAAAACGCAGGAAATCTTATTTCTGAGACTCTTTTGAATTCAAAAACTAATTTGAGTGCCGCATAAGCATAAAGATGTCTTTGTTTCACAAGTGGGGATGGGTGAGTAGGGGTTTTAACTCAATCCTGTCCGAGGGCTTCCCCAGCAGAGGTGAATAAAATCGTCTGGCGTTAGCCAGAATAAAATACGAAAGACCGATTCGGACAGGAAAGAGTTGGAGAGATAGTTTATAACTCATTCCTGTCCGAGGGCTTCCCCAGAGGTGAATAAAATCGTCTGGCGTTAGCCAAAATAAAATACGAAAGACCGATTCGGACAGGAAAGAGTTAAAATATCTAAAGTATACATAAGTCTCCCTTTTTGCGTCTACTTGTGTTTATGCCACCATGTAGGGCCATGTCAGCAGCATGGATGTTTTTATTATGTGCCTGAATATGTTTCATCAAGCCACAGGTCACCCAGACGCGTGATATGACAAGCGACCAGTAAACGTATTCTCAGGGCCTTACGAGTTTTGCGCGGCGGCCGGGAAACAGAAGATTACGTCAGCTTCATACACTGAACGTCGTTGCGTGACAAATTTCACGAACCATACACATCTGCACCGTGTAACACTCCTCGTGAAACTTGTCTCGCTTCCTTTGCACCATGAAGCCCGTTTTCCACTAGGCGACTTTTTTCGCACGAAGCGAATCGAAAAAATATATTCAGCAACGTGATTGGTTAGCGAGTTAGTCCTAGTGGAAAACGGGTTTGAGGGAGGCATGAGTGGCACAAGCTGTTAGTGCGCTGCCTCTCACCGCTGAAGTTAAGCCCAGTCAAAAGGGGTTAGTACTCAGATGGGTGACCACTGTGTCGTAGAAACCCTTGCGTTTGGTCTTCTACTCGTTGCTGGTTCAATGATCAACACTCTGGGGACTGTATTTTCTATACTTTATTTCATCTTCAAAAATCGTCAACACTCTATATTAATCACTCTATTCCAAACTATACTCTATCTATATTCAATCTGCACTCTGCACTCCCCTTAAACACTTATCATGCACTCCTATTTATACCTATAACCAATGGGAAGTTATTTGGCTAAATGTCATTCTAAACTACATCTTAATAACAACTATTATGGAATTTCTTCCCCTATAAATTCTTCCCATCGGATTTCTTCCCTCTACATTTCTTCCCTTACAATTTCTTCCGATCTATATTTATACATACATGCATGGCTTATCTTAACTAAATACAAGTTTTACCTTGACCTATAACTAATTTACTAATACAATTACAATTATTTACGTAAAACGAACTACACATTAAAGTCTCTACGTGTTAAATCAGTTCAGCTTATATTTTTACATGATATGATTCTTTTTGGCATGCTTTTTTGCTATTTACATAAACATACTTTATCCAACACACATTAGCTTCCTGTAAGTAGACATGTTCGTTCTCTCCTGTTCCTCGAGAGTTTTTCACCAGGTTCTCTGGTTTTCCTCCCTCGTGAAATCAACACCATAGTTTCCCCAGTTAAATCTACTAACTAGTCCCATCAGGGGGGTGAGGGCCTTTAGGTTATCAGTATCTAAATACCGTCATGTGTTACCCTCAATAAATAAGTTTGCTTATTTACCATTGCAGTTTCACGAAAAAATTGCACCGTGTAACACGCAGTAGCTTTACTGTAAACCTGTAGACGTATGTACGCAGTACCTATATGTCAGTGATGGATTTACAGGGGGTGCAGGGGGGTGCGCACCCCCTGGCCCTTGGCCAAGGGGGTGCAGGGGGGGTGCCAATTAGTCAATTAGTGCCTTGCTGAAGTGGGATGCGACTTGGATTTAATTGAAAATGTCAATCACATTTCTAATGTCTAGCTTCCTTGTGATATCCCTAATAAAACGTCCGCTTTATCCCTAAATTTATTTGACACCTTCCAGGTTTGATAAAATGCGCTATTAAAAACACGATTTAAAACTTTTAAATCTTTCTTCAAAGTACCATCAGAATGCAGTAAATGCCATTTCATTTCAGAGGTCCAAATTTCAAAAATTTTCCAGGGGAGCATGCCCCCGGACCCCCCTAGGAATGGTTTGACTAAGATTCAAAAAATTCTAGATCCGACCCTGCAGTACCCCACTACCAGATCAAGCTGGATCCATCACTGACCTATGTTTAATATATAGTAGTAAAAAAAGTCACTGCAACAACTCACATTGAAAACCATCTTTGTCTCAAGAAATTCAGCAATTTCTCTGAAGTTCTTTTTCATTGCAATATCACAAGCAGTTTGTCCATGCTTATTCTCAAGGTATAATGGTGCTCCACTTGTAACCAAAGCCTGAACGAGAGACACAGTTTAGTAGAAGCTATCTGTATTTTCTTATTGCAATAAGGAGAATCAGTGGAAAAATTTCCTTCTTTGGTGGTGGTGGTGGTGGTGGTGGTGGAAGTGATGGTGTTGGTGGTAGAGGTGGTGGTTTTGGTGGTGGTGGTAGTGCCAGGTGTAACTAGTTGTTGGTGGTGGTAGTGGTGTTGTTGTTGTTACTGGTGGTGGTAGTTGTTGGTGGTGGTGGTGGAAGTGATGGTGCTGGTGGTAGTGGTGTAGTTGTTGCTGGTTGCAGTGGTGTAGTCGTTGTTGTTCGTGGTGGTAGTGGAGGTGGTAGTGTTGTCGTTGGTGGAAGTGATGGTGTTGGTGGTAGTGGTGTAGTTGTTGTTGGTTGTAGTTGTTGTTTGTGGTGGTAGTGGTGGTGTTGGTAGTGTTGCCGTTGTTGTTTGTGTTGGTGTAGCTGCAGGAGCTGGTGGTAGTATTGTTGTTATTGGAGGTGTTGTTGTTGTTGTTTGTTCATTGGAAGTGGTTGTGGTGATGCATGGTGTTGGTGGTGTTGTTGTTTGTGGTAGTGGAGGTGGTGGTGGTGGTAGAGGTGGTGGTTTTGTTGTTGTTGGTGGTGGTAGTGGTGTAACTAGTTGGTGGTAGTGGTAGTGGTGTTGTTGTTGTTAGTGGTGGTAGTGGGTGGTAGTGGTGGTGGTGGTGGAAGTGATGGTGTTGGTGGTAGTGGTGTAGTTGTTGTTGGTTGTAGTGGTGTTGTTGTTCTTTGTTGTGGTAGTGGTGGTGTTGGTAGTGTTGTTGTTGGTGTTGCTGCAGGAGCTGGTGGTAGTGTTGTTGTTGTTATTGGTGGTAGTGTTGTTGTTGTTATTGGTGGTGGTGGTGTTGTTTGTTCATTGGAAGTGATGGTGGTGATGCATGGTGTTGTTCGTGGTAGTGGAGGTGGTGGTGTTGGTGGGTTATGGATATTTTCTGAAACTATTAATAATATAAAAAAACAAATAAAATGTATTAACCTTTATACATTCAAGCAAACCAGAGCTGGCAGCATAATGAAGTGGAGAATTCTTTTCCTAATTAAAATCAAAAACATAATTAAAGCAGTACCAGTTATGACCCAGCAAGATATCACCGTTAGTATTTTATTAGCACTGTTGTAACATTAAAATTTTCATTACAGATGGCACAAGTTGTTAGTGCACTGCCTCTCACCACTGAACTTAAGCCCACTTGAATGGAGTTAGAATTTGGATACTTGTACAAAAAATCTTGAAATTTTGTACAATTCCCAGTCAGGAGGCAATCGTACAAAAAATCTTGAAATTTTGTACAATTCCCAGTCAGGAGGCAATCGTACAAAAAATCTTGAAATTTTGTACGATTCCCAGTCAGGAGGCAATCGTACAAAAAATCTTGAAATTTTGTACGATTCCCAGTAAGGAGGCAATCGCACAAAAAATCTTGAAATTTTGTACGATTCCCAGTCAGGAGGCAATCGTACAAAAAATCTTGAAATTTTGTACAATTCCCAGTCAGGAGGCAATCGTACAAAAAATCTTGAAATTTTGTACGATTCCCAGTCAGGAGGCAATCGCACAAAAAATCTTGAAATTTTGTACGATTCCCAGTCAGGAGGCAATCGTACAAAAAATCTTGAAATTTTGTACGATTCCCAGTCAGGAGGCAATCGTACAAAAAATCTTGAAATTTTGTACGATTCCCAGTCAGGAGGCAATCGTACAAAAAATATTGAAATTTTGTACGATTCCCAGTCAGGAGGCAATCGTACAAAAAATCTTGAAATTTTGTACGATTCCCAGTCAGGAGGTAATCGTCCAAAAAATGTTGAAATTTTGTACGATTCCCAGTCAGGCCCGGCGAAAATTTGATGAATTGTTCATGAATTTTGTGCATGAATTTTTGTTAATTACAAAACCATTAGCCACAGAAGTGGTGAGACAATCAGACAAATTAGCATTTGAAGAAACTCGATTAAACGCTTACACCGAATGTTAATAGGACTACGAAAAAACCCCAAGTAATATAGATTATAACCAAGCATTGCAACCGGACTACATGATACAGAGAAGAAATAATTTGACATAGATTTACCTCTGAATGGCACCGATTGTCCGATTGTTAATTTGGTTCTTTGTAAACGTTGAAGAGAATTTCAGCAGACTGAGAGCTATAGCAGCATTAAACGCAAGTACCAGCGCACTTTTCCTCCTTTCTTTAAGACGTTCACCAAACTGTGTGGAATTATCCATCCCGTATCAACGGCTTTTAACGCACAATATTCAAATGTTCAAGGACAGGCGCAAAAAAAATGGTAACACTTGAACGGGATTGAATTACGCACCATCATATAGCCGCAAGCATCTCTGACGGGATTCAGGAAAAAGCTCAATGCATCATATATTATAGTATATTTTATTTAGTCTACTCTTAGGAGTCTTAGGATTTATAGGTATTATTGTGTTAGCTAGATCACAGATGCGAGAACTGCTGCTGCTACAAGTCTATTAATGTCCTTATTCGATGATAATAATTAAGAGATTAAGTAATTATCTCTTCGGCATCAACAAAGTATTTTTGCTATTTCCATCAAAATGGAAAAATACGAAGACTAAAATTAATTACGGTACGTTTTGACTTTTTACTTTTTGAATCTAGCTGGTCTATATTTAGCCACTAGCCAGACCTATACTGACTCACTGTGTAAAATGTCTAAAATATAAGGAAGCTTCAGACCAATTTTGCAGTAAAACTGGCAGCAAAGACATGCGGATTTGTGTCACAGCGCAAAGTTTCTGGGCTACAGTGGAATCAAATTAGTACATTTGATTTCATGAAATGTTCATGACCAAATTTCATGAACCTTTGACCTTTCATGAATAACTGTATTTTGTCTGAAACGTGACTTTTGTTCATCAAAATTTCATTAAATATTCATGAACAAGTTTCATGAAATTTTCATGAATAACAAGTTCATGAAATCATCAATAGATTTCCTATGAATATTCATGAACATTCATGAACGATAATGAACATAAAGTTCATGAACTAATTTTGTTGTTCATCAGACTTCATGAACTGTTCATAAAACACATTTATGAATAGTTCATGAACAGTTATTCATGAACTACATGTTTCATTTTTCATGAACTGAACATGAACGGATATGAACATTCGATCATGAACGACCCATGAAAGTTCATCAATTCATGAACAAATTTTCGCCCAGGAGGTGACCATCTTAGCTACATGTGAGTAAAGTTGTTGGTTCTCTCCTGTGCTGACCTCGAGGGTTTTTCACATGGTTCTTCAGTTTCCTCCATTGCAAGAAAATTATGTCACCACTAAATACTGTCATAGGTTACCCTCGATCTTTTCACCCAGCCTGGTCTATTTTTAATGCCTGAATTTGCCAGTGGATAAGCCCCCCATCCCAAAAAAATTAATGTCTGGATCTTCTTGAGATAAAGCTAATTAAACTTGCAGATAACAATAACATTTTCCATATTTATATTTTTTTAAAGATTTTATTACTGACAGTATACAATTGTATAACAATTAAACACTTATTTACTGGCACCAAGGGAAATAGTGTGTTTTGTGGCCCCAAGACTGCTGTTGTTTCCCAAGGCAAAGCCAAGGGCAACAACACTAGGTGGTTGAGGGGCCACAAAACACAATGTTTTCCTGAGGTACCAGTAAGTAAGTGCTTTGTTATACATCAAGTATCAAATGACAACAAAAACTGACAAACTAAACCTGACCATCTACTTCCAGTTAGAAAAATAAATGTAATGTTGCCCACTGCCATGGATTATGCAGGAAACATCACGATTTTTGGACTGCCACGCGAGGACCACTCACAATTTCTTATATTCTGTATCTGTTATTTAAATACAGTACCACCACACAAAGACGATCACCAACTGAAGGCGAAATATACGAAGATTTGCCACTACTTAATGGGTGAGGATGTTGAAACAGATGCAAAGTTTCGCTTCTGGGTCAAATCGAAGTCATTTCGTATCATCCGACACGAGCTGGACCCAAACATGGCTACGTCAGAGCCCATTCATTTACATATTAAACATTAAACATCTTGTTATCATTTACATATTATAAACATTAAATATCTTGCAAACGAAGAAAGACACAAAAAAGTTGTAAAAGATCTTCAATTACAAATTGTATTCCTCCCTGAGTAAAGCCAGCCAGAAATGGCCACTTTATTATTTTATTGTCTAATATCAGATCATCGTGCTAACCAGCAATAGATTAACACTTTGAGGCTTTGACCTAGTCTCTCTGTGCTGAATAAAATCATCTGGCATTAGCCAGAAGCTGCCTGACTTTCTAGCCTTCAGGGGCATAGGAACCAGAGGGGAAATGGGGCATGTGCCCCCCCCCCCCACTTTGTCATGAAGTGCCCTTTTTGCAACAGAAAAGTGATAAAACATGTGTTTCAAGTGTCCTTTTGAAGTCCTATACCCCCTGACCAAAGTGCCCTTTTGAAGCTGTGCCCCTCCAAGATCAACTTGCTTCCTAGGCGACTGCTAGCCTTAGGCTATGTGCACACGGTAACTTTTCCGAGCGTTTTCGTATTGTTTCAAGTAATGAGCTGATTGTTCTCGATTCCCTTGAGAACAGTAAACAATATGAAAACACTCGGAAACATTACCGTATGTATATAGTATTATAATAACTATTACAGCATCACATTAATATTTTTAAAGATATGAATATGTAAACAAAACATTGAGGCTTTAATAATTAATAGGCTTTCAAACTACCTTCAACTCACTTCAGAAAGAGCATTTCATTTTGGCTACACACAATTATTCCATTAAAATATCACACACAATGTAAAACTGAGTATCACTCAAGAAAGTCACCAGCATTCTCTCACACCAAGAAGCACTTAGCCCAAATGGGGTCATTATGTACAGAATTCAATGTTCACTTATTCATTGTTCAATATTCCAAGAGGTTTTATGAATATTTAATAAACACCTGGAGGGAACATCAGGTAAAGTGCTCCCCTCGGTGAAAATGTGATATAATCAAGACAGTCATGCCATGCCTATGGTGCGAATACAATCCTGTCACAGTCAATCTGAGATGTTTATTTTAAGCTACAACTCTATCTATTATACTCCTATCAGGCGGCATACTTAAATCTTAGGAGGCCCCCTACACACTGAAAGCCTTTTACAACCACTCTTAGAACACCCCCCCACCCCCAACCCCCAATTACAGTAGGACTCTTGAAGTAAAAGGGAAAAACATAACTATTTTACCTTTCTCCATTAAAATACATAAAAAAACTTAGAAGACACGAGCAATGATTGTTTTTGAATCACGTCATTACAAGACAATCATGTCATTACAAGACAAAGGTTATACAGGAGTACGCTGTATCAGGGACTGACTTCAACTACAGATAAAGTACATCCGTTCATAGTCCTTCAGATTAAATAAGTTCTATTTTGAACGGTTATATAACTCATCCTTGGGAATACATTATTAAATAGTGAATAGTTAAAAGGAGTATTAATATAATAAAATAGAAAAAGAAAGAACTACAATCGTGGTATATACTGTACCTCATCGATCACCAGTTTTGAGAGTACTTCATTGCCCTCATGTTCGTTGAACGACAACCATGATAACAAAAGGCTTAGACATTCCAACCTTCGCAGATCGTCGCCTTGTTTCGCTTTACACACACAGTGAAACGCAGTCTGTCCGTTTATATTTTTTGCCAACGGGTTGGCGCCCTCCGAGAGCAAGTCTTGTAGAAGTTCTTTCATGCCGTGGCCACTGACGTAGTGAATGGCTGTGTTGTGATCGTGGTGGGAGCCAAACGAACGATTCAATCGCACAGCTCGCTTTAAACTCGGATGTCGCATGTACAAGTTCATCGCTTCGTTTTCTTCCCCACGTTGAAGAGCTTGACGAAATTTCGTAGAGGAGACTCCCATTGTTCGGATAAGGTGAACAAAAAAAGATCAAGCGCCAACAAGTCAAGACTCAGTTTGAATGACTCCCCTAGTAAACTACGACACCGCTTCCTTTTTATACATGTAAAGGAAGAACGCTTAAAAGTAATCCGACATTTTTGGCTTCAACCGGTCTTCGTCGTCATGATTTAACGCAGCTGTGTGCTTTCCGGAAAACAGGACAACAAAGCGAAAAGAAAAACAGAAAAATAACTTTATCAGATCGGCTATCAGATGGTTTTGTCCGAGGACAAAGAAATTTTTGTAAACACAAACACTGAAAAGGGCCCTGAGTACTAGTCTATACTTCCGGTTTGCTAATTATCTATCTGCAATATCATAAATTAGACATAAATTACTCTAATTTTAGCCGCCGGCGAACGCGTGTTGACGTTTGGGAGAACGAGAAGCGGCACGAGACCGTGGGGACGCGAGTTTCCGCACAATTTCGAGTTCTCCCAAACTACGAGTGTTTCTATAACTGTATAGGAACACGGAGGGGGGGGGGGATGTTTTCTATTTCTCTAATGAAATAACTCGCCGAAAACTTGGAAAAAGTGTTTTTGTTGATATTTTCAAACTGTAAACTCTCCTAACTGTCAAGATGGCCGATAAAATAATTATTATAAGTAATAGCATAAATTGATTAGTGATTAAATGTACCCAAAAGTCGAGGGAGGTTTAGTAAAAGTCTTGAGGGCGAAGCCCGAGGGAATGTATCTGGCATATAAAACCGACATCCAAAGTGGCCATCTATCGTGTGTGTAAAGGCTGACATTTTTTACGGTAAAATTGCATTTGAAATGCAATCGCCATTTATATATCTATACATCTGTAAATATATTACAAGCGCTTTTAAATAAAAATACATGTATAATATGATCGGTTCAATGATTACCATTGACCTAATGCAAATTCACGCACATAAACTAATATTAGATAGTTGTCTATAAAAACAACAACAGTGTAAAGACATGCGCATTGATTTAGTATTAGTCCCACATTTTATGTTCTAGGCAAACTGTAATAATTCTTGAGATAACAAGGGGGCATGCCCCCGGACCCCCCTAGGAGGCTCGCGTCTTCGACGCTCGACCAATTTCGCTCCCCCAAAGACAGAACCCTGGCTACGCCACTGATAAACGGTCATGTAATCAATAAGCCGCGACTAAAACAAGTCCAGGGTTGAAGCTAGTCCAAAACAAGGCGCGGCTTATTCAAGAATTGACCGTTTTATACGAGCTGTTGGCGACTTATTTAAAGTGTATATGAAATGAAAATTGAGTTTGTCTAATTTGGAAGAACTCTTGAAATGGTAAAGGAATATCATCTACAGTTTTTCCATATCTTAATTCGTTCTTGAGATATTAAGGATTTGTTTGATATGTAAATGATCACACTGCATACGTCACATTGTATAATGCGAAATCGTGCATATCATTGATATTAGTCTGTTAAATCGCTTGAACCTGTGTTTGTTTAAAGTCATGAGACAAATACACCTATACATGCGCAGTTTCGTGTGACTTTGTTCGATAACCTCAACGATATTCCTAATTTTACAGCAACTCATTATACAATGTGACGTATGCAGTGTGATCATTTACATATCAAACAAATAGTAATATCTCAAGAACGAATTAAGATATGGAAAAACTGTAGAAGATGTTACTTTACCATTTCCAGAATTTCATATACACTTTATTAAGGCCTGGCCAAACGCTTTCAACATTTCATTCAACATCGTTCAACATTGTTGAATTCAACCGTGATTCAACATATTGAAAGCGTTTGGCCACCCTGTTGAATGATGTTGAACGTTGTTGAATGGTGTTGAATGATGTTGAACGAAATTTGAACATGTTCAAATTTTCGTTCAATTATGCATTCAACAATGTTGAACGATGTTGCAATTGCATGAAATGTTGAAAGCGTTTGGCCAGGCCTTAAGCCGCGGCTATTTTGCCCCGTATAAAAGACCCTTTTTTAAAAAGACGCGTTTTTAAAATAGAGCGCACGTCTAACTGGTCATAAGAAGGTTGCAGGTTCGAAAGTTCGAACCCTGCCTGGAGCTCAGAAACGGCATTTTCTGCATAGTATTTGAGCTTGACGACCGTCTACCAAATGTCTGTCACATTACTTCTCAACCTCATTAATAATTAATTAATGAAATCAGTTACCGAGACGTTGTTGCGAAATGTGGTAATAAACGCCCATAAATTAAGACAAGTTTTACCTCAAATTTCTCTTTAAATACCGATTTGTTTGAGAAGCTATACCACACACTCGAAAGCCGTTTATTATCTGATTTAAAAACACCTCGAAGTGAGTTAAAATATTCGGTTATCGCCTCGTTTTTCAACACACTTCTCGGTGTTTTCAAATCAGATAATAAACAGCTTCTCGTGTATGATATATTACATCAAGCATGTGCATATACACGCGTAAAAATCTCGCAAGTTGTTACAGCATTGTTGCCTGAACAATGCTGTAACAACTTGTTGACATATGTGAACAACATTGATAAATGAACAGCATTGTTCATCATTGTTTCAACAAGTTGTTACAGCTTGATGAAACAACAACCGTTGTTCACGCATGTTGTAACAACCGAAGAACGTGTTGATACATCAACCATGTTCACCATTGTTGTAACATTGTTGTTCATCGGTGTTACTTCATCATGCTGCTGTTACAACATGTTGTATCATGTGCGAACAACGTTGTTGGCTATAAAAATGTGCTGTTGGAACAACTTGTTCATGACTGTTGATTTATCCGTGAACAAGTTGTTCGAACCATAAGTGAACAACTTGTTGACAACTTGTTCACGGCGAGCAGCACAACATTGTTCACGCCTGTTGACAACCGTGAACAAGTTGTGCGTTTTAACGCGTGTACCTGTATCAACATGTACTGCAAAATAGAAAGCAGTGAATCACGTTTTTAGGTTTTCTTTCACGCGTATACGTTTTTGATTGATTGATTGATTGATTTATTTTACGTTGTTTTTACGTTGTTTTTAAAAGGACCGTGCTATCTTTAAATATTTACAAGCTAAAAAAAATTTGTATAAAAAAAAAAGAAAAAAAAAGGAACTATTTTACACATACAGCATATAATATACATTTTTTTTAAATTTGTTTTGTAATATTATTAAAAAGGTAAACAATTTGTCAATTTAATTAACTGAATATTGATTCCAAACCTTAGCCCCTAAATAACTAAAGCTTCGCTTCATGGAATTAGTATTTGGTTTAGATAACATCAGTAATTTAGTATTGCTTCTTAAATTATGATTAACATTGTTGCATGTTTTAAAAAGTTCGTAAATTATAGTTGGACAATTTCCTCTCATCACATCTTGCATATAATTTTGCATTTTAGCATTTCTTCGTTTTTCTAGTTCTACCCAGCCTAATTTTCTTAAGATTTCCCATGAACGCATATCATAGGTATCTCCTGTTATTATTCTTCCTGCTCTATTTTAGATGATGAAGATAGTGATGAAGATGATGAAGATAGTGATGATGATGATAGTGATGATGATGATAATGAAGATAGTGATGAAGATGATAGTGATGTTCTTGCAGTGACGATTTTAGAGTTGCTGAGCAATTTCCCCAGACCAGGGAACAATAGTCGAAATGTGCATGGTAGGACTAATGCTTTATACATTGTTTCCAAACAACGTTTTCGTTAGTCTATTCCACATACCCTATGTACAGTGTAATAAGTGCTATTTACAGAATGAGTGGCCGTTCTGTATCGGGGTATACAGCCATGCCTGTATCCCGATCCAGAACGGACACGAATTATGTAAATTACTTCTAAAACGATCTATTTGGTAAGTTCATTGGCGTAGTAATTTTTCTACAAAAAACGTTGTCTAAGTCGAGAAAATCAAAGCTAAAGTTTATGTAAATCAAGAGAAATCTATATCACATATATAGACCTCATTAAACATGGATTTTCTTTGTGTTTCCTCATTAATTATTAATGAGTTTTAGAAGTTTAGGTTAGTTTCTCATTAATTAATTGATAAATTTCTTTCATCTTATCTACTTCTAAACAGAAACGGCATTTCAAAAAAAATAAATTTTGAATATATTTTAAAGATAATTCAGTTCATTAAATTATTTTTTCTATATCAAAGTCATGAAAAATAATTCTCTAACAGTATCTCTAGTGTATCTCTGTACATGCACTAATATAACTATTTCAATAGAAACTACTTTTAATTCTGTCAGTAAGCATACAAAAAACTGCAATCAAAATTTCCGTTGGCCTTGACGTCCGTTGATAGACTTTTTTTCCAAACAAATGTTTGTACGTTGTTAAGGATTTAAAGTGCCTATATGAAGCGAAAATTAAATTTGTCTTATTTGAAAGAACACTTAAAATTATAGAGTAACATTTTTGCAGTTTTTCGTTTCCTTGCTTCGTTCTTGAGATATTTCAGTTTGTTTGATCATGCAAATTAAACATTTTGACGTCGTAGGTGCATGCATAATGAGCTAACGGAGAAGGTTAGATATCTTTTCTATTATCAGACAAAATTAATTTGAATGAAGCATGTGGGTGTGTTTCGCCCACAACACTAAACATGTAGATTTTCAAGAGTGGGCAACCTTGGGTGGAGTCAGTGTGTAAACTTGGGTGGGGTGGGCAATCTTGAGTGGAGTGGGCAATCTTGGGTGACTGCACAGATTTGCCTGTGGAGTAGGCTAAAAGTTTTTGTCCCATTCGAGGCATCACTTCACTTGCAATAGTAACTTCTAGTTATATTTGATAATAGCAAAGATATATAACTTTCTCGATAACTCATTATGCACGTGTGACGTCAAAATGTTTAATTTGCATATCAAACAAACTAAAATATCTCAAGAACGAAGCAAGGAAACGAAAAACTGAAAAATATATTACTCTACCATTTTAAGTGTTATTTCAAATAAGACAAACTTAATTTTCGTTTCATAGTAAGGCCTGGCCAAACGCTTTCAACAACGCATTCAACATTGTTGAACGATGTTGAATAATGTTGAAAGCAGGAGTGGCCAAATGAATTCAACATTCATGAATGACAATTAATTGGCCCAGGCTCTCACCCTGACAATATCCCGCTTGGCGCATGTCTCTGTTCAACAAAGTTGAATGAAATGTGGCCAAATGCGTTCAACACCTTTCAACATTTTCAGAACGACAGAAATGTTGAACGCGTGTTGAACGAAAATGTTAAAATTTCGTTCAACATCATTCAACACCATTCAACAACGTTCAACATCATTCAACAGGGGTGGCCAAACGCTTTCAACATGTTGAATTCAACAATGTTGAACGATGTTGAATGAAATGTTGAAAGTGTTTGGCCAGGCCTGATCTCAAACCTGATTTCTACTGATCATCTACATTCATAATTATAGATCTTTTTTATGAGTTTTGATATGTTTCTCAACCCTCACATGTACTTGAAAAGTTCGTTGCTGTATGAGCTACACAATAATGCTAAAATGAAGAGATTTTGAGTGGTAGTACGCCAAAAAGAAAATGTTGTTTAAACACGAGCAAATTTTGTATTAATTACTGTAAATATGGCGGATTCAACATTTTTGCAGCATACCTATTTTTATAATTATGATTTTTATATTATTTTATAATATAATTTCTCAAGCCCCAAATTGTCATAAAAAAGTTTGTTGATTCTATTAGCTACAAAACCATGTCAAAATAAGGAGATTAGCAGCTAGATTAGATTAGCAGCTTTATACGCCTGTATATTCTAAAAGTTCACTCGCACTCAATGAGTGACCCCTCAGTATGAAACTATATACTACACCAGACTAGTTCCTAGTCCTCTTTTCTCTCGACGTCACAGAATAGGGATCGAGCGAGAGGACTAGCGGGAAATGTTCATCTTTATCTATCATGAATCCTGCTGGAGCTCGGATTCTTTAATCTTTATGAACGAGGGCACTTAAACAAACTTCTTCTTGAGAGCAGACAGCAAACGAGTAGGTTTTTTTATTTTACATTACGTTAAAAGGTCGTTACATACGAGGCTTGATAAAGTAGTGTTCGGCGTAGGAAGTGATTGTGTTGAAACACATTTATACAGATCGAAATATGCTATTTTAACGTTTCGGCAGTAGACCAACCTTGCTATATGATGTTATAAAGAATTGTGCAGACCGACGTGAGTGTTATCTGCCTTGGTTTTCCGCCAAACGGCCGTTTGGTGCCTGTATAATTTATTAATTTGGGGCCAGTTTTGGGGCCAGATTTGGGGCCAAGCAAAACATTTTATTCCAGGCCTCTCACAATTTCGGTGTCGCTCGACGTTAAAAAAAGAGGCCTGGGAACCAGGCTGATACTACACTCACTCTCCAACCATTCAATTGAATGGTTAGAGAGTCAGTGTGGTCTCATACTCAATGTAGGTGAGTGGAGACCATTGAACTATAAGAAGACTGGAACGATAGATAACTCAGGGGGGCATTTTGAAGCCAGTCCCTTTGCAGGTAGCTCCCGTGCTTCAAGTTACTTAATTTTCATCCTGCCATATATTTTGTTTGGGACGATAACAAATTACTCCAAAACAACGGATTGAAATACATTGTTTTATACGTATGTTTTTAGAAATAGCATTGGCTTCAATTTGATGTATATTATAAGTTTCCTCGTTATTTTAAACTTTTTAAAATGTAGTAAATGTTCAACCATATTTCGCTGGGAAATAACACTAAGAAACTTGTTGTAGTTTTTCTGAGTTATGAGCAGAAATACTTAACGCTGAACGTTGGGCTATATATGAAACTGCAGCTAGTGAAAAATGCTATTTGGTATAGAAACTTAAAGACTTTAGCTAAAAGGGAAACAATTAAAAAATATAAAAACAACTGCCATTTTGTAACCTACGGCAAACAAAATGGCAGTTGTTTTTATATTTTTTAATTATTTCCCTTTTAGCTAAAGTCTTGAAGTTTCTATACCAAATAGCATTTTTCAATAGCTTCAGTTTCATATACAGACCAACGTTCAGCGTTAAGTATTTCAGCTCAAAACTCAGAAAAACTACAACAAGTTTCTTAGTGTTATTTCCCAACGAAATATGGCCGAACATTTACCACATTTGAAAAAGTTTAGCATAACGAGGAAATTTATGCTATACATCAAACTGAAGGCAATGCTATTTCTAAAAACATGCGTACACGATGTATTTCAATCCGTTGTTTTGGAGTAATTTGTTATCGTCCCAAACAAAATATATGGTAGGATGAAAATTAAATAACTTGAAGCACGGGAGCAACCTGCAAAGAGACTGGCACTGGTTTATCGTTCCAGTCTTTTTAGAGTTCAATGGTGGAGACTCATTGAGTGTCGAGTTGCACTTATTGAGTGCACGTGAGGGACCGACCACTCATTGAGTGTGAGTGAGCTTTTAGAATACAGGCATTATAGTCACACGTTCTCAATCACATATATAAAAAAATGATTTTTGGAAAATCTAATTTGCTAAAAACGCAAGAACGCTACAAACATCGTTTGCAAACATGTTCCTGTTATACTTAACACAGGGGGGTGTGCTTCACTTCTGGTCCACGGCATTACTCTGTACTGTCTTCCGAGCCTCCTTTATCTTTTAACGATTGAAACCAGTTCTTCCCTTTCTTTCCTTTTCCTGTTTTTAAGGCATCGATTTCGTCTTTTTGAGAAGTGAGTTTCTCTGACATGCCACACAAATGATCACTCATCATATCAAGCTGGATTTGGTAACTATTCTTAGTCGTCAATACTTCATCCTTAAAAAGGAATTTTTTTTTATATGTAGTCTAAGACGTTTTATGCACTTTCTGCTTTATCCCGACTATAGCCTAAAATTCGTGCTGTACTGTGCTGCGCTACATGCACTGTGCTGTACTGAATATACTGTACTGTACTGTACTGTACTGTACTGTACTGTACTGTACTGTGTGCACTCTGCTTTATCCCGACTGTAGCCTAAAATTCGTGCTGTACTGTGCTACGTATAGTGTGCTGTACTTAATTGTACTGTACTGTACTGCACTGCATGCGCTGCGCTGCGCTGCACGGTACGGTACTGTGTGCTGGGCTGCGCTGCATTGCACTGCACTCTACTCTACTCTACTCTACTCTACTCTACTCTACTCTACTCTACTCTACTCTACTCTACTCTACTCTACTCTACTCTACTCTACTCTACTCTACTCTACTCTACTCTACTCTACTCTACTCTACTCTACTTTACTCTACTATATGGCAATCGTAAAACGTCCTACTCAACTAACACCAACATATAACGTACCTCAAGTTCAGTAACTCTGGAAAGTGCATCATTCAGATCTTCTTTGATCTTATTTTGAGATTCTAAACTCAACTGCAGTCGTTTGAACAGGCTTTCGCACTAGGAATGAAAACATATTTGTTAAGTAAAACTAAAAAGGTATATAGAAAATTATATTACAGTTTGGTAAGAGCGTACCTCGGAGTGGAATAGAACTGCTTTGCTGTCGGCAACTTGAAGCTACAAAAAAGAATAGTAAAATGGATAAGTAATAGATAACGCATGAGCAGCGATGTGTATCTGATTTACATGTAAGGCGAGCTGCAAGCGAGCCGTAGTAAATCAGATACAGATCGGCTGCGAATGCTTTATCGTATACTTTCAAACTATTTTTCAAGTTGGAGTGATTTTAGCTAAGTAAATTGAGGAAAAAGTTTATGTACATCAGGACGAATCTGTATGCGATTTACAGATATTGATTAAATATTCATTTCTTTTGAATTTTCTTCATTAATTTTTAATGAATTTGATAAGTAATAGATACAGCATGAGCAGCCGATCTGTATCTGATTTACAAGGCGAGCCGAAGGCGAGCCGTAGTAAATCAGATACAGATCGACTGCGAATCTTTCTTAAAATACAAATGCATCTAAGTAATCAAGTTCACCAACTATTTTAGCGATATACTCTATTTTAGCCGAGAAAATCGAAGCTAAAGTTTATGTAAATCAGGACGATTCTGTATCCGATTTACAACCTCTGCTACGGTATTGATTTCTTTTGTGTTTTCCTCATGAATTATTAATGAGTTTTTTAAGCACGTAATATTGACGCACGAGCCTTAAAGTGCCCCTAACCTCGACATTTTTTATTGTCTTACTTGGAAGAACTTTTAAAATGATAAAGTGACTTCTTTGGAAGATTTTCGCTTTTTCGCTTTGTTTTTGAGATATTTCATTTTGTTTGATACGCAAATGTTCGGAATCTACGTCACACATGCATAATGACTTATCAGAGAATGTTATATATCTTTGCGTTCATCATATAAAAACACTAAAGTATGAATAACATGTGTGCGTGTTTCTCCCACAACACCAAACTTCTCGATTTTAAAATATTTCGTTCGACAATGAAAGAGATACACCAACTTCTTTGATAAGTCATTATGCATGTGTGACGTAGATTCCGGACATTTGCATATCAAACAAAATGAAATATCTCAAAAACAAAGCGAAAAAGCGAAAATCTTCCAAAGAAGTTATTTTATCATTTTAAAAGTTCTTCCAAATAAGACAATAAAAACCGTCTGTCGATGTTAGGGGCACTTTAATGACCTCAAGTGTAAAAAAGTGGAGTGCTGTGTGGGTAGTGTTTCGAACACTTTTAGTAACGAAAAACCTAGCCTAGTGCCTAGTTTCTAAGCCTTTCGTTTCCGCCATGAGCTTGGCCGCGTAGTCGGTTTGGGTTCTTGGGAAGACTGGGGAGAGGCTGGAAACGAGAAGGCCTAGCAACACTCGTAAAAAGGTCCTGCCCAGAATCGTTCTGGCCCTTCGAGTGTTCCTGGGATCTAGCGTAGTGATAGTATATTATATAAAAAGCATAAGGATGTCTGCGAAGATTTTACCAAAGATCTCGGCGATCGAAAGAAGGAAATTATGGAATATATTCCAATTTGAGCTCGAAATGAAAATTGAACTGTTTAACTTTCAACTTTTGGCGGTTGCAGAAGGAAAGCTAGTGATAAGAAAGCAGCTAGGCCAGTGAACCTTCGTCGATCCGAGGTGAGTAGGCTTGTGTTATTTTATGCAGATGGAAATAGTAAGTGTCGGGAAACACTTAGGACGTCATAACATCACAATTCTTCCTCAATAAACAACTGAGCTGTAAAGTGAAAGTGTTTACGAATTTTGCTAGGCCTTCCCCAGCGGGTCCGTTCGGATCACTTCCGAAACGTGTCAACCGAGGAAGGCCTAGAAACTAGGCTACGAAAAACCGCCGTCTTGAACGGAGCCCTTCATTGGAGTAATAGTTGTTCCTCTGTGCCTTTATGAACTATCGAGCGAAAATTAGCTAGACTTTTGTAAGGTGGGGGCGAGGGGCTCTTAAAAAGCAAACCTTGGTGGTTAACTCAGACATTCTTTTCTTGTAGTGATCCTTGATATGATCTTCGCGTGAAACTGCGTCAGACTTCTGTAGGATTAACAAGATACGAGAAGATGTTAGATAAATAAGACCAAATGTTAAGTAAACAACAAGTATTTTTTTCTGAACGAAGCGCTGCGGAGCGGTACCTCAGGTGTTCCTAACGACTGAAGAACTCCAAGCTAAAAATAGTTTAGAAAAGATAAAATAACGCTTTACGATGATAATACCAAATATAACAAGAATAGCAACGACAACAACAACAACAACAACAACAACAACAACAACAACAACAACAACAACATCAACAACACAAACACTAACATCACTACCACCACTACCGTCACAACAACCACCACCATCACAACCACCACCAACAACACCACGATCACCAACACAAACGCCAACATCACTACTACTACCAACAACAACAACAACAACAACAACAACAACACCACCAATACCATATACCATCACCACCACCAATAAATCCACCAAGAACACCACCACCACCACCACCACCACCACCAACACCACCAACAACAACACCATCACCATCACAAACACAAACACAAACACAAACACAAACACAAACACAAACACAAACACAAACACAAACACAAACACAAACACAAACAACAACAACAACACACAAACACCACCACCACCACCAACAACAACAACAACAACAATATTTACATCAACAGGCCTTTCAAACTCTTCTTCTGTGTCCAAACGATCCGACGATGGTTTCACAGAGGAATCTCCAGCAAACTATGAAAATTATGAGAAACGAAAAACTTCAATGTTGTCTTGATACATACAACGATGTATGGAATAAATATATTTGTAAAAACGTTCAAAGACGCACCTGTGTCTCCATTCTGCGTCCTCTGTTCGCCTGGTAGTTTTCTAATTCTTCTTGTAAATAAGCAGCTTTCTTGAATTTACAAAAAACACGTTATACAACATATAAATTCTCTAAAGTTTTTTCGTTTGTTTTTGCTGTACAAGCTGTCGTATAAGTTAAACTCAGAGAAAAACTCTGAGCTCCAGACGGGACTCGAACCCACAACCTTCCGAATGCCAGCCGGACGCTCTCACCATTCAGCCACTGGAACTCAGACGGTAGACCGACGTTGTTTTCGATATTTACACCTGGGAACTTTTCAGTAAATGGGTTTTTTTAGAAACACATAATTCCCTTTTATTTTTTTTACTTAACCAAAAATCCACTTTTCAAAATTTTTTTGCGTTGGTCTGCTAGCTAAAAAATCAACATTATATCCATCAATTCAACATTATAGAAGTAATAGTTCAAATACGAGACGGAGGACTTTACCGGGATTTCAAAGTCCGAGTGCTTTTTGAAAAGGCGAGCCAAAGGCGAGCCTTTTTAATGCACGAGGGCTTTGTAATCCTGGTAAAGTCCGACGTCGAGTATTTGAACTGACTTCTCAAACTCAAAACTCCGAAGATACCTCTGAAACGTAATATAATTTGCCTTATTTCAAAGTCCCAAGACTTTGAAAACGTATTTTGCATTATTTCAAGGTACTAGTACTTTCCCTCCGATTTCAAAGCACTGATTAAACATTAATTTCTTTTGTTTTTGGTTCATGAATTATTAATGAGTTTGAGAATTCTGGTTCAAAGCACTCTCGAAAAATTAGCATAATGTTAATAATTGCAAAAATTATAGAATTTGTATTCCCAAAAGAAATTAATCGCTAAAATTAACCACCTTAGCAACGGTAGCCTAGCAACTACGATGTAAGCAGAAACGCAAAGGACAGTTTAAGTTTACCTTGTGTTCTTTCTCATATTTTATTTGCAAAAGCTGCGCTTCCAGTAACCAATGTTCTTTATCCTGGAGAAACAGAAAAAAACAACCCAGAATGAATGCATAAACGATGTACTAGAGCAATGTGACACGAAGTTCCCTACAAGACTAAGCCACTAAGGTGGATTTTAAAGCGTATTGGCAATAAAAATTAAGTTTATCTCATTTGAAAGAACTCGTCAAATGGTATAAGAAGACTTTTTACAATTTTTCCGTATCTGTTTTGGTTTTGGAAATATTTCGACCAAAACTCAGCGTGCTGTCCGCCATCTTGGAATTATTTTCGATATGCAAAATTATGCATGTGACGACATAAGCAGGGTAAAGTGAAATTTTTATCTTGCCAACCTTATGACATTATGAGCTAGAAACTCGACTTTGTTGCGCTATTTCCATTTTAATATTGACCCACAACATTTAAAAAGCCTTCCGTGGAAATTTGGGCACCTACGGAGTAGTTTCATCAGGTTTACCCTACTTGTGACGTCACCAATTTCCTAGTTAATTAGACCCAATATTACAACAAGATGGCGGACAGCACGCTGTCTTTGGTCGAAATATTTCAAAACACAAGAAAGATACAGAAAAATTACAAAAGGTCTTCTTATACCATTTGGCGAGTTCTTTCAAAGGAGACAAACTTAATTTTTATTGCCAATACCCTTTAAAGTTGATTTTCCCGTCTATTTTGCCTCTTGTCTTCTGAGTGCCCGCCACGTTTGTGACTTGTATTTTGCATGTTTTCGTTGTCAAACAATATCGCAGTGTGCACCACACTTACCTGTTCGAGTTTAGTTATTTTTTCATGATTTAAAGAAGCCTGAAATGAAATGAAATGAAATGAAATGAGATGAAATAAAATAAGATGAAATGAAATGGTATAAAATGAACGTCAAGATGTTTAAAGTGTCCAGTAATTATGCATAAAAACCTGCTTGGTTAACGTTTCTCTGCTTTCAGTTGAACTAAGCAACGTTTTGTAATTGTCTAAAGTCAGTTTGTAAGGAATTGATTCTGGTTGAGGCTAAAAATATTAGAAAAAAATTAAGATTATTACTGAGTAAAGTACTGATAGTAAATACAACGATGATCACGACATCGACAAAGAAAATGATGATTAAATGATTGTAAGAAAGAAAAGGAGGAGAAAGAATGAGGAGGGTGAAGGTAATGGCAAGGGTGAGGAGAATGAAGATGGGAGGATGAAGGTAATGGCAAGGGTGAGGAGAATGAAGATGGGAGGATGAAGGTAGGGGTGAGGAGAATGAAGATGGGAGGATGAAGGTAATGGCAAGGGTGAGGAGAATGAAGATGAGGAGGATGAAGGTAATGGCAAGGGTGAGGAGAATGAAGATGGGAGGATGAAGGTAATGGCAGGGGTGAGGAGAATGAAGATGAGGAGGATGAAAATTAGGAGGATAAAGAGGATGAAGGTAATGGCAAGGGTGAGGAGAACGAAGACGAGGAGAATGAGGTGAAGGTAATGGCAAGGGTGAGGAGAATGAAGATGGGAGGATGAAGGTAATGGCAAGGGTGAGGAGAATGAAGATGGGAGGATGAAGGTAGGGGTGAGGAGAATGAAGATGAGGAGGATGAAGAGGATGAAGGTAATGTCAAGGGTGAGGAGAATGAAGATGAGGAGGAGGATGAAGGTAATGGGAAGGGTGAGGAGAATGAAGATGAGGAGGAGGATGAAGGTAATGGGAAGGGTGAGGAAAATGAAGATGAGGAGGATGAAGGTAATGGGAAGGGTGAGGAGAATGAAGATGAGGAGAATGAAGAGCATGAAGGTAATGGCAAGGGTGAGGAGAATGAAGATGAGGAGAATGAAGGTAATGGCAAGGGTGAGGAGAATGAAGATGGGAGGATGAAGGTAATGGTGAGGAGAATGAAGATGAGGAGAATGAAGAGCATGAAGGTAATGTCAAGGGTGAGGAGAATGAAGATGAGGAGAATGAAGGTAATGGGAAGGGTGAGGAGAATGAAGATGAGGAGAATGAAGAGCATGAAGGTAATGGCAAGGGTGAGGAGAATGAAGATGAGGAGAATGAAGAGAATGAAGGTAATGGCAAGGGTGAGGAGAATGAAGATGAGGAGAATGAAGGTAATGGCAAGGGTGAGGAGAATGAAGATAATGACAGGGGTGAGGAGAATGAAGATGATGCATCAATACGCCTCATGCGGCGTAAGAAATATGGAAAGAAGAGTTTCTGGGTGCGAAAAATATTCGAGACAAGTGAAGAACCGAAGAATCAGGGCAATTATTTAATGCATGTTTGAAGTGCTTGGTTTTCTTCTAGAGACTGGGTTCTAATTTGTCTTATTTCATCGGATTTCGGTTTTCATTTGTTTTGCTTGTCTTAATTCATCGGCGACAGTCGGCGATCATCGGGTGAAACAACTTTTTTTTGGTTCTTGCGATGATCGCCGATAATCGGGGATTGACCCCGACTGCCGGTCTTCATAATCCTATTTTATCGCAATTCATCGCAAAGCTGTCTCGCCGATGATCGACGATGAATTACGATATATGAAAACCAGGCTTTATCCAGTGCAACGCAAAAAACATCGGTTCCTTCCATTTGCGAAGATCTCGATATGACGTCTATTTCTGTCGGAACATGCTCTTTTCAATCGGCAACAGGTTTTTCTGCTTTCGCCGGCGATGGATTATCCCAGGGTATGAGATTGAGAAAGATGAGGAGAATGAGGAGGAAGAAGAGGAGGCGGAAGAGGAAGATGATGAACTATTTATCTCTAAACCACAACAATAGGCAGTACCCACTATGACGTCAGTGGACAAAAAGCGCCCGAAGTAGTCCGGTCTTAGTAGTTAAATTTTGCATACCGGCATTCTAAATTTTCAACATGAACGCTGTTGAAGTAGAGTGTGCTGAAGCACTTTGTAGCCTTTCAGAGGCTGTTGAAATGAACATGGACGTTGTTAAAGTAGAGTGTGCTAAATCACTTTGTAGTCTTTCAGAGGCTGTTGAAACAGATAAAAACCCTAGCTTTTGTCAAAGCTTTTGTCCGGGTGTACAGATGTTTGACAGCCCTGAAATGGCGGCAATTTCAGTTGCGATGGGCCTTTGTTGCAACATTGTCGGGCATTGTTCGGCTGTTCTTCGCCCATTTGTTTTCCAGCTTCTCATGGGTATTCTCACGGTCTTGCTGTGTTGTTCCACTGTCCATTGTAAACACCAGACTTGGCTCGCCTTCAACAGCGTCAGGATAATAAACAACGTCACCAGAAGCGCTTACAACATTCCCAATATCATCTTCACGACCCGTGCAAGAGTTGTGAGAAAAACTAGGGTCGTCAAGAATGATTTCAGAATGTAAAACATCACAGGAAGTGTTAGAGCTGTCACGAGCAGCTGAAGCAAACGCCATTTTGAAACTAGCTAATTTAACTACCAAGACCAGACTACTTCGCGCGCTTTTTGTCCACTGACGTCATAGTGGGTACGGCCAATTAACAGCTCAGTGTAACAAACCTTTGCTAATTTCTTAATATACTCTCTACTCTGTTGCTTGAAACTTTTTAGAATAAGCGAACCAACATTCTGTGTTGAAAAGAAGAAATAATACATAAAAAAATAAATGTATATGTACTATTTACAGAATGAGAGGCCGTTCTGTATGTATCGGGGTATACAGACACGAGGCGAAGCCGAGTGCCTGTATCCCGATACAGAACGGACACGAATCTAAAACGATCTACAGTCAACTCTCGTTATAGCGGACACCCTGGGGACCGTCATTTGGTGTCTGTAATAACGAGAGTCCGCAATAGCGGGATGCGATGAAAATATCCCGATTTCAGGTTGTAAAATGTCACTACAATGTATTACTGCTTTTTTGTTTTAAAATTTGACGTTTACTGTGATACATAAGTACACAGTACAAGTAAAAAATTTGTATTCAAATATTTTTTTTATTCCAAAACCAAAAATACAACGGTAACATGAATCAGTAACATAAATATATCACTCGATAAATTAAAAAAGTCATTCACTTTCATGCGTCGAGAGAAAAATACGTCCAAGGTGTCCGTTGTAAGGAGAGTAGAACAATAAAAATGTTTGTTGGGGACCACATGAAGTGTCCGCAATTCCGTAATAGCGAGAGTCCGTAATAGCGAGAGTTATTTCAATACATTTCATAGTAGTTTCGGCCGGGGATTTACCCACTGTCCTTAATAGCGGGGTGTCCTTAAGGCGAGAGTTGACTGTATTTGGTAAGTTCATTGGCGTAGTAATTTTTCTAAAAAAACGTTGTCTAAGTCGAGAAAATCAAAGCTAAAGTTTATGTAAATCAAGAGGAATCTATATCACATATACAGACCCTCATTAAACATGGATTTGCTTTGTGTTTTCTCATGAGTTATTAATGAGTTTTAAAACTATGTTTGCAAAATTAGACAAAGTTTACAAAAGCTTTTCGTAAATATTCATCACCTCTTCTGAGACGACCCCTCTCACTCTGTAACCAGATCTCGAGGAGAAAAACTCGACGTTCGAATGAAGAAAATTGGAAATCTAATTTGGAATAAAAAAGAAGATAGTTATCCCAAGTGCATGAAAGATCTTCAAGCCAGAAAAAAAAATCGAAAGAAGCAAACAAAAAACTTACTTTTGCGGAAGACGTAACCAATGAAGCTAGGCAGGTTTCAAGGCATTCATCCGTACTTTTCAGAGTCTAGAATATACAATATTATTATATGACAGCAGCGCTGAGAGGTCCGAATACGAAAATCCCGTAATTCGATTGGTTCATAAGCGGTCGGATATTTCCCGTATCCGTCCGCTCAGAGCGGAATCTGCCGTTCGGGACCGTAATTAAGTTTTATAAACAAAATGGCAGTCATGTCAGTATATGCAACAACTCATTGTTAAAATGTATCGGGCAGGTATGTTTTTAGAAATTTTATAAGCTTTCATTTGATGTATTGTTCGAGGTTCCACGTTTTGTGAAAATTTTTAAAATGTCCAAACCGTTCGTAACATTGTTCGTAATAATATAACATTTACTTCTCACAAGTATTAGAATTTCAGATGATTTTTTATTCAACTACTTAACGTACGGTCTTGAGCAATATGTCAAACAAAAGCAATTGAAAAATACTATTTGGGGTAGAAAGTTCAGGATTCTAGCTCAACGGAAAGTACTTTAAAAATGGGAAAATGTCTGCCATTTTCGTTTAGTTCGCAAGAAAGATGGGTCGAGTTTTCACAGAACGTTCACAACATTTATGGCCATATAATAAACTACTTATTGACCTCGCTTGTTCGGTCTGTACTAGTGAAATATCGGACCTCTGTTTTTTGCACAGACCTCAACTCGCTGCGCTCGTCTCAGTCCGTACTAAAAAAACATCGGTCCGATATTTCACAAGTACAGACCGAACAAGTGAGGTCAATAAGTAGTTAGTATTTCACTGAACAACCGAAAGTTTCGACTGAAGAGAATATTTGTTTTGAACAATGATTTTTTTTTACCTGCGTGACGGTGGGATTCTGATGTTCGACCATTTTCTTCAAATGAAACGCCGTCGATAAACCTGAGATAAAAATACATATGACGATATTGTGTCAGAAAGAAAAAGAAAAGTACTAGGGGACAAGCAAGTGGATGAATCGCATAAGTGTAGCAGGAGGGGGGTAGGGGGCAATTGCCCTCCCAAAATATTTGAAAAAGGAAAATTCGGGCACTTTCTGCTAGGAATTTCGGGCAATTTTGACATGTATTGCTGTGAAATGTTCAAGAAAAATCCATAAAGACTGTTGGTTGTAGTGGTGTTGGTGGAGGAAGTGGTAGTGGTGTTGGGAGGGGTGTAGTTAGGTTGAAGCTAACTGTATTTCCTAATTGCCATAAGGAAAATCAGGGAAGGTGGGAAGTACAGTACTAGAAAAATGTCCTTCTTTGGTGGTGGTGGTGGAAGTGGTAGTGGCACTGGTGGTGGAAGTGGTGATGGTGTTGTTGTTGGTGGTGTTGTTGGTGTTGGTGGTGGTGGAGATGGTGGTTTGGTGGTAGTGGTGGTGATGGTAGTGTTGTTGGTGGTAGTGGTGGCGTTGTTGGAGGTAGTGGTGGCAGTGGTGGTGGTGTTGACAGGGGTGGTGGTAGTAGTGGTGGTAGTAGTGGTGGTAGTAGTAGTGGTGGTAGTAGTGGTGGTAGTAGTGGTGGTAGTAGTGGTGGTAGTAGTGGTGCAGTAGTAGTGTTAGTAGTGGTGGTGGTAGTAGTGGTGCAGTAGTGGTGGTGGTAGTAGTGGTGGTAGTGGGGGTGGTAGTAGTGTTAGTAGTGGGGGTGGTAGTAGTGTTAGTAGTAGTGGTGGTGGTGGTAGTAGTGTTAGTAGTAGTGGTGGTGGTGGCAGTGGTGGTGGTAAAGGTGGTGGCAGTGGTACTTGTAGTCGTAGTGTCGTTAGTGGTGTTGGTATGGGTAATAGTGGTGGTGTTGTTAATGGTAGTAATGGTGGTTGTGGTGGTGGTGACTGACGTTTACAGTAAAAAGCGAAATGTTTCTGTCCAGACATACAGAGAGTTATATAGAAAATTAGAGAAGAAAGTTGAGTCAAATGTCTTTCCTTTTAAAGAATCAAAATAAAAACTAAACAACCCAGCCTACCTCTTACTACATTATGAAATTTCGCTGCAGTTGTGTCAAGCAAAGAAAAACATTTACCAGAATTGAAACTGGGCAAGCCACCACATCCTATCAAAGAAAATAAGAAACACTGCATTTATTTATTCATTCCATATAAGCTTTGCCATAAGTGTTAACTTAAGGTGCTGTTACACGCTGATATTTTTCTTGCAACTTGCAACAAATTTACATATGGAAAAAAAAAATCGCAAGTTGCAGGAAGGGTGTTACACGTTCAGCAACTTGCGATTTTTGTTGTAAGTTGCAGCAAAAAGTAGAACCTATCCAACTTTTCTTGCAACTTGCAACACGGCAAGAATAACAAAATCGCAAGTTATGCAACTTACAACATTCAGTGATTTGTTGCAAGTTGCAAGAAAAATCGCATCGTGTAACAGCACCTTTAAGAAAGAACCGCAAAGCTTATCGCTTCCTTGATGTAAAACGGAGACAAGAGCCTGAATAAAGTTCAGTTTTTGTACCTGCGGATGCTAGAAGTCTAAAGTAAGTATCCAACTCACTTATGACTGAAACAAACTTAGCAAACGCACCAAGCATCGATAAACTAAGCTTCTCCATTGAAGAAGAATAAGTAGATTTCGAACATTCCTCTTTGGTGCTACGAAAAGGAAATAAAAACCCGACCAAAATCATTCAAACTTGAAAACTGAAAATTATTAAAAATTGTGCATGGATACGTCCATGTGTTGAAGATATAGAACTTATTAAAAAATGGCCGCCGAATTAAAATTATTTTACTACTCAAATCAGTAGAGCGAGACATGGATGATTTTTTTATCGCTTCAGAAGTGTCAGTTTTATTAACCGCGGATCAAAATTAAAGCAATCACGAGGTGTATTCTCATGTACCACGTGATAAACATCCAATTGTTAACTCGTAAACAAGCTATCACGTGGTACATAAGAATACACCTCGTGATTGCTTTGAAATTGATTTTTACTTTAAAACGAGGTCATAAGGGCTAATTTATATGTACTTAAAAGAATTCTAATTCGGCGGCCATTTTTGAATAAGGTCTATACTGGTGTTGGAAGAATACCAGAATTTCTGCAGCTTTACCTGAGTGTTTGATACGGTAATAATTTTTGTAAATAATTTGAATATTGATGAAAAGAGTCTGAAAATTCCTGAAAGCCACTGGCCGTTTCCTAGAAATAAACAATATCCATAATTACGGGAACCGTGCACTTAGTATTTTGATTAAATAGACTAGAGGGCAAGTCAGAGACTGCATATACCTCCGCCAGCGGGTTATTAGAGATGTTTAAAAAGAAAACGAGCCATCCCGCTAACCAGCCTAGCTCCAATCTCGTTCCCAGAGCCCACGTTCCCCTTACCCAGCGGGCGGGAAACGAGAGGCTCTGGGATAATCCGTTCACGCCATCACAGGATTCTTGTTATCCGGAAGTAGAGTTATATAGAGTTCACTGTGTTCATCAGCCAATGAAATATCGATGTGAAACGGATTATCCCAGAGTCTCTCGTTTCCCGGGTGGGGAACGTGGGCTCTAGGAACGAGATTGGGCTAGCTCACGAGACCAACACATGCATGTATGAATAAAATGCTTGATTGCACTCATACCAAAATTATACAAACATATTTGCATAAAATAAAGATAATGGCCGCAATCAAGCATTTGTTCTACACGGAGAATCTTGCGGTCAGATTTTTATTAAGTTCTCATCCAAATTCTGACTAAATTCAACCAAAATTTAATGGATTGGTCTATGGCCAACCCTTCTGCAAACTTTCATGAAAATCGTTGCAATAGTTTTTGAGATATCCTGGCGACAGACAGACAGACAGACAGGCAGACAGGCAGGCAGGCAGGCAGGCAGGCAGACAGACAGACAGACAGACAGACAGACAGACAGACAGACAGACAGACAGACAGACAGACAGACAGACAGACAGACAGACAGAAATATTTATTTAAATTCGGAATTTCTTCAGTTATGTAACTGCTTTACAAGAAAGCCGAGAATAATTTTAAAAATACATAAAAATTTAATTAATTTGAGGAAGCAAGATTTTTAAAAATTTTAAAGATTAGTTTCATCTCATTTGACTTGGCAATTCGTTCCAGAGTTGTACGCCTCTATAAGTAAACGTCTTTTTCAAAAACTCAGTGAGTGGTTTTGGTAAGACGAGTGACATTTCTTTATTTCGTAATGCATACGTGTTATCTAAGGTATAAATTTTAAAATGGTCTCGTAGGTAAGAGGGTGCCATATTATTTAATACCTCATACATCATTATTGTCATATGTTCAGCACGTGAATGACATAGCCTTTTCCAGTGCAATTGATCTATTAGTTCACTAGATCTAACCTCATAGCCTTGGCTTGTAATTACTCGTGCCGCTCGATTTTGCAACTTTTGTAATCTAGTAGCAGTTGTAGTTGGCACGTTGCCCCATACTACATCGCAATAGTCAAATAATGGTTGAATTAACGACTGATATATTGTTAGCGATGTTTCTAGTGAAACAAACTGTTTTACTTGGCGAAGGCCAGAAATAGCAGCACATATTTTTTTAGAAATGTGATCAATATAGTCTATCCATGATAACCTTACGTCTATATATACTCCTAATGATTTGGTAACCCTAACTCGGTTTATAGGTTTTTCATCCAAAAATAAATAAGGTATATATTTCTAATTTTGGCCAGACTATGGTCAGATCCAATAAACATGCCCTCTGTTTTTGTGGAATTAATATTAAGTTTGTTTGCCTTCAACCGTTCATTAACATTTTTTAGATCTTGGTTGGCAAGCTATTTCTTGTAGCGATGACCCGGTTGTTGTGATATTCGTATCATCAGCATACATTCGAGCACTAGAATGTTGCAAACAACACGGCAGATCATTTAAAATATATACAATAAACATTAATGGACCGAGGATAGAGCCTTGCGGAACGCCACAATTAATTACTCGACTGCTTGATAGGCAGCCATTAACTCTACACATTTGAGTACGGTTGCACAAATATGATTTAAACCAAGTCAAAGACTGTGGACTTATTCCATAGTACCATAATTTATCAAGCAGAATATCATGGTTTACAGTATCAAATGCTTTGGCTAAGTCTTAAAATACTACCGAATTAAGACGTCTTTGGTCCATATTTTTAAGACATTCAGTTGTTGCATCTAGGAGAGCCGCGAGACAGACAGACAGACAGACAGACAGACAGACAGACAGACAGACAGACAGACAGACAGGCAGGCAGGCAGGCAGGCAGGCAGGCAGGCAGACAGACAGACAGACAGACAGACAGACAGACAGACAGACAGACAGACAGACAGACAGACAGACAGACAGACAGACAGACAGACAGACAGACAGACAGACCAACAAACCAACAAACCAACAGACAGAAAGGAGTAAAAACATAACCTCCTGGCGGAGGTGACAACGGTAACTCAAAAAAAGCGTAGACATGTTTGGGTTGTTTTTTCATCAATGAGTACACATTTTGACATATAGTGGAAACATTGAAATCTTAATGAAGATTATCTTCGTGCGAAAATTAAAGGAGAGATCACAAGACCTTACCAATGTGAGTAAAACATCTCTCGTTACTTGGCAGCTAAAGTTGTTAAAAGTCTGCTCCACATTTCGTAAAATAGTGGCATTCTGGTGAAGATGTTCACAAAGCTAAATCAAACAAAAATTGAATATGACTTTACTTACCGCTTTCATTAAAAATCTCGCATCAGTGTTTGGTTTCCTTCCAAAATTCATTCCTTCCTAATTCCTTCCTTCTTTGTAATTCCTTCCTTCCTTCCTAATTCCTTCCTTCCTAATTCCTTCCTTCCTTCCTAATTCCTTCCTTCCTTCCTAATTCCTTCCTTCCTTCCTAATTCCTTCCTTCTTTCCTAATTCATTCATTCATTCATTCATTCATTCATTCATTCATTCATTCCTTCCTTCCTTCCTTCCTTCCTTCCTTCCTTCCTTCCTTCCTTCCTTCCTTCCTTCCTTCCTTCCTTCCTTCCTTCCTTCCTTCCTTCCTTCCTTCTTTCCTTCCTTTCGGTCTCCCTTCGATCCGTTCATTTTATTCCACTTGAATTATTCTAATCTATTGATGAGCTCACCTTTCGACTAATATCTGTTGGTTCATCAAATAATATTGCAATTCTCTAAAACCAACGAAAGAAATTTGCCCGTCATCAAAAGACACATGTTAAGCGCATTGTGGTTGATACATTGTAAATAACTAGCCATCTCTACATGCATAATAGTTTTTTCTTCTCCCTTTTCTCCTCTTTGAAAAACCTCTGGGACCAAGCTAACATACAGTACCATGCATTGGTCAAAAATATTATACATAAAATTTACAGACCTGTTCCATGTAAGTGTGGTAATCTGAAAGTCCTGCACCAAAGATTCGTAAAATTTCTAACGCTTCACTCACAAGTTTTTTAATTTTAATCTAAAAGAGAAAATGGATGCCGTTTTTTTTGTGGATTCTTACGGTCATGTTACAACCGAGCTTTACTGCTCCTTTAAGAAGCCGACTTTTATTAACTTTTAAGGAAAAAGGTAACAAAAATCATTATTTTTAATTCTTGTGTTTTGGAAGAGGATTAAAGGGTATTGCCGGCAATAAAAATTAAGTTTGTCTCATTTGAAAGAACTCGCCAAATGGTATAAGAAGACCTTTTGTAATTTTCTGTATCTTTCTTGTGTTTTGAAATATTTCGACGAAAGACAGCGTGCTGTCCGCCATCTTGTTGTAATATTGTAATATTCTACGGAAGGCTTTTTAAATGTTGTGAGTCAGTTTAAAATGGAAATAGCGCAACAACAAAAACGAGTTTCTAGCTCATAATGTCATAAGGTTGGCAAGATAAAAATTTCACTTTACCCTGCTTATGTCGTCACATGCATAATTTTGCATATCGAAAACAAGATGGCGGACAACACGCTGAGTTTGGTCGAAATATTTTCAAAACCAAAACAGATACGGAAAAATTGTAAAAGGTCTTCTTATACCATTTGACGAGTTCTTTCAAATGAGATAAACTTAATTTTTATTGCCAATACCCTTTAAGTAACTTAATTTAAGTTCAAATGAGGTCGAATTACTGCTGTGAGGAAAAGTTATCTGACTGCCCGATTTGCTGATTTGCTGATTTGCTCACTACGAGTTCGAATCTTCTTTCAAGTCAATCAATTTTCCCGTTGACTTCAGTAGTGTAGAAAAACCAAAAAATTGTGTCTTCCTATTTCTCTGAAAATGATTCTGAAATGCAGTGCAGTTAAAGTGCCTATGTCATCCTCAGGGACTTTACATATTTATACTAACTGGAACATTCTGAGAAGATTTGTAATATATCTTCTCAGGCGAAAATTTCATCTTCATGGATCTTTTTGCCGTTAAAGTTGACGGAAGTGACGTCAAAAGAGGAATCTGTAAAGTGGTTTTCATATAGAAATTCCTCTTTCGACGTCACTTCCGTCAACTTTAACGGCAACAAAATCCATGAAGATGAAATTTTCGCCTGAGAAGATATATTACAAATCTTCTCAGAATGTTCCAATTAGTATAAATATGTAAAGTCCCTGAGGATGACATAGGCACTTTAAAAGAAAACAAAAATTGTGTAGAATTAATACCTGTCGTTTGCAGTCATGTGGAGGGATGTTCAGTTTATTTAAGTCTTTTAAACCTAAAATGCAAATTATCTCATTATTTCATATCAACCCAAGTTCGTTATGAACAAGATTACAAGAATTAACTTAAAGTGCCTGTGTCATCCTCAGGGACTTTGCATATTTATACTAATTGGAACATTCTGAGAAGATTTGTAATATATCTTCTCAGGCGAAAATTTCATCTTCATGGATTTTTTGCCGTTAAAGTTGACGGAAGTGACGTCGAAAGAGGAATTTCTCTATATGAAAACCACTTTACAGATTCCTCTTTTGACGTCACTTCCGTCAACTTTAACGGCAAAACGATCCATGATGATGAAATTTTCGCCTGAGAAGATATATTACAAATCTTCTCAGAATGTTCCAGTTAGTATAAATATGTAAAGTCCCTGAGGATGACATAGGCACTTTAATTCTTTAAAAGTTTTCATGGAACTTACTGGTATCATTAAAAAGAATTTTCTCGGAAACAATGTTGGAAGCGATTTCTAGAAATACGATAATTGCAGCAAATAAGATAAGTAGTTAAAAAGGAAATTAATAAATATAGTCACTTTTAACAAATAGATTCCCAACGCAGCCAGTTAAGGAATTCTCATATCCTAACGTTAGACAACGTTATTTTTCAAAATTACTACGCCAACGAACTTACCAAATGGGTCGTTTTTGAAGCTATTCAAAACATTCGCGAGTTTTATCAGATCTAAAACACTCGGCTATCGCTTTTAACTTCTCCTAAACACTGCTGTTCATGTTTTAAATATTACGGTATTTTAATATTTAAAAATAGCTAGAAGTAATATTATACACAGTAAAAAAGTTACAAGTTATAAAATTACAGTACCATATTTTGAAGCAAGTTTCTTGTTAAATACGTGTGCTTGTTGTTCACTAAAGTACAACAAAAACAAAACAGCTAAAAATATAAACCGAGTACTTCTAAACTAACTTCATTTATCGGTATACTGTTAATAAACTTCAGTAAACTTAAAGTGTCTGTGAAACGAAAATTAAGTTTGTCTTATTTGAAAGAACACTTAAAATCATAGAGTAACATATTTTGCAGTTTTTCGTTTCCTTGCTTCGTTCTTGAGATATTTTAGTTTGTTTGGTATGCAAATTAAACATTTTGACGTCGTAGGTGCATAATGAGTTATCGGAGAAGGTTAGATATCTTTTCTAATATCAAACCAAATTAATTTGAATGAAGCATGTGGATGTGTTTCGCTCACAACACTAAACATGTAGATCTTCAAGTGATTATATTTGATACTAGCAAATATAGGACTTTTTCGATAACTCATTATGCACGTGTGACGTAAAAATGGTTATTTTGCATATCAAACAAACTAAAATATCTCAAGAACGAAGCAAGGAAACGAAAAACTGCAAAAGATGTTACTCTACCATTTTAAGTGTTCTTTCAAATACGACAAACTTAATTTTCTTTCATATGCACTTTAATCTCCAATTACATATATAACAGCATCAATCGCGTTCCCAGAGCCCACGTTCCCCACCCGGGAAACGAGAGACTCTGGGATAATCCGTTTCAAATCACAGGATTCTTGTTATACCGGTTGAGGTACGCGTGCGTAAATATCCGAGTGGAATCTGGATAGTATGTTCTCCTTGTTTGACTTTTCCCCACACAAGTCAATGGGGTTGCTGGCGAAGCTCGAATTACAGCATCTACACACATACGACGAAGATATCGATCGCGGCAACCTCTTCACTGGAGTCTTGTCGTCCGACATCTTTGTTATTTTGGTTTTATTTTCTACTTCCGGTCACTTCAGACCAACTCATGCTCACTATTCAGCCAATAGCGTAACGATTTGAAACGGATTATCCCAGAGTCTCTCGTTTCCCTGGTGGAGAACGTGGACTCTGGGAAAGAGATTGTAACAGCATAAAAAACATAAAAAACTACCTTTTTTCTGCTTTAATAGAAACAGTCTTCAGATCTTCAACACATTTTTGCAATCTTGCCTAAAATATATACAATGTATCAATTTAAAACATTAATATAAATCTTAATGTGGTGTTGCCAATTTTCTTTGTCTTCTTGAAACATTTAGTTAAATTTGAATAAAATGTACATGAAAAATACCTCAAGCATTGCTTTTTCTTCTTGAAGTTTTTGAATGGTAATCTTATGCTTTTCGTTACTCTCATCAATAATTCTTTGGTGACTTGTTGAATTCCTAAACAACCAGAGTATACAGTAATTTTGTTCAAATAAAAACTAGTCCCTTTAAAACACCTGAATAGAAATAATCATGATATTAGGTGTGAGAGAAAACTCTACTTGGCCCGGCTGGGATTCGAACCCGCGACCTTCGGTTTACTAGTTCGGCGACCTTCGGTTTACTTCGGCAGGGATTCGAACCCACGACCTTCGGTTTACTAGTTCGGCGACCTTCGGTTTACTTCGGCTGGGATTCGAACCCGCGACCTTGGACTAGTAAACCGAAGGTCGCGGGTTCGAATCCCAGCCGGGTCAAGTAGAGTTTTCTCTACTTGTCCGTTGTGGTTCGTCACTCGGAGTAAACACCTAATATCATTATTCTCCACCCGAGTTAATTGTCCCATAGTAATTGTTCTAAAGAAATAATTATGTCAACTTATTGTGGTTGTTCACAAAAGATATTCAGACACAAACTTTTCAAATGATTCCAGTTTTTCCTGAAGATTCAAGACAGTTGCTCGATGCTTCTGGTTGACTTCAAAAAGCTGTAAAAAAAATCACTACAATATACTTAAAGGGCATTGGCAATAAAAATAATTTTAAGTTTGTCAATTTGAAAGAACTCGTAAAATTGTAATAGAAGATCTTTTACAACTTTTCTGTGTCTTTCTTCGTTTTCAAGATATTCCAGTTTGTTTGACATGTAAATGAGATGGTCTCTGACGTCAAGAGCAGGGTACAGAGTATTTTCACACCTATCAAAATCAGTTAAGTTTGTTTCACTTGAAAGAACTCGTCAAATGGTATAAGAAGACGTTTTACAATTTTTCCGTATCTGTTTTGGTTTTGGAAATATTTCGACCAAAGACAGCCTGCTGTCTGCCATCTTGGAATTATTTTCGATATGCATGTGACATCATAACCAGGGTAAAGTGAAATTTTTATCTTGCCAACCTTACGACATTATGAGCTAGAAACTCGATTTTGTTGCGCTATTTCCATTTTAAATTGACCCACAACATTTAAAAAGCCTTCCGTGGAAATTTGATCACCCACGGAGTAGTTTCATCAGGTTTACCCTGGTTGTGACGTCACCAATTTCCTAGTTAATTAGACCCAATATTACAACAAGATGGCGGACAGCACGCTGTCTTTGGTCGAAATATTTCCAAAACCAAAACAGATACGGAAAAATTGTAAAAGGTCTTCTTATACCATTTGACGAGTTCTTTCAAATTAGACAAACTTAATTTTTATTGTCAATGTCCTTTAACGAAATAACTTGAAACTGCACACATAAAAACGCCTTGTGACACTGAACATTTTATGTTAAGCAATCATAGAGGTGTAAGTGATTTTGAAATGTATGAAAATACTGTACCCTGGCGTCAGAGATCATCTAAGGCCCCGTTTACGGTACGGTCAGTCTTCCGTTGAAAAATCACTACGTTTCTTTGTTGTGTTAATATACACTATTCCGGAGTGGTTTTCTGTAGCGTAGTCACTACGCTTAGCACTCCGGCTGCAAATCACTACGCTATGGTAAATTTACCGTACCGTCATAGTGTAAAGAGACGATTTTTTTGTTACGGAACGCTCACCCCAATCCGGACCACCACCGTACCGTAATAGTGTAAACGGGGCCTAATTTACATATCAAACAAATTGAAATATTTTAAAAACAAAGAACGATACAAAAAAATTGTCAGAAAAGATCTTCTATTACAATTTTACGAGTTCTTTCAAATTTGACAAACTTCATTTTAATTGCCAATGTCCTGATCGATAATCACCAAAATATGTCCAACTGCTTTATCTAGCCAGATACAGGAGGTATAACTTTAAACTAAAATAAGCATGTATACCTCTCGTTGAAGTCTAACATTCTCTTCAATCTTCATCTCTAGTTCTTCAGCTGCCACATTTTGTTCAAATGGGTTCGTATTTGATGGCTATACAAAAACGTGCAATGTCATTAGCATCAAGATCAACAAGTGTAAACAACAAACAACAGTGTGTTCGACAGTAAACAACTGTCGACATGCAGTCTGACAGGGAAGCTTGGAACCTCTTTTGTGATAAAAAAAACAGCGGACAAAACTTGAAGATCTAGTTACGAAGGGAAGTCAGAATGCAGTCCTAGTGTTTTTAAAGTTTAGTTGATAAAGATTCTTCGTCGTTCTTCTTCGTCGCTTGCTCGTTTTTGGCTGTTCGCTTGGGAAATCGCTTTCAATACTCGGCTGACTGCATGGAAATCGAAGTGGGTCGTTCGAGTTTGAAGACGAAAATGCTTGTAGTAAGCCATTTGTAACTTTTTTCACTGAAAGACATGACACGATGAGGTTGGCATGTGGAAAATATTTGACTAAAGGGTAAAGACTTGTAGCGGTTTTGTTGAGTATATGTAGTTGGACAAAAGAAGAATGACAGTTTAGTATCAAAAGGTTTCAGCTTTTCTGTCTTCTCGTGGTATGTTTTTTTTATATATATATACTTCTATATAGTTTCATTTAGTGATTCAAAATACTGTGTTCACAAGTTTATGTATGTTTTGCCTACCGTTTTAAACTGTTTTCACACGTCGTTGAGCAATAATACTTTAAAACTTTATAAATGTCGCTCGTAAATTTTGCTTTGTCATAGTTTTCCCAGCGTTTCTCTTAAAATTCGCTGTTTTCACATGCAGTTGTCAAAATCCATTTGGATAATAAAACTCATTTGCATCTCCGTAGCTCTCTGCTAAATATATTTGTTCTGTGGCAAGCGAAATAGTTCTAAAAATCGATCAATTTTTAAGAGTGTAAAACTTTTTTGTTTTTGTTTTTAAATCCACAGCGGTCCGTATCGGGGTCCGCTAGCCAAAGGTATCGCTCGCTAGCCAATCAGAGCGCGCGAATCAGATGGACACCGGACCGGAAAAAAATAAATAGCAATACTAGGTCGCATTATACCTTGACAGATTTATTTTTACTTGAAGGGGGAGCTTGGTCGAGTTCTTCCTGAAGAATCCCCACACGCTTTGACAACTAAAAATGATCGTAATTTAAATGTAAGTACAGTACAGACGAGAATGGAATACTGGTAATTGAAATAGACTACATGTATATATCGTAGTTTAATAATACCATGATTGACTCGGTTTCTTTTGTTCCCACTGGGTAATTTAATTTTTAATTTTCCCCAAACAGGGGAAATTTCTAATTTTTTCCTCTAACAGGGGAAATTTCCGATTTTCCCCTCAACTTGGCAAATTTCTAATTTTTCTCTCATTAGCATGCATGACCAAACAGTACTCTTTTAGGGGGTGTTCATATATATGATTCCGGTAAGTGGGCTGACCCGGTAAGCGAGACAAAGTCTGTCTTGTGTTCATATGGTAGTTTTAACCACCTACACGCGTAAAAATCTCGCAAGTTGTTACAGCATTGTTGCCTGAACAACATTGATAAATGAACAGCATTGTTCATCATTGTTTCAACAAGTTGTTACAGCTTGATGAAACAACAACCGTTGTTCACGCATGTTGTAACAACCGAAGAACGTGTTGATACATCAACCATGTTCACCATTGTTGTAACATTGTTGTTCATCGTTGTTATTTCGTCAAGCTGTTACAACATGTTGTATCATGTGCGAACAACGTTGTTGGCTATAAAAATGTGCTGTTGCAACAACTTGTTCGTGAACAAGTTGTTCGAACCATAAGTGAACAACTTGTTGACAACTTGTTCACGGGGTACAGCACAACATTGTTCACACCTGTTAACAACCGTGAACAACTTGTGCGTTTTTACGCGTGTAGTGAGGAGAAATCATGAATAAAATTAGCTTGTCTGACAATCTGTGGCTAGACATCATGTAGTCATCAAAGATCACAATTTTGTCGTATTACACATGTTTGTTTGCTTCAGAATCAATCTTTTCTAATTATACAATAATATTGAGATTTATATTCAAATAAACAATAAAATCTTCAACTATCCTTAAATCTCATCAGAAAGAACTAACTTTTTGTCCTTAATGACTTCATCCCGCTAAGCGGGACGAGGTATTCATATGCAAAAATTTCATTTCCGAGAAATCGGGAAGCGGGCCAGCCCGGTTTCTCATATGAACACAACGAAATTTTAATAGGGAAATACTATACGGTTCCGGTTTGAGCGTGGACACGCGTAATTTGACAACACACGTTTCACGTGGGAAACTAACATGTTGCTGAAACTGCGAAGTTACTAAGGCCAAACGGCATTGTTTCTTCGCGAAAACATCGCGTTGTGGGGTTTGTCAGCGAAATGGCCGATCGGAAAAGAACTGTAGAGTTCTTAGCTTCACTTGACGAAGATTTAATTGTGTATAAAGATGAGTTATAAACATGACAACATTTGCTTTGAAAATTAGGCGCTCGTTTCAAATTGAAACAATACCGTTTGGCCTTAGTAACGTTACAGTTTCCGCTTAGCAACATGTTAGTTTCCCGTGTGAAACGTGTGTCGCGTGTCCACGCTCAAATCGGAACCGTAGCAAGTGTGAGGCGAGATCTCGGGAAGTGGGCCAGCCTGGTTTCTCATATGAACACAACGAAATTTTAATAGGGAAATAAGTGTGAGGCGAGATCTCAGCAAGCGGGCCAGCCCGCTTACCAGGATCATATGAACACCCCCTTACACAACAAAGAAATGCATTATTATAAGATAATCATGGTATTACAAACTAATATCATCACATGTTGGGAAATTAATGATTAAATGTCCTCTCAAGCATCGGGAGGATTTGTGACACAAATCCTCCCTCAGTTTTTGGGGACATTTAATCACTAATTTCCCTCACGTCATGGTATTTACTTATAATAATCTTGTTAGTTACCTGATCATTTCTAAATTGCAAACTATCCAACTCTTGCTCATACTTTCTGATTGTTTGTTCACGATGTTTAAGTCGTTCCTACAAAATAACTATTTAGTGCAATGATCTGAAAATTTCCATATATGGAAAGGTTTGGCATGATAGAATACTTTATGTTTTTAAGTGTGTGTAGGAATGAGTTTGTGATGAACCCACAATTTTCCAGGGATATCTGAGGGCATGAGTCTCAAGCTGAAATGCTCAGCAAGTGTTCAGATGCTTCTGTCTCTGGCATGCATATTTAATACTGCTAATAAACAAGAGGGGTTCAATTGAAAACAGAGGCATGCTGTATTATCCTTAAAAATCCTGAGCATTTTCCCATACATAAAACAAGATTTCTGTATCCTAGATTTAAGGTTAATCAACTACCCTACACCAGTCTGTTGTGAATCAGTAAGAGCATGATTGATATTCATAGTCTACTCCCACCTTCCCAGCTTCTCCCTCCTCAGTCCCTCCCTAACCTGCCCCCAGTGCCTCCCCAACCTCCCCTTAATGCCTCTCCAACCTCCCCTTAATGCCTCCCCAACCTCCCCTTAATGCCTCCCCAACCTCCCCTTAATGCCTCCCCAACCTCCCCTTAATGCCTCCCCAACCTCCTCCTAATGCCTCCCCAACGTCCTCCTAATGCCTCCCCAACGTCCTCCTAAAGCCTCCCCAACCTCCCCTTAGTGCCTCCCCAACCTCCTCCTAATGCCTCCCCAACCTCCCCCTAGTGCCTCCCCAACCTCCTCCTAAAGCCTCCCCCACCTCCCCCTAGTGCCTCCCCAACCTCCTCCTAAAGCCTCCCCAACCTCCTCCTAATGCCTCCCCAACCTCCTCCTAATGCCTCCCCAACCTCCCCTTAGTGCCTCCCCAACCTCCTCACAATTGAAAATCGAACAGAAAATTGGCACGCTGCATCAAGTGATGCAGCATGGCCAATTTGAAATTTACTAAATTCTAAACAAACACACACACAAAACAATAACACGTGAACTGTCCATATATAGCCAAAAACAAAATCAAGACAAAGAAAAAATCAATCAAAGTTATCTGATAGTTGAGATCTTTATTTATGCTCCATAGTTGATTTCCACGACTGATTCGAACTTTAAAATCCATTTTAAAGGCCAATTGGGTACACATATCTGCCAACAAAAACCCGACTTCCTTTGGGGGTAGTAAACAGCCAACAAACAACAAATTTTAGTCATTTTACATGGAAGTTTACGATACTAGATACTCTTCAATGGGTCCATTATTTTCCTTTATCTTCCACATGTACCACAATGCTCCTTCACTCATCATTCATATTGGGCCAGCTTCACTTGGTCTCGCATGTATTGATGAAGTTTACATGCAAGATATTCATTCTATGCATGCATGGCTAATCCAGGTCAGCCTGGATTTCGTGAGACACGACAGCTGCAATTTCTGATCGTGCCAAGTGCCTCCCCAACCTCCCTTAGTGTCTCCCCAACATCCCCCTTGTGCCTCCCCAACATCCCCCTTGTGCCTCCCCAACATCCCCCTTGTGCCTCCTCAACATCCCCCTTGTGCCTCCCCAACATCCCCCTTGTGCCTCCCAACATCCCCCTTATGCCTCCCCAATATCCCCCTTGTGCCTCCCCAACATCCCCCTTGTGGCTCCCCAACATCCCCCTTGTGCCTCCCAACATTCTCCCAGCACCTCCCGAACACCCCCCTTGTGCCTCCCACCCAACATTCTCCCAGTGCCTCCCCAACCTCCCACCAGTGCCTCCTCTTAGTGCCTCCCAACCTCCCCCAGTGCATCCCAACATTCCCCCTGTGCTCCCCCCCCCCCCAACTTCCCCCTAGACGGCCTTTTATAACTTTATTCTGGCCAACACCAAATTATTTTAGTCATTAAAAAGACCATCTTGCCAGAAATTCATTAACCACATACATCAGCATTCTATACTATACACTATACATGTCTGAGAAAATTTTTCATGATTTCTTAAACTGCTAAAGTCGACTGAAAAATTTCAGCTGACTTGAGTGGGATTTGAACTCGCACCTTCGGGATTCTGCACAGGGATTGGAGGTGAGTTTTATCCAGCTCGATGAGTGGTGGACCGGTATATCCCGAAGGTGAGTTCAAATCCTGCTGGGGTCAGCCAAACTTTTTCGGTTGACTTTAGCAGTGTAAGAAATTATGAAAAATTTTCTCATGTTTCTCTGAAGTTCTGTAATTGATAAATTAGATACCACAATTCCTAATCTATTCATCTCACCTCTAACGTTTTCTGTGAGTCTTGGCCCTCGATGACAGCTTTCTTTAAGACAGCATTCTGAGCCCTTAGCTAGATAAAAAAACAACCAGAAATTAAAGTCACGAATTCAAAACGTAAAAAACTCACAAAGATATTCATTCTAATTGAGCGATCAGCATACTTTTGCAAATTCAGTTGCCAGCTTTTGGTACTTTTCTTGCAAGCCAAAACTATCACTATTCATCTTAACTTCAATGATCTAACCCAGCAAAAAGTATTCAACGCGAAATTTCAATATGAATTGTCATACATAAAACTTCCTTCTTGTCCGCCATATTTAAATGCCATTGAAAAACCCACGAATTACCCGCGAATATCCAGGGAGGAAGCCTGGATTTTGCCTGAGTTGTTGACAAACGTAATCATACGACGAGAGGAAAGCAAAGTGTAGCGGTTTATGGTTGATTTAAACGAACTTTTAAGCGGCAAGAACTTCGTATGCATTCGCTGTTTCTTCTCAAAAATACGTCAATCATTAGTGCATTGAACTAAAGGTTTACTTAATTAAACAAAGGAGGTATAATTTGTATAAAAGTAACCGAATAATGGAACCCAGCCAAGCGGCAGAACTTGTGCCAAAGGACACTGAAATTGAGGCTGAGAGCAAGCAGGAAAAGGCACCACTTGGTTCGGCGACAAGTGAAGAAGTCGACGGTGCTAAAGGAAAGCACAAGTCGAAAAAACACAGGAGAAAACGCGGAAAAAAGCAACATTCTGAAAAGGGTTTTGAAAATGATAGAGGAGCGAGGAAAACCGGCGAAGAGACTGGGGGCGACGACAACGGAAGACCTTATGCCGTACGGAAGACAGGTCCAAGTTCAGCTGAGGGAGTGAAATCGGACCAATCGGGGACTAGTTCCACGCCCAAACGCGACAAACCGAGGGGTAGTGGAACTCCAAACAGACCTCATAGTGAAACCCCAAACAGACCTCATAGTGGAACCCCAAACAAACCTAGGGGCATCCCAAACACACCGAAAGGACATGGTCAGCACACTCCATCATCGAACCACCACACCCCAGCATCGAACAATCACACTCCCTCGAAGCAAGAGTCTGGCAGTAGAGCTCCACATTCATCACGAAAGAAAAAACACAAGAAAAATAAATTTTTTGAAGAGTACTGGACCAAAGAGCAGGTCTCGGCATCACTCAAACGCCAAGAAATCTACCAAGGCGTACTGAAGATAAGTCCAAAGAATTATGAAATGGCGTGGATTAGCCTCAAAGATTTCAAACGAGATGTTGGAGTCCTTGGCATGATGTCTCGAAACCGAGCACTCAATGGTGATGTGGTAGCCATCCAGATTTTGCCCCAAGAGAAATGGTCGGTCATGGCTAAAGAGATGAAGTACGATGAAGAGCCACTGGAAGATGTTGCTAAACAACTACTAGAGCTGAAAATGAGCTCTGACGAAGACGAGAGCCATAGTTGTGAGAAAAGTGTCAACAGACCCAAAAGTCCTAAAAAAGGGGGACATATTGAAATCAGTGAAGTTCCAGAAAAGTATCTGCAGAGAACTGCCAAGGTGGTTTACATAATTGAGAAGAAACATCCTAGGGTGGCCTGTGGTTACTTGCGACCAATGACTGACCCTAGCGACGAGGATGGGTTATTTTCACCGACCGACAGTAGGTTGCCAAGGTTACGCATATCTCATGACGCCTGTCCACCCGGATTCTTTGAGCGCCCACAGGACTTCCAGACAACATTGTTGATTGCTCGTTTGACAGAATGGCCTCAAGAGGCTCCGCTCGATTCTTATTTTGCTCAGGGTTGTTTTGCACGAAGTCTTGGAGAAGCAGGTGAAATTGAACCAGAGACTGACGGTATATTGATGGTCAATAACATTGACTGTAGCCCATTCTCTGAAAATGTGTTAGCGTGTTTGCCAAAAGACTTACCATGGAAGATCCCACAAGAAGAGGTTGACACCCGTCGTGATTTCAGAGAGGTCTGTGTGTTTACCATCGACCCAGCTACCGCACGGGACCTTGACGATGCACTGCATTGCAGCCGTCTGGACGATGGTACCTTTGAAGTTGGCGTACACATTGCGGACGTGAGCTTTTTTGTCAAGGAAAGGACACAGCTGGATGAGGTTGCATCGGATAGAGCAACGTCGGCGTACATGGTTCAGAAAGTTATACCCATGCTACCTCGATTGCTATGCGAAGAGCTGTGCAGTCTGAATCCGGGCAAAGACCGTTTGACCTTCTCAGTGGTGTGGAAGATGGATAAGAATGGTGTCATTCAAGATGAGTGGATGGGCAAAGGGATCATCAGATCACGTGTCAAGCTATCCTATCAGCATGCACAAGAGATGATTGACCACCCCGAGAAGTCTTGGAAGGAAGATGAACACCCCCCGTTGTCCGGTGGTGCTACTATTTCTGATATAGTAGAGCGTGTCCGCGCGCTAAATCGCATCGCTGTAAACGTGCGACGCAAACGATTCGAGAACGGCACATTACGGCTAAACAAGGCAAAGATCTCTTTTGACTTGGATGGCAAGACCGGGCTACCGATTGGTTGGCATCCTTACGTTCAGCGAGAAAGTAACCAACTCATTGAGGAATACATGCTGTTGGCTAACATGGCTGTTGCGCATCGTATCTACGACACCTACCCCGAGACGGCCTTGCTCCGTTGCCATCCGAAACCTGACCCCAGGCAGTTAGAAGAAATCAGGGCCCTCTGCAGTTCTCTTCAGATCAACTTCGCGCACGAATCGTCCAAAGGTATCCAGGAATCCTTGAACACGTTCAGTCCTAATTCACCCGAGCACTTGGTTCTCTCGCAGCTGGCCATGAAACCCATGAAACCAGCCAAGTATTTCTCCGCTGGATCAGCTGAAGGCGATCCCGATCAGTTCCTACATTACGCCCTAAGTGTCCCTCTTTATACTCACTTCACCTCGCCTATCCGCAGATATCCCGATGTCATCGTCCACCGGCTTCTTGCAGCCAGTTTAAAAGTCGGCCCAGTGCCCGAGTTCGCCGCGGATGATCTGGAACTTACTGCATCCCACTGCAATGACAAGAAGTTGGCGGCGAAACGCGCGGGAGAAGCGAGTCTTGACTTGTACCTAGGGGCGTTCATCCGAGAATGTGGTCCTTTGACCGAGGATGGCATTGTGGCGGACGTGATGCACGAATCAGTCGATATCCTGGTACCTAGCCTCGGTATTATCAAACGAGTCTACTTCAAATACTGCGAACAAGTCAAGTCGTTCGAGTTCGAAGAAAGAGACAAGAGCCGGCCGGCGAAGGTGCTCGTGACGTGGAAGGTCCCGGATGATAAGAACTCGAAAGAAAAACGCCCGCATACCTATACCTTGGCGATCTTTAGTCGTGTGCGAATTCTCCTGGCAACTGAAGGCGACAAGAAAAAGAACAAGGGTGGATTACGCTACTCTGGAGAATTACTGCCTTGTTCAGCTCAGAAAGAGAAGTAGAATGGAATTAAGAAAAACAAACTTTTACTGTCAAGAAATCCGAATGAATAAAATTCTTAACTAAATACATTATTTCGAAGCGAGAATGTATTTTAAAAATTGTAACCATAATTCTTAGGAATGATTGAAGATTTTATCATGATCTTTTAGAATAAGTATGAAATCAATTTTGAAACAATTTTCAACGATACATTAAATTATCTTAAACATACATTTGATGTGTTTATCTTTTTCTGACTATATTCTGCGTATTCGTTATATTTCTTATTTGCACCATACATCAACCAAAAATATTCAATCTACAATGACTACACGACGCCATTACAAAACTCTGCGCCTGCGGGGAAAACACTTTGCCATAATTATCTGTTTTTACTGTCATGGCAATAGAAGTGTTCCTAAAATGTTGTTCCAGGGCCGGATTAGGGCTGTGTGGGCCCCCCGGCATATTTTCAGCATGGGGCCCCTTGAAACCTCCCTCCCCCCCATGAGTCTCGAGCCCTGGGGCCCAACGCTTTCCAAAAAGCAAGTGCAGAACAAAAAGTTGTGCAATCGCAAAGCGCCGGGGCTCCCGAAAGCTTGGGACCCATGGATATAGTCAGTCTGCGAACCAGCGACCAAATTCGTGTTCTGGACGTCTGCACGTTTGCATTAGCAATGCTCTTCGTTTTCTTCAGCTTTTGAATACAAATACGACAGATGAAACAACTCGTACGCCTTAAATTAAACGCGAGACTTTTCAGCTTCAAATGACATCAAATTGTCCACGTCCAGCTCCATTAAAAATCTCTCGTGAATCTTTTTTTAATCCTTTTAAAATATACATTACATGTCGCTTGACCAATCACGTAGCGCCGTATAACAACAACTGACGACAAGCGCCAATTACAAGCGATTATAAAAAACCTTGCAAACTCGCAGGGAGTCAGAACACGAATTTGGTCGCTGGTCCGCAGACGGACTATATATTGGGTTTTAATTTCAAAACACGTCCGGCTGCGACGCAGGCTAGGGGCCCACGGCATATGCTACTTTTGCCATATGGTTAATCTGGTACTGTACACAGGCATAGGCTATACACTGAAGGCCAGACAGATATACTGAGATACCTATCCATACAAGATTCTATCTAAAGTATAAGAAAAACCTTCGAAGCACAGGAGAGATCAACTACAACTCTACTCACATGAGTCCAAGCCCGACAACGGGGTCATTCCCAAGCGGTCACCAATCCAAGTACTAACCCCGTCTAACCTGGCTTAACTTTTTGGTGAGAGGCAGCGCGCTAATAGCACTTGCCACCCTAGCCTGGTCCCCTGGCCCAATCAAAGAATATGGGCCAGGTAACCACTAAAGGCTTCTGCTTTCCTATTGGTTGAAATTTCGCGCGTTTTTAGTGGCTATGAGTAAAACTGCAATCGTCATAAGTGGATTTAGCCCAGATGACGCGAGAATGAGATTAGTGGTTACCTGGCCCATATTTCTTTTGAAATTGGGCCAGGGTACCAGGCTATTGCCACCCGTGCTCCCCAGTATTCTAGGGTTTCAGCTAAAAGAGATGACTCACAGGGACGCGTTCAGTCCTTAATTTTTCGGCTTTTCTAAAATATGTCGTCAAATATGTTTTCCCAAAAACCTTAGGTGGTAAACCAGACTTTCTGATTAGGGTTAGGCCAGGGTTTATGTTGTGGTGTCGAAAAGATTGCTAAAATCTTGAGACTTTCTGTGACTTGACGACGAATTTCGAAAAAGGAAATTTGACGACATATTTTGGAAAAGCCCAAAAGGACTGGACAGGTTCTTGGGGGCGGGGAAGCGGAGATAAGACCCTGCTTTTATATATCATCCCTTTTAGCCGAAACCCTAGTCATCACTTGTATGACGTCATCACTTGTATGGCGTCATCGCTTGTATGACGTCATCACTTGTATGACGTCATCACTTGTATGACGTCATCACTTGTATGACACCTTGCTTGTGTGACGTCATCACTTGCGTGACGTCATTTCTTGTGTGAAGTCACCACTTCCGCAGCATGCAGCCCCGTTGTTCACACACGCAATTTTTTTTCTTCTGATTTATAATTTTCGTCATGTTATCAAGAGTAAATATCAACACTAAACTTATCTAATACAGCATATAACATCTTCCCAGCACTTTAAATATTTTTTGCTACACCATTTAATACACAGATTAAATTTCTGAATACACAGAGATTAATTTAATATTCGAATAATTTGTTTATTTAACTTGCAAGCATTCTCTAGTAAGATACAAGACCGTATTGTCCTAGTTAACGGCACAATTATATTTTGATATAATCAGGTAAATGAATTTAACTGGATTGACTGATACGAGTCAGTTCATGTCCGTGGAGTAGTCGCAACTCTTTCAATGACGTGTAAACCAATGGCGCATTCCTATTTCTCTCATCAGCCTTTATTAGTTCATTGCTAAAACAAGAGAAAGATACATATAGGTGTGAGAGAAGAAGTCAACTCTGAATTCTCACATGTGAAATACTCACAAATTTCAAGGTTTTATAGAAAACCTGTACAAGCCGTAGATGTTGTAACAACAATCGAAATATAGTAAGGTTTGATACACTGCCGAAACAGAGAACGTGGGAGACTAAAGCCCCGCACAGACGACCAAGTTTTCCTTGACAAGTTTTATTTGTTCGTGTGCACGACACAAATTGACAAGTTTTTCCTTGACAAGGAGTAAAGGCCAGCTTTTGAACAAGGAAATTTGTTCGTGTGTATAGTCGTCAAGGAAAACTTGACAAGATCATCTCCTAAGCTTATTACACGATCATTGCCGTCAAGGAAAACTTGTCCAACCGTACACACGAGCAATCATAACTTGTCAAGGAAAATTGTTGGGGAAAAAACGTGTTCATCGTACACACGAGCAAGGAAAGCTACCAAGGAACTTGTCAAGAAAAACTTGGTCGTCTGTTCGGGGCTTAACGTTTCGAGCGAAGGCCCTTCGTCAGAGAGAAACGTAAAGAGTGTAAACAAACAACGAGCTTACATAAGATAGATAATCATGTGACCAAAAATAAGCCAATCAGATAAAAATAACAATAACAAATCAATAATGAGATGCGAAAGAGTTGAGCCCACCGGCGGCCATGTTGGTTCACCCAAAAGAACGAAAAGAACATGAATTAAATATAATTAATTTGCTTCGATCAAAGACTGCAATATTCCACCAGGTTGGTCCAGATAGCTACCTCGAGTTTCAAAGTTGGTTTTGCAGTGATTAGGCAATTTCTGGTGCTTAAAATCCTGGCTGAATTCGAGATTTCGGCCATTTCACTCCCCCAACTCCTGACCCTGACGTCCATCTTGTATTAAGACAATAATTATATTTATAATATGCATGACAAAATTACTGCATTTTGATTGGTTGAGAGGAACCTTTGGGTGTACCAACATGGCTGCCGGTGGGGTCAAACCTCGCAAGACGATTTGTTCTAGACCGCCCATCCAGTTAGTATAGAGATGAGTGGTGTTAACTCTTTCATATCCGCATAGGTAATTAGTATCTTATTCTGGCTAACGTCAAACGATTTTATTTACCGCTGGGAAACCCATAGCCAGGAATAACTTAAAATATAATTACTAAAGCCTGACTAACTGTTGTTTCGAATTTTTTGGTTGTTTTACCCAGACTGGTATTTACCACAAACCAATAAGAGTACAGAAGGTACGTTAGAAAAACTGTGGGGAGCCCCCTTAAGAGTTGTTTTTATCGCGTATTTCACTCTTACCCGCTCGTCTTCTTAGCCACGAAACAAACTTAAACAATCCTGGTTTATCTGCACTGCTGGCCATAGCTGGAGCACTTTCGGCGTTGTCACTAAAAAACAAAGAGAAAATTCATGTGATTACCAAAAACAGATCTACTGTACAGGGTAGAGTTTAGATATGTCAATCCTGTCCGAATAGCTACGTAGGATGTTAGTCTGGCTATCGTCAGACAACTTTGTTCAACAGACAGAAAAGCAGACACATACAGACAGACAGACAGACAGACAGACAGACAGACAGACAGACAGACAGACAGACAGATAGATAGGCATACAGACAGAGACAGACACAGGCATAAAGATAGACAGACAAACAGACAGACAGACAGATACGAATACAGACAGACAGACAGACAGACAGACAGACAGACAGACAGATAGACAGACAGACAGACAGACAGACAGAAAAATGAATAAATATAATGAACGAATGAATAGAATGAATGAATTAATGAATAAAAACATACGATCACGCTGTGGATATAACAATGGCTCTCAAAATATTTATTCGACATATTAGCTTAGTGAGCAAGTAGTGAACTACCAAGATTTATAACAAAGTTCTGACGTTTCACATGAAAGCTCTCACTCAGATTTATTCTGATGACAAGCTTTGTCTTCAAACGTCAGTATTTCGTTATCTGAAATCTCTGTAGTTGACCGACCACCCATTCGTTTCTTAAATACCGTAACAAAATGGCAACGAAGAACACCATTTTTATATCACTCCTGCATTGAAATATAAATTGCAATGTCACTTTTTAGTTTAAAAACAAAAATATACCTGGTGGCCCGAGCAGCATCGCCAGCCCCTTTGATGTCATCGTCAACTTCGCTTTTATCAGCTGCGTCAGCAACATCCTCATCAGCATCCTCATCAGCATCGTCAGCTGGGTCGTTGTCGTCACTACCATTCTTAGCGTCATCGCCAACGTCATCACCGTCGGAAGCTGGAGCAGGAGAATCACTAGATCCTTCAGCAGCGTCATCACCAGCATCATGACTACTGTCATTACCACTGTCATCACCACTGTCATCACCACTGTCATCACCACTGTCATCACCACTGTCATCACCACTGTCATCACCACTGTCATCACCACTGTCATCACCACTGTCATCACCACTATCATCACCACTGTCATCACCGGCATCATCACTAGCATCATCACCACTGTTATCACCAGCATCATCACCACTGTTATCACCAGCATCATCAGCAGCATCATCACCAGCATCATCACCACTATCATCACCGCTGTCATCACCAGCATCATCTCCAGCATCATCTCCAGCATCATCTCCACTGTCATCACCAGCATCATCACCATTGTCATCACCAGCATCATCTCCACTGTCATCACCACTGTTATCACCAGCATCATCACCGGCATCATCACTGGCATCATCACTAGCATCATCACCACTGTTATCACCACTGTCATCACCAGCATCAACACCAGCATCATCACCACTGTCATCACCGGCATCATCATCACCACTGTCATCACCAGCATCATCAGCAGCATCATCACCAGCATCATCACCAGCATCATCACCACTGTCATCACCAGCATCATCACCACTGTCATCACCAGCATCATCAGCAGCATCATCACCAGCATCATCACCACTGTCATCACCAGCATCATCACCACTGTCATCAGCAGCATCATCACCAGCATCATCACCACTGTCATCACCAGCATCATCACCACTGTCATCACCAGCATCATCACCACTGTCATCACCAGCATCATCAGCAGCATCATCACCAGCATCATCACCAGCATCATCACCACTGTCATCACCACTGTCATCACCAGCATCATCACCAGCATCATCACCACTGTCATCACCAGCATCATCACCACTGTTATCACCAGCATCATCACCACTGTTATCACCAGCATCATCAGCAGCATCATCACCACTGTCATCACCAGCATCATCACCACTGTTATCACCAGCATCATCAGCAGCATCATCACCAGCATCATCACCACTGTCATCACCAGCATCATCACCACTGTCATCACCAGCATCATCTCCAGCATCATCACCACTGTCATCACCAACATCACCACTGTCATCACCAGCGTCATCACCACTGTCATCACCAGCATCATCGCCGCTGTTATCACCAGCATCATCACTGGCATCATCACCAGCGTCATCTCCACTGTTATCACCAGCATCATCACTGGCATCATCACCAGCGTCATCTCCACTGTTATCACCAGCATCATCACCACTGTTATCACCAGCGTCTTCACCACTGTCATCGGCAGCGTCATCGGCGGCATCACTAGAGCGTTTAATATCACTGTCATCACCAGCATCATCACCAGCATCATCGCCACTGTTATCACCAGCATCATCGCCACTGTTATCACCAGCATCATCGGCACTGTTATCACCAGCATCATCACCACTGCTATCACCAGCGTCATCTTCACTATTATCATCAGCGTCATCTCCACTATTATCACCAGCGTCATCACCAGCATCGTCACTGGCACCAGCATCGTCACTGGCATCATCATCACTGCTATCACCAGCGTCATCTTCACTATTATCATCAGCGTCATCGCCACTGTTATCACCAGCATCATCGCCACTGTTATCACCAGCATCATCGGCACTGTTATCACCAGCATCATCACCACTGCTATCACCAGCGTCATCTTCACTATTATCATCAGCGTCATCTCCACTATTATCACCAGCGTCATCACCAGCATCGTCACTGGCATCATCACCAGCATCATCACCAGCATCATCACCACTGCTATCACCAGCATCATCGCCACTGTTATCACCAGCATCATCGGCACTGTTATCACCAGCATCATCACCACTGCTATCACCAGCGTCATCTCCACTATTATCACCAGCATCGTCACTGGCATCATCACCAGCATCATCACCACTGCTATCACCAGCATCATCACCACTGCTATCACCAGCGTCATCTTCACTATTATCATCAGCGTCATCTCCACTATTATCACCAGCGTCATCACCAGCATCGTCACTGGCATCATCACCAGCATCATCACCACTGCTATCACCAGCATCATCGCCACTGTTATCACCAGCATCATCGGCACTGTTATCACCAGCATCATCACCACTGCTATCACCAGCGTCATCTCCACTATTATCACCAGCGTCATCACCAGCATCGTCACTGGCATCATCACCAGCATCATCACCACTGCTATCACCAGCATCATCGCCACTGTTATCACCAGCGTCATCACCACTGTTATCACCAGCATCATCACTGACATCATCACCAGCGTCATCTCCACTGTTATCACCAGAAACATCACCACTGACATCACCAGCATCACCACTGGCATCACCAGCATCATCACCACTGTTATCACCAGCATCACCACTGGCATCACCAGCATCATCTCCACTGTTATCACCAGCGTCATCACCAGCATCGTCACTTGCATCGGCGTCAGCATCAGCGTCAGAATCGGCATCAGCATCGGAATCAGCATCGGAATCGGCGTCGGCATCACCATCTGCGTCGGCGTCAGCATCGGCGTCGGAATCGGCGTCGGCATCACCATCGGAATCGGCGTCGGCATCAGCATCTGCGTCGGCATCAGCTTCAGCGTCAGAATCGGCATCGGCATCGGCGTCGGCATCAGCATCGGCGTCGGCATCAGCGTCGGCATCGGCGTCGGCGTCAGCATCGGCATCAGCGTCGGCATCAGCGTCGGCGCCACCTTTGGAAACAGCGTCGGCATCGGCATCAGCATCTACATCAGAATCAGGTTCAGCGCCAGCGTCGGCACCAGCGTCGGCACCAGCGTCGACACCAGTGCCAACGCCTTCATTAGTACCAGCATCAACATCAGCGTCTGCACCAGCGTCAGCTCCTGCACCGGCATCTTTACCAGCACCCGCATCTTTATCAACATCTGGTGCTATGCTGCTCTGATCTGTTTGCCCTCCAGTGACAAATCTATAAAAAACAATGTTATCGTAAAATTTCTAAATCTCTACAAGCTTGCAGCGGGATGGAATTTCTATGACACATTTTGTGGAACCATGTAAATCAAACTAAACTTTCGCCTGATTGATTCAGTATGAATAATACAATATTCAAAATACTTATTCAGTCCTTTATGTAATATATCATACACGAGGAGGAGTGTTTCATCAGGATATCCAACCACCGAGACGTTTGTTGAAAACCGAGGCGAAGCCGAGCTTTTTGAACAAACTTTGAAGTGTTTGGATATCCTGATGAAACACTCCTCCGAGTGTTTGATATAGCATCTCAAACAAAACAGACATGATTTTTCTCACTCGTCTTAGTCCAATATGGTCCAATGCTTTGATTTTAAGTCAAATATTGCCTAAATACTTCCACTAACTTGGCGTTTGATTATTCGGACTAATTTCTTCCAGAGTATAGAAAGAGCTTTTTTTTCATGAACACTTAAAAATCGTTGAAAATCATAAGCCCAAACAAAAAAACACCTCTGTCCCATTAACTTTGATTTTTTTTAAAAATTTTACTCCATTACAAATCTAGAAACACTGCATTAAATCTGAGCATGAAAACGTTACTTACATAAGTCGCTTAGTGTCTATAAACTCAAATAAGATATTACTGATATGGATTCTATATAAAGTGAATAGTTGAATGCCAAAATATTTTCTGACTTGAACTTCTATTTGTTGTTATATTGAGGTTTGTATTTCCAAAATTGTTAATGAAGATGACGTCAATGTAAGCATTTGTGTGTGCTTTTTTCATATGATAAACCACTTGAAGATTTTAATGAAAAAAATGATAAAATATAGAATATACTATTCAAGTATTCCATTAACATGTGAATTGGGTAATTTTTATATTAATGAATTTTGAATTTTCGATTTAAATATTTTGCCATATTGGGCTTAAGTTATATTATTATATGGCTGGCTTTGATTTCCGGTCCGTACGCAAAACGACGTACGCTGATTGGTTCCTGAGAGGTCGGGATTTTACGATATTAACCTCGGGTCAATACGCTTTTTTCTCGGCCCTGTAGTTTTTGGCGAGAAAATTTCTGAGTTGATTTGAATACAAATAAAATAGAACTAGGTATCTTTATTCAAATATTCTGAACAATAAAATGTGTTGGAACATTACTGCTGGTTTTCTTTAAAGCTGGTGTAAACTGGTGTAAACAAGAAGGCCACGAGCGACATGAAATAGTTAACAGGTAAGGTAAACAGCATACTCCCGGGACGAAAACAACGCTCGAAGCTTAAAAGTAAAGTGAACCAATAGCCATATAATAAATTCCTTATTAACCTCGTTTGCTCGGTCTATAGGGGAAAGTATTTGCCCTCGGTTTTATCGCACAAACCTCGCTCCTTCGTCGCTCGGTCTGTACGAAAACCTCAGGCAAATACTTTCCTGTACAGACCTCGCACTCGGTTAATAAGTCCTTAATATAAACACTTTAATAGTCTAAACAAGAATACCATAATACCACGAAAAAAGCTTTGTATTATTAAAACTTTATTTCAGAAAGTTTAAGGAGATCTGGTTAAATAAAAAATCGTAATGACCAGTACATATATATATTAAATGAAATAAAATAGTTAAATTAAGTTAAATTAAATTAACTATACATGACTGTTTTCAGTATAAATCACATCAAAACCAATCAGACTTTGTTGTTTAAATTAGCGGACTTGCTTGGGCATTCTGGGTCTCGTGTAAAAGCACGACTTGTTCGCCAGTTTCAATTTCAGGATCAGGTTTTTCAATTTCTGTAACAAAAAGGATATAGCGGAGTATAAACACAGTATTATGTAAAAAAAATTGTACATTCCTCCAGGGTTAAACCGATTCAGAAGTCATAATCTAATTCCTCATGTAAACACACGACAAAGTTGTCTTGAGGGGGGTAGGGTGTCCCTCTTACCCAAGCCAACTTTTAGTCCATGTAAACGGCCCCTTGAACCTTATAATCTTTGTGTGGATATTAGATATACTCGCTTGAAGAAACATACCTGTCCATTTTGCAACTAGTTTTTATGCAAAAGTAATCGTTTGGATTAGCTTTTGTATAGAGTCTTACCAACTGGAGAAGTTTTTCGACTATCACCCGATTCAGTTTGGATATTTGGCTTATCGTTTACTTAAATTAAGTGACTCCATTTGAAGTGAACAACGCGTTGGCATTTATTTTTTGTTTCTTTAATTTATTTATTTAATAACTTTATTGCCTATCATAGCGGCAACTGTTGGTCAAACAGGGCGAAATGCCTCAATTGAACATGACTACCATGGTGTAGGTGTTGATTTTAGGGAGGGAGAAAAACCGGAGTACCTGGCGAAAACCCCTCGAAGTACGGGAGAGATCAACTACAACTCTACTCACATGAGTTCCAAGCTCGATTCCCAAGCGGTCACCCATCCAAGTACTAACCCCGTGTAACCGGGCTTAACTTTTGGTGAGAGGCAGCGCGCTAACAGCGAACCCTATACCCGTGCTCCCGCAAGCATGACAGCATTCACTAAAAATTTCAAGAGAATCTGACGTACAGTCTTCGAGCTATGAACTCTCTAATAGTCGAGGAGGAGATTCCGGAAAGAGGCCTAGAAAATGCATTACGTAGCACCCCCACTACGCAATAGTTTTAACTCCAGATTATAATAGGCTGATACCAATAGAAAATTGCTAGGTCAGTCGTACTCACAAATTGTGGGGTCAGTGGCCTGCTACATGGAGGGGGTGGGTGGTCCTTTAGTTAGACAGACTTAAAGTACACATGAAACGAAAATTAAGTTTGTCTTATTTGAAAGAACACTTAAAATGATAGAGTAACATCTTTTGCAGTTTTTCGTTTCCTTGCTTCGTTGTTGAGATATTTCAGTTTGTTGATGCACATGTGACGTCAAGTTGTTTACTTTACATATCGAACAAACTGAAATAGACTGACCTAGCAATGTTCTATGGGTACCAGCCTATTATAATCTGGAGTCAAAACCATTGTGTAGTGGGGTGCTACGTGGTCGACTTTTTCTCGCTTCTCCTCCTCGACTATAAGTTGTCCAGGCTTATTTCATTTCCATGAGAAATTTGGGCTCTCAGTAACAATGCCTTATGACGTCGTACGCAAATGAACAACTATTCATACCAAATTTTGAAAGCCATATCTTTGGATTGGTTTGACTAAACTGAATCAAATGTTGGAAATTTTCCTTGGGGTAATGGTCTGATCGCATTGTGTAGTTTCTTGCAGTTAAACCAATCCAAAAATATGACTGATTTCCCGTTTTCTCCCACAAACAAACGTGTGACGTCATTGCTCAAATTGCATAGCCAATAACTCAAGAATGAGATAAGATTTGAAAGGCATCATAGTCAATCGAGATATGGTCTGGAAACTCGGCAAACTTCAAAGCGCCTATAATGAGCTGGGATTTTATGTTGAACCGTACCTTACACCGTGCACATCCTTTGTTTTAAGGTTTATTAATATTTAAATAGCACGGTTGAGTGATTGAACTGAAACGTTGCTATTGGACAATTCGTTCATTATACTAAAGTACAATGTGTTCAGTGACCGTGCACCGTGCACAAAAATGCATAAAGGCGAACAAAAAGATAGGCCAAAGACTTTGCTGAGTTTCCAGACCATATCTCGATTGACTATGAAGGCATGTAAAAGCCATTTTTCCATTATCTTAGGTGTTCTTCCAAATACAATCGTTGTTTCATAGGCACTTTAACAATGCTAACCCGACTATCTGAAACTGTAAATCGAAGACAAGTGTAGGAAAAGTTTTCATCTTACCCGGTACTGTTTTCTGAGAAGCTGAGAACCACTGAAATAGTCCTGGTCTCGCTGCGCCGTTCATCGCTGCAGGGGCATTTTCAAATGACTTGTCTCTAAATAAGCAATGAATTAATAAATATCAGCTGAAATCTTTGTTCAATGCCCATTGGCTGTAGCCACACTTGACTTTAGTATCGTAAGTATGCAAGGTGTGCATTGAATGTTAATGCTACAATTAGTTGATTAAATTCTTACTATACCTGCTAGAGCCAGGGAAGCTGTCTCTGACATTATCGTCATCGTCGTCGTCGTCGTCGTCATCGTCATCATCATCGTCATCATCATCATCGTCGTCGTCGTCATCATCATCATCTTTGTCATCATCATCATCATTATTATCGTCATCATTATCATCATCATTATCATCTTTGTCATTATCATCGTCGCCATCATCCTTGTCTTTATCGTCATCTTCGTCGACATTATCATCATCACTCTCAGCGCTGCCTTGAGGATCTTCACTATCATTATCGCCATCATTATCATTATCTTTGATATCTTGCTCTTCATTATCGTTATCAGCGCTATCTGGATCAGCCTCCTTGTCATTATCATTGCTGTCCTGATCTTGATCTTGATCTTGATCCTGGTCGTTGTCGACGTCGGGCTTACTGTCGATGTCAGTATCTGTGCTAGTATCACTATCAGTATCGTTATCGACACTGCCCAAATCTAAATCCAAATCAAGATCTTTGCTGACTTCTTCATCGTTATCCTGATTAATTTGAGTAACCGCAACGGCGCTCTTCTGATCGGTTTTTCCCTTCACAACATTAATCCTGTAAAACAAAACAACATTAAATATATAAATCACTGTAATCTTACGAAACGATAGAAATAGTATAGAAACACAAGTTGTGGAACCACGTAAATTAATTGACAGCTAAGCTTTCATCTCATTGATTCAAAATGTCCCTGAGCATGAGATCACACCAAAAAACAGTTCATCTCAAGCGAATTGGTTATTTTAATAAAATTCAATTCTCATTCAACTCTTTAATATTAAAAAAGAAGAAGTTGAAAATCCATTGCATGAAAAGACACGACCAATTAGTTCAGTACATGGCTACATATGCTGCGTTGATTTGGTGTTTCAATATCACAAAAGATATCGAAGAGAAACGCCCAGAAATTGCGACAAACTTAATGTAGACTTTATCAAAGAATAGTGACTGTATGTGTTCTTTGAGAAGTGTTGACAGATTCCTACCTGTTTCACTGATGTATACTTTATGTGACCAAATTTGCATGAGATGCAATAAGCCTCTGCCTTTAGAAAAAAGAATCAGTTCCTGTCGGCTATAAGATACTTGGCATAGCTTTTCAGGATCCTTATAAGCTGCATGATTCTATATTGTGTGCGAGGTAGATCGTGGACCAGCTTTTTGCAACAACCCCTAGGCTTGACCACGGATGAGTTTGACGAGAAAAACCACTGTTGGAAAAGCCGATGAGTTTAAACTTTCTATCGGCTCCGGTAATCAAGAGCCTTTCAAACGAATCCGATTTAAACATAAGAATTCCAAAAAACAAAACAAGATGCAGACGCACAATTCACGAATCCCATTGTATTTGTGGTATACATTGTAATGTATAGCTTGGTGTTTTCTTGTTTAACAGTAAGTAGAATGCCTAAAAAAACGAAATTGATTTCTTGTTATTTAGAATTGGCTTAAAACATGAACAGAATAATATTAAAATATTATTACAAGCAAAACGAGTTAGTTTATAAACGTCATTTAGCCAAATATTAAAAAAAGTAACGTCAAATTAAATAGTCTCTTTTACAAACCTGTTTTCCAAGCTTCGGTTGCGAGGGCGATACGTTTTTAAAATCCTCCATCAATACGACTTGTATTGTTCGCCATGACGACGAAAAACTGTCGAAAAAACGCCCGCCTCACTGAAAACGAGTTGAACTGAGATAGAGCTTCGGAAACCGGAAGATTTCTCGAAGAGAATGGTAATATTTGGTGAATTGATATAATCACATCATTATTACTATAGCGAGCGATATACCGTCTCTGTACAATCGCTCGTGTGGGAGCTGAGAGCAAAACAAATATCGATCCACCCCAAAAAATACGCCAAGTAGACACACAATATATTAACTCATTCCTGTCCGAGGGCTTCCCCAGAGGTGAATAAAATCGTCTGGCGTTAGCCAGAATGAAATACTAAAGACCGATTCGGACAGGAAAGTGTATATAAACCCAAATTTTTTATCATCTGAATACGTTCTACATAGAGCAAACAGTTGTTCAGTGAAATTTGTTTTTGATTGGAGCTATTCTTCAATGTTTTTTTGGCGATTCGCATTTCTGTGAGATGACGTCTATGTAGGCATTTGGCTTTCTTTCTCTTTTTGGCAAGATAAACTACCTGAGAATTTTTGTGGACAAACTCATACAATATGGAACATGTTGTTCAAACACACCATTAATGGAAGAATTGGGTCATGTCACTCATGCAAATAAATAAATATTGTATAGATAATGATGCACTATACTTTAGCGTCATCTCATTACCATTTTGAAAACAAAAATCTCTATTAAAGCAATAAAGGTTGCTCCAATCTAAAAAATATTTCGTTGTTCAACTATTTGCCAAAGGTAGAACGTATTTAGATGATAAAAAATTTGGGGTTATATGCACTTTAAGGAGGATCGATAGAGACAGCTATGAAAAATCTCTCTTTTAAAATATTTTGCAGTGCAGTTTGTGCTTCATTCTTGCACAGCTCTAGTATTACTCTTGAGTATTGAAAAATATTAGACTGAAATTTTTGTGGCGATTACATCGGGGAGAATTTCAGCCCGGTTGAACAAGCTGATAATATTATCTTCATGCAATCCCGGCTCCATTTTTAAAGTATTTTATTTCGCAAAACGAAAAAGCGAGACGAAAACTCATTCCGTCATATAACGCAATATAACTGTGTTCAGTTTGTCTATCTTTTTTTTCGAGTTCAAATGAACTAACATCTTAGATAAGTTCTTAGCAAAGAACACAACATCAGTTGTTATGAATTAATGTTCAAATAAAGTCCGAATCAGTGAGACGAAAGTTTAACTGTAGACAAATATATATATAGTGATTTCCACAAACTGTGTCATATATAATATCTAACTCCTTACACCTTTCTAACTTCCTTTCGAGCTCAAATAAAATAATTGTACACATATAATTTATAAAGTATACTTAAGGTGAACACCACAGTAAAGAAATAAAGACGAGCTTTGGCTTTTGACAAAAAAATAATAATAAAGAAACATTTTAATTTCTTACGTGTCGCCTCCTTTTTTTACTTCGGTCGTCTCATTGCCTTCTGGGAATGCTTGTACAGCAACGTCGCGAACACTTCGACCATGGCAAAGAAAAATCCCAAAAGCACAGACGAGAAAGGCCAATATGGCTGAGACCTTCATGTTGGTTTGGTGGGCTAGAGCTGGTTTGGTGGGCTAGAGCTGCTTCGAATAATTACCAAAGTGTACACAATGACGCTTTTATACTCCAACGTAATATATTGCGTAAGTTGCTGTCCAAATACCAATGCAAAAATGGAAGATGATGTTGTCTGAAGTGTCACCTTGCGCTCTCGAGAAAAAAATTACAAACGCATATAAGACATTTCGCGATATTGGTCACCAGGGTAGACGAAAACGAATATAAAGATAAAATATATTCCTCAAATATCTGGATTCCTCGATATCATACAAGAAATAAATCAAAAAGTACAGCTGTATGATGATCCCGGATCACATGGCTCGAAAAGCAAAAAGCCTGGTCCTAAGTAGATAAGAGTTCTCATCTTGTGTTATCAATGCCCGACGAGGAACCATGGGGTCGCTAAGGATGCTGAATTTTTTCAGGTTGTGAAGCAAAAAAACGATATTCGTCTGTTGTAGCAACTTGTCGAGCTCAAAGTTCCCACTCTGTGGTCTAGATTGTCCGTTTCCTCAATCGTACAATCTTGAAACGTTAGACTCCTACGTTTTCTGTTTCGGCAGTATATCTAACCTTACTATATTAAAAATGTGGAGGGCTCCGCTCGAAACGTCAGTATTTCGTTAAATAAAATTTTGCATTTAAAAAATTGTTTAGATACGTCTCTGAGAAGGATTCTAAAATCGAAATGAATGACCAGAATGGTAGTTAAGGAATATTCAGAAATGTTTTACGGTCGTCAACTAGGATATCATACCTAGGGCCGTCGCATTAAAATAGCCTGAGAACTAGCCAAATTAAGCGTTGGTGTTCCACCTACTGAGTAATACAAGTTGTACGACTAAAACTGTTTTAACAATCGAAATATAGTAAGGTTAGATATACTGCCGAAACAGAGAGCGTATAGGAGTCTAACATTTCGAGCGAAGGCCCTTCGACAGAGAGAAACGTGACGACGTTCTCCGTTTCGGCAGTATATCTAACCTTACTATATTTCGATTGTTGTTTCAACACTGCCTACGCAGCACGCTACTTTTATTTCAAAACTGTGTTAAGGCTTTTTGGTGAAGGTAAATTTGGAATAAAACATGCCAATCGTTTTTTTTAAACTTCGAGTTAATTTGAGCTCACAAACGTACCACATGCAATACATGTATACGTATACAGTTCATAAAATATCACTTTAGCTATATCTTATATACAAACGTTACAGCTTCGGAGCACATGACTATGAATTTGCAAACTAAGCTTTCTGTCCAAGCCTCAGTAGGGGCCTTAAGCAAGCTAGGACGATGACGGCAATTAAGTTACTACATTTAAAAGAAACCATGTATCAGGACATCGTATATTGTATGCTTCATGTATTTTGTAAGATCCTTTGAAAGCCAGCCATAGCTTCGACAACGTGACGTACGATAGATTAACGCCTATGTAAACTAACAACTTTTGCTGTTCAACAAAAAAACAACAACCCAAAAAACACCACAACGTCGTCTTGAAAACGTGAAAACGCTTCAGTTGACGTTATAAGTGCAACGAGGACGGCGTTGGGATTACTCTTGCATGGGACTGCAAGTTATTCAACGCTTTGTTTTGGTTGAAGAATACTATTGTACTTGGGTCGTCGTCGTGACGTTCGCGGGAGTAGCTCAGTAGCTCAAACGTCTAACCGGTTGCAGGGTTGATCCCTGTCTAGGACTTCGAAATATTTTCTTAGTATTTGGGCTTGACGAATTAACGTCACATTACACAAAGTTCGCACACGTAACATATATGCGCTATATGTATGTGTATTAAAATTAAACTCTTTCATTTTAGTTATTTAAAACAGTTATTAAACATTCAAGTTACTTCACATTTTCTTAATATATATTGTTATCAAATAATTTCTCAAGGCTTCTGCATGTGTAGTTATATTGTAAATTTTACAATATTACACAGATATTATAAACAGAGGGCAATTTGGAATCAAGCAAATGATGACATTAACGTGATGGGCTTCATGACACGAACATTATATTTTCCGTCAGGGTTGACAAATGAATTATGGGTTTATCCATAAGAGAAAAAAACCCATTTATATTATTCGAAGTATATGTGACTGTCGTGTCAACGGCCACCTTGATTGCTGGTCGCCATGCAAAGAAGTCACAAACATAAATCATATCAAATCTGGTGAATATCGCTAATATAACAAGGTATGCTTATAAGCAATCTTCGTTTACAACGTTAAATAATTTTAGTTATTCATATTATTCGCCTATTGAATAGTATACCACCAAAAAAACACAACATAAAATGAATGTTTCTATGTTAGTAGTGTTTTCAGCTGGTAAAGTTTTTTCGTTTGTTTTTGTTGTACAAGCTGTCGTTAGGGTTCGAGTCCCGTCTGGAGCTCAGAGTTTTTCTCAGCTGAGTTTAACTTACGACAGCTTGTACAGCAAAAACAAACGAAAAAGCTTTATAAAATTAATGTTTACTAACGTCCTGCCGATCGAGCTCATAGTTTTTTTTCTGAGTAACAACTTATAACGTGCATGCATGTACAGCAAGAACTGCTTGCTCTCTCTCTATATATATAGCCCAGTTAACTCTTTCACGTAGGTGGGGTTCTCTGTGACGACTAGTAAAATCCCCCTGGCGTTGGCTACAAAACCAAGTCGTCAACTGCTGGCAACTATCAGATACAATATTCTCGTACAAATAATAAAAAAAAAATGCTTTCTCTAGAATTGGCGCAAAAATATGGAATAGTATTCCAATACATATCCGCAGTTTAAGAAAAGAAATATTTCTTAATAAAATCCATGATTTGCTTTTTCATATCCTGAATGTTGAGAATGACTTATGTTGATCTTCCATAATTATGCAAAGAATCCGAATATAATTATTGATTATTCCAGCCTACCCATGCAAGACTAGTCCGAGTATAGTGGCCCAAAAGGGAAAAAAAACACAACAACAACAAGGGAATATTAATTATTCGAACGTTTTCATGGCGATAATGTAATATAAATAAGTTTTGTGGAAACACCACGTAAAATATTTATTTGCTAAGCTTTCGGCCTGTTGACTCAGGACTTCATCAGAGCAATGACAACAAGTTGTTGGCTCACGTCATTTATAAACTAAACAACTGATTGTCTAAGCAATTGATTTTGTTTTGTTTTTTAATTAATAAAATTAACGTGATACGCCATTGTATTCTTACGTGATTTAATTGATGAGTTGCTTAGTTTAAAAATGACGTGAGCCAACAGCTTGTCGTTATTGCTCTGATGAAAGCCTGAGTCAACAGGCCGAAAGCTTAGCAAAGAAATATTTTACGTGGTGTTTCCACAAAACTTATTTACATAACAAGGGATAATAATAATCGTATAATGACTAATAATGGCTGTTATTATTATTATTATTATTATTATTATTATTATTATTATTATTATTATTATTATTATTATTAATACATCTACATACTCGAACTGACTGTTGGATTTGAATCTAATCTTCTTACTAATGCAACCCGTAAGAGACATAAATATCTAGAACTTATTAACGAACAGCACAAAAATTATGAAAAAGTTAAATTTATAAATTTATCTATCAGTTCGCTTGGAGTTTTTAATCAGTCAGCTGTAGACTTTATTGAAATGCTGAAAGACCTGAAATTTGACGAACGATGTAGAAAGTACTATACTCAGAAAATTATGAACACTTGCATAAGGACCTCTTACTATATATTTTGTAAACGTAACAAAAAAATGGGATGACCCGACTTTAATGTCATACTAATATTTTTATACCATATAGTGTTAATTCAAGTAGACATTGGTAAACTACCTGTAAAAGAGAGATTTATCATTGTAGTATACGTAAATCATAAACAAATAAAGTTTCCATTATTATTATTATTATTGTTATTATTATTATTATTATTATTATTATTATTATTATTATTATTATTATTATTATTATTATTATTATTATTATTATTATTATTATTATTATTATAAGACTTTAAATTCGACACTCCCTGTAGAAAGTATATCGTAAAGAAAATCATCAACATATCAATAAGAACCTCGTATTATGTATTTTGTCGACGTAACAAAGAATGGAATAACCCAAAACTAATGACATTCTAAGATTTTTATTCTCATGTAGCATCAGTTCAAATAGTCAGTGGTAAACTACCTGTAAAAGCGAGGTTTATCATTGTAATTTCTACGTTTAATGACCAATAAATAAAGTTGACATTATTGTTGTTATTGTTATTATTGTTTTCATTATTACAGTCAAAATGGAAATACCTTCCCACTCCGCTTCTGTAGTTTGTTGTGTATTACTGTATTTCTATAGCTGCTACAGAAACGTGAGGAAATTCTAGCGATAAAAGTCGCTTATTTTTGATTTATATTTGTTTGTTGGTATCGATTTGGGAGAAACATTCGTTATATTAGGATTAAATTCCATGAAAGCTAAATTATACTTTTTATTCACATTTATCGACAATTTGCATATTTATTGCATTCATACGTTTCTGTAGCGACTACAGAAATACAGTAATACACAACAAACTACGGAAGAGGAAGTAGGAAGGTATTCCATTTTGACTGTAATCTATAAACGTTTAAATCTTCGAAGTTGAACAATTCGTTGATACAAAATAAACTGATTACCTTATCGTCCTTATATATATTTATACATATTTTCTGTCATTGTTATTATATCTACAGTGTGTATAAAAAACCCCGGAACCCTTAAGCCCCGCACAGATGACCAAGTTTTCCTTGACAAGTTTTTCCTTGACAAGTTTTATTTGTTCGTATGTACAACACAAATTGACAAGTTCTTCCTTGTCAAGGATGACAAAAAAAAGGCTGGTCGTGCCAGCTTTTGAACAAGGAAATTTGTTCGTGTGTATAGTCATCAAGGAAAACTTGACAAGATCATCTCTTAAGCTTATTACGCGATCATTTAATACCGTCAGGGAAAACTTGTCCAACCAACCGTACACAAGAGCAATTATAACTTGTCAAGGGAAATTGTTTGGGAAAAACGTGTTCACCGTACACACGAGCAAGGAAAGTTACCAAGGAACTTGTCAAGGAAAACTTGGTCGTCTGTGCGGGGCTTTAGAAAATGAATTAGTATTCTTTTAAAACAACCTATTGTAGTAGTTTGAAAGCCCTAAAAGCGCTGCGTTATAAATTAATCAGCACATAAGTTAAACAGGAAGAAAAAAAGCTTTTAAATACTTTCACCATGCACACACTTCAAGTTATCTTAATTTCCCAGGTGTATAAGACCGTGTTTTTTAAGCATCCGTGGCTCAGAGGTGTTTAGGGCTTTCAAACTACTACAATAGCTAGGTTGTTTGAACAGAATACTAATTCGTTTTCTAAGGGTTCCAGGGTTTTTTTATACACACTGTATAGAACTTATATTTTGTTTATATATTTACAGCAATCTTCGCCTTGATTAGCTATTGCTATTTGCGGGGTATTGTTAACTTTTGTAAAAAAGTTGTATAATAAATGTATTAAAAATTGAATTGAAAAATTGGATGCCGTCCAGAAAGTGTCAATCTGTAATTAGATATACTCGGTTAAAACAGAAGGTAAGAATGAAAATAGGAAATCTAACTTCAAAACCACAAAAGTAATCCCTTGGTACTTGTAAGGAATTTTATATTCTGTGTTTCATTATTTCACAGAATCTAAAGGTCGGCGTTTTTCGGAACTGCTTTCACGCTCGTAAACAAAGATGGTCTGTCAAGGACAGTTAATATTAAACTGGCTATGGGAAAAAGCTTGCATGGATAATCCAAACAAAATAGTCGTTCAGGAACACAAATTCATTAATGTCTTAATGTAGAATTAATACACAAGATGCTGAACACAGTGATAACATTTTCATGCCGAGTTCCGAGAAAAACTAAATAACGGTTTTCGAAGAAATCCAGATCTGATTCAGTTTTAGTCATTTTCCCTCGCGGTCAGAAAATACACACGCCAAAACGCACACTCTGTGTCGGACCTGATGCAGAATGATGTCAGATCTGTTCAGAAAAATGTAGCGACCCGACCTGATACAGCCTGTTGCAGTATCAGCTATGATACACCTATGATATCATATCTGTATCATACCTGCAGCTACCACAGACTGTTCAGAACAGATTCTGTCAAACTGTATATCAGCGCCTGACACGGTCAGTGCTGTATATAACAGACTGAACAGGTATGTTGTCTGCGGAGCTGTCGCAGTCTGTTAGAAATTCTAACTAAATGTTTATACATCAGCGCTGGTACATTCTGTAGCTGTCAGGCTGTATCGTTAAAGAGGCACATATAGCACTAATAATTTTTTTAAATAAAAATCCACAAACTTTAATTTCAAAACAAACTGTTGGAAGCAAAAGTACATTCACTTTGATTCCAATTCCCTGTTTGTCTGTTTTGCTTAAGCAGACTTAAGCCCCGCACAGACGACCAAGTTTTCCTTGACAAGTTTTATTTGTTCGTGTGTACGACACAAATTGACAAGTTTTTCCTTGACAAGGAGCCTTGTTCAAAAGCTGGTCATGCCAGCTTTTGAACAAGGAAAATTGTTCGTGTGTATAGTCGTCAAGGAAAACTTGACAAGATCATCTCCGAAGCTTATCACGCGACCATTGCATGCCGTCAAGGAAACCTTGTCCAACCGTACACACGAGCAATTATAACTTGTCAAGGAAAATGTTTGGGGAAAAACTTGTTCATCGTACACACGAGCAAGGAAAGCCTACCAAGGAACTTGTCAAGAAAAACTTGGTCGTCTGTACGGGGCTTTACACAAAATTTTTGGACCGATGTAGAAAAATAGGAAAACAAGTAAAATAAATGTCTTTTAAATATAAATCAGTCTTGTTATTTTTACAAACGTTCTGTTGTCATTGGTTTCGTGTGGCTATCAGAAAATCAACTTTCAACGTTGGCACGTTGCCATACCGACCAATGAGTAATATATGGTTTATTAGTCCTTAGTTACCTGGCGTACATCAGGTTAAAAAAATGGGAAAAGAGTGAATAAGAATAAAAAGAAATAAAATTTAAAAAATATATAAATGAACTTTTGAAAAGTATGTGACTTCAAAATTAAATCGAAAATTTAAAAAGTTCGTGTACTGCCAAAATATTCGTAAATAAAGTCTAAAGGCAAAGACCTTTGGTCACTAGAAGAAAAATCTCATCGTCAAAGTAAAGTGCTTTGAATGAAGCAACTGTATGTCTTTTCTGTCAGTCTAAAAACGTAAACGTTTTAATTTCTAGTAGCTGAAAAATTCTTGCATTTTTAATACACTGTCTTCAAAAACAAAAGTCTGTTGGCACAGTTGTCTATTTAATTGTCCGAATGGAGTAGAAAATTCGTGATAAACCTTAGAAATATTTGTTGTTATAATATTGGAATAAGTTATTGCAAGTGCTGGGAAGTGTGAAGTGAGGAGGTTAAACAGCAACCTTTTTAGATATTGCTGTTTTCTCAGGACGAATTGGAACGAGGTTGATGTGGAGACAAAACAATGGTTTTTTTTTTAAACTGTCAATACTGAGTTGTGATTAGTTGTCGTACTGGAAACCAGCCAAAACATATCAAAAGCTGAAATCTTCACATGCAAGTCACAGTCAAACAAGTCATATTATATTATATTAAGCCACAATCATTAAAATGGTACGTATATAATATATATACATGTGCAAGTCACACGAATATATTAAAAAATACACTTATATTATAAGTGATAGCATGGCATTTCAGTTGATTAGTGATTAAATTCTCCCTCAAGCCTCGGGAGGTTTTGTAAAAGTCCCTAGGGCGAATAAATTATTGAGTTGTGATTAATACTATATACTATTGGGAATTCGACAAGTGTTCACTTCATGTGTTTGTTAGTTATTATATGCATAAGCGAACTTTTGGCATAAACATGCATCAGGTATGATTAGTTATGATAATCGTACCTAATGCATAAAGATTAGGTATGATTAGTTACTAATCTAATAAATTGTACCTGTGGGAACAATGAAAACCGAGGTGGTCGTGATATTAGAGTAAATAACATTTGGCTGAGTGGTTCAAAACCAGATTTGCACTAATTGAAAGTTAACCTAACATAAATACCACGTAAAATATTTATTTGCTAAGCTTTCGGCCTATTGACTCAGGCCTTCCTCAGAGCAATGATGAAGGACTGAGTCAACAGGCCGAAAGCTTAGCAAATAAATATTTTACATTGTGTTTCCACAAAACCTATTTATATTACATTATCGCCTTGAAAACTTACAAAGAATTAAAAGTTAACCTGTTGTTTTATTTTCGTATCTTCTGTCTGACTGTTTCGGTTCAAACTTCAGAAAATAACACCTTTATAAATTCATAAAAAATCTGGAGGCAAAATGCCAAATATCTTGAGCAGATGTTTTTAAACAATGTTAGAAAATTTGAAAAATTTGGAAAAGATATTATAAAATTTAAATTTAAAAAAAAAATTATTATAAAGTTTAAAAGAATTTGTTGAGTATTTTGTTAATTTTAATTTACTGAAGCTAATCGTTGTTTAAACAATCATCCCCATGTCATTTTCTTCAAGATATATGGCGTTGTTCAATGCATGTGAAATGCAGACGTAATATATAAAAGAAAACCTCAGAATATGAAATCAGCATTTTTCACAATAAACAAAAATTTTGTTTTAATTTTTTCAATATATATAATTTAATGTGTTTACATGAGAAGGGCTAGCTCCTTTAGGCTTGCTCGTTGTGCTAATTGCGTAATTTATCAGTTCTGGTAAGACACGAAGTCTCATTGTTTTAAATATGAACTGTACATGAACAAGCAGAACTTGTGAATTGTTATAGTCAGTTTCAGCTTGCTTTTGAAATTAGTTTGTCAACATTCGTTGGAAGGTTGGGAACTTGGTACGGAAGTTCGCGAAGTTCGTTGTGAAGTTTGTCGTGAAGTTCGAATTTAATAAGCTTTCAATTGAATTCCTTTGGTAAAATCATGGAGAAGAAGATTATTTGTTGTATAGAATATAATAATAGATACTTGGTTAAGCAGAAACAAATCGGTGACTTAAATTTGTATCTACCTCGCAACGTAGTTCGGAACATTGCAACGTAAGTTCGGAATGTTCATTTCAGTTATACGTATCGGATTTCAAAAGCAAGCTGAAACGGACTATAATACGTCGAAAAAAGCTGATAAAAACAAATTTTGTCGCGTTTACGAAGCTTATAATGCCAGCCCGGGTAGGCGAGCCAGACCGGTCAATCGTGTTTACATGGGAAAAAAACCCAGCCCGGATATAACCGAGCTCTCGGTCTCACAAAGCGATATCTCGGCTAGGCGGGCGCCGGCCCGGGTCTCATATAAATACAAGATGAAAATTAACAAGAAATAACAGCATAAGCGAGATCTTGGCAAAGCGGGTTATAGCCTGGCTCGCCTCCATATAAACACACCCTTTTAAGTCGATTGCCATGGGTACTATATATTGGTAATTCAAAACAGCGGTCGTCAAAACAAACATCAGCACAGTAGCTCACATAAATCAACAATACAAAACAAATTAAAATGTTAACGGAGTATACAGCTCTAGACTGAAGACCTAGTTTACAACTTAATATACGATTCCAACTAAATATGTTTGCAACTTAGCTTTTGCATCTCATGTCTAAATTTTTGTGTAATTATGTCCTTTCGTTTAAGTCCTGTCTTTGTCTTTATATGTATATATATAACAACAAGGTTTAAAAATATATAAGTAACAGCCAAGGAAGATAGCCTTTTATTCATATAAACAAGCGCTTCTTAAAATTTGCTCACCATATAACTTACTTCAAAAAATCTTAACAAAGAATTATTTTTGAGAGAAGTCAATTGAGCATTGCTTCAAAGGAATGTGACAAGTGTTTGTTTTTTCTCTCCAACAATGTATGTAAATGTATATCAATTGAAGAAGGATCGTCATATTGGATATGTATCTTTAGATTCCGGTGCTCATTGATATCCCTAATTATTTTTAAAGAAACATCCACTTAACGCCTGGTAAAACAACTTCAGTTTCTTAATTTGGTTTGACCAAATACCGTTGTGCAGGTTATAGGATTTGTTGCCAAATATAGAAGCTATACGACTTAAGATCACAAGCCTTATTTATTAACAAAACTCGAAATCGCTGAGAAATATAGTTTTAGTGTTTTAAAACAGATGGTGAAGAAATGTCGCAGTGTGGAAGGTTCTGTTAGCGTGGGATGCATGCATGTATTATCTAAATGACAGCAAGAAGATGACCTCAGTATAATTTGGAGAAATAGTCGTAAGTTTATGAAGGAAATGAAGACATACAATTCCTGATTTCCAGCGGACGAAAATGAAACCAGTAACTTTACGAAGTCAGGTGAGCCTAACTTTTTACGAACGTTTTTCTTTTATTTAACACCTCTGAAGACGTTGTTTCTGTCTAGCAAGGGCGGACATAAACAGCGTCTTCACTTTATTAATTTATCTATTTTTACTCTCGCTCATCCTTTCTACACCCCCTCCTTTTTGCTCGACGGTATGAACAGCAAATGTCTTTCGCATTTCATTATCCATTTGTTATTGTTATTTTTACCTGATTGGCTTATTTTTGGTCACATGATCACCTTTCGTATATAAGCTCATTGTTTGTTTACACTCTTTACGTTTCTCTCTGACGAAGGGCCTTCGTTCGTAACGTTAGATTCCTACGTTCTCTGTTTCGGCAGTATATCTAACCTTACTATATTTCGATTGTTGAGCCTAACTTTGTTATTCAACTTACTAATTTCCTTCTAACTTGCGCTAGAGGAGTAAATTATACTATATTATATTATACCAACAGTAGGTGCTTTACTTGATCAATCACAAGATCCTAAACCTTACATTTGAAAAAAGTGCCGGACAGAAAAACAAGAAAATCCAAGGTATTTTACAAAACTCGTTGTAGGCAGAAAAATATGTCTCTTATTTAAAATGTCTGTTATTACAGTCATTTGCAACTGACTTTTACCCAAATCTTCGGAAGTTCGCAAGTTCGTTGGGAAGTTCAAAGTTCGTTTTCAACTAGGCATTTGATTGGTTGCTAGGAACCAAGTAACCAATCAAATGCAGAGTTCAAAACAAAGTACAAACTTCCGAACGAACTTGCGAACGAACTTCCGAAGATTTGGGTGAAAAGTGAGTTGCAAATGACTGTACTAAGAATGTCTCTTAATAAACGATATCATATTTCTATATTTACATTACACGTTATTTATATTTTATTTATATATTCTACTTACCTAGTCTTATCAGGGAACCATTTCGTTTAATCTTTTAGTTGATCTTCAAGTTTATATATTCATTTCATTCTCAGTTGAAGCTAATTCTTTATTTTTAAAAAAACACTGTACGATGGTGAGAATGTTAGTTTCGGCTGAATTTGTTTGGATTTTGCAGCATACAATATATACACGGGAAACGTGTTATAATCTCTCGCTAATTGAAGAAAGGAATATTAAAATGCTTGATTGCTTATTTTCTCAAATCTTTAATATTCACAAACTAGCTGGATTCACAACAATGAATTTCCCGCTTCCATTGCTTCCATTGTATACAAAAGTGCAGCCATGGACAAAAACAACCATTACAATTTTTTACCTAAATTTTTATTAAATTTTCATTAGATAACCCATTTTTCTATTTTTTAAAAAAATTTTTTATTATTATTCAAAATTTACACATAGGATAGCTACATAAAAGCTAATTTGGAATGCGTATTACATATAGTTTTAGAAATATTAAAACATGCGTACAATTCTACTAATTTATAATAATACTATAGCTCAAAATTCAATTACTTTACATAAAAATTTAATTCAAGTTACAAATAGAAATTTTAAACGATACATCATTTAGTTGCTTCAGGGACATAGTGTTGAATTAAACTTATCAATGGCGTAGGCGATTGGGCTCCTCATAAAGCGTTCAGTTTTTCCAGTAAAATTATAATACTTTTGGCTATTTGGCCTCGTGTTCCTTTCCCTAACTTGACCAACCTTTTTTGGCAATAAGTGGTGCAGTTTATGATTCGGGTTTGATATTCTTTTAATAAGATCTATACAAATTTGATCTCGACAATCCTTCAGAGTTTTAAGCTTGCCTGGTTTAATAACCATTCATAGTCATATTCTGAGTAAATTATTCTTAGTGCTCATGCTTAGTGCATTCATGTTTCTAAGTCAGACCGAATAAGAGAGGATAGTAAAGAATAAAAAATATAAGAAAAGATGAGAGGCTAAAAAGGGGACTAATAGTGGTTAAGAAAGGATAAAGAGGATAAGAAAAGATAAAAAAGGGTAAGAGAGGATAAAAAGGGGACTAACAGAGGTTAAGAAAGGATAAGAGAGGATAAGAAAAGATAAAAAAGGATAAGAAAAGATAAAGGATAAGAAAGGATAAGAGAGGATAAAAAGGAGACTAATAGAGGTTAAGAAAGGATAAGAGAGGATAAGAAAAGATAAGAAAGGATACGAAATGTTAATAAAGGATAAGAAGGGATAAAAGAGGATAAGAAAGGATAAGTCTAAATGAGAAGAAAAGATAAAACAGATAAAAGAAGATAAACGTTTAACTACACCGACGACATGCTAGAGGAAGTTGACATCCGTTCCAATTTTTGAAAAAATCAAAATCTGGATTTACAATCAAAACGTGAAAACGCGGTGTTAACATGCGACCAGCATGTCTTGTGAAGCCGACCGCTGGACTAATATGCATGTATAGCTAAGAGGCTACCGGTGAAGCCATGCATTAATATTGTCATTTACACTTGATAACATAGAAATGGAATAACAAAGAAAACACAACGAAATTGAACAACTGAGCAAGTGCCTGGCTTTCAACTGAGACAACAGTTGAAATAAAGATTTTTGAAGGAATCAAAAGTCTAGACCAGCGCTTAACGATTGAGATACAAAAGCCGTTGTTAAAGTGTTAAAGTGCTTATAAACCCAAATATGATATTACTAAAATGGATTCTATTTTAATGTGAATAGCTGAATGCCAAAATATTTTTTGATTTGAGCTTTTACTAGGCCAAGTGAGTAGACTATAGTAATGTGTTATATATATTGCAAGCATGCATGCATATGTTATAAATTACAATACTAAGGGGCTATACAAAATGCCTCCAACTTGTTTTACATTGACAACTTGCTTATAAATAAATCTAAAGATATTCTGACGTGTATCATTCTATGTTCTGGTTTTATAACATCAAAATTATGTAATTTATGGCCTTCAGATTACTCTTAAATACTTGCCTCAAAATACAGGAAATAGTGTTTCAGAGACCCTTGGCATTCAACTATTCACGTTATATAGAATACACATGAGTAATATATATAAGGGTATGTATGAGGGTTTATAAGAGCTTTAAGAGCTTGGTTGCGATTGTTGTGGCAATATTCGCAGATGAATAAGATATCATTATGAGTAAATTGGCACAAAAAAACATGTTGATAAACATTCATATTTGGTGCGATGACAGATTTGGCATATTATATGCCAAAATGTTATAAAGTTGAAAGCAAACCAGGAAAGAGTTAGACAGAGAGTTTTTAATAATCAAAGGACTATAAGGCCACTCCAAATTAGACTTTAGTTTCCCGTCCACCGCCCGTGTCTCCTAGTCCATTATTGACCTTTTGTTTCCATTATTTGTCATCTAATTAAAAATAATTCGAAAAGGCGGCAAATAGACTACACCATTTTCAATAAAAACAAGTTTTTGACGTGCTCATTTGGTACAATTGTACATGTGTTGATATTAAAGTTTATTTTTATACATGTTTGTTATCCATTATCTCTTTTTATTTCAAAACACAACTGAATCTGACTTTTGTGATTATTAGCGAGGTTCAGATCACACTCCACTACACGCGTAAAAATCTCGCAAGTTGTTACAGCATTGTTGCCTGAACAATGCTGTAACAACTTGTTGACATATGTGAACAACATTGATAAATGAACAACATTGTTCATCATTGTTTCAACAAGTTGTTACAGCTTGATGAAACAACAACCGTTGTTCACGCATGTTGTAACAACCGAAGAACGTGTTGATACATCAACCATGTTCACCATTGTTGTAACATTGTTGTTCATCGTTGTAATTTCGTCATGCTGTTACAACATGTTGTATCATGTGCGAACAACGTTGTTGGCTATAAAAATGTGCTGTTGGAACAACTTGTTCATGACTGTTGATTTATCCGTGAACAAGTTGTTCGAACCATAAGTGAACAACTTGTTGACAACTTGTTCACGGCGAGCAGCACAACATTGTTCACGGCGAGCAGCACAACATTGTTCACGCCTGTTGACAACCGTGAACAAGTTGTGCGTTTTTACGCGTGTATCGCTACCGTAAATATAATTAAGCGTGTCAAATTGTTTTTACGTTCAGTGATGGTCGCAGATCTCAAACCTAGTACAAAAAGAAAGCGTTTTACGGCACTAGGATTAAAACCAACTACGACTACAGGACGAAAAAACGAACACTACACCAGCTTAACTATACATTTACGCTACGAGTATACGAACTATACATTTTACATTTACGAGTGTGATCTGAACCTCACTAATTGCGTATTAACAAACTACGCGACAGAGAACGGCAACGATAAAGTATTATATTTTTACGAAAGACTGATATACTAGGCGAACATATAAATCAGGAAATAAGAATACTGGCTTTTGGTACTGCAAATATAATTTCTAAAGCAATGTTTATTAAAGTTTATTAAAAAATGAACAGATATTGTTTTGAGATTTCAGGGATATGGCATTACATAGTAAATAATGGATAATGGTAACAGAAAGGGGTGGACGGGAAACTAAAGTCTCATTTGGAGTGGCCTAAAAGAGAGGAAGCAAACACGAGTAAAAGCACTCACAATTAAGAAGCAAGTCAAGAACTGTCTGACGTCATCACGTTTCTCGCTCTGTGTTTTCATTGAAGTCCAAGCAATGTTTACAGGAAATCTATAGATACAATATTAAAAAAGTAATTTGAGACTTCTTATGTCAAAATAGTTGTATATTTCTGTGTTTATATATTCCGAAGGGATTATTTTCAGCAGGAGAAAACATTTGTGCTTCAAGAAACTTTATTTTGCATCATATTAAACCTTTAACATATAAGCTCATTCATTGGCTTATTTTCTGAGGGCAGATTATGGATCGTTTTCACTCACGTAATCGATGGCCCCGTTGGGGTGGCAAAACAATTCGAAATGTTTGAATAAGAATAGAGTTCAATACTTCAATTCCCATAGGATAAAGGGTGTGCAGCGAGATGGCCGCCATTTCATTCTTTCTGTGCACCAATATGGCCGCCGTCAGATGAAAACCAAGAATTGGAAATATTACTTCTAAACTCATTAATAATTCATGAGGAAAACACAAAGAAAATTCACCTCGTGTTTTAAATCTGATAAAACACTGCTGCTCATGTTTTAAATATTACATATAAAATGGATGGATAAAAAATGAATAAATGAATAAATAAATAAATAAATAAATAAATAAATAAATAAATAAATAAATAAATAAATAAATAAGTGAATATTTGAATCATTGAATGCATGCAAAATAGGTGTTCTTTTATTTTAACTTTAAAGGAAGGAAGGAAGGAAGGAAGGAAGGAAGGAAGGAAGGAAGGAAGGAGCGAACGAACGAACGAACGAACGAACGAACGAACGAACGAACGAACGAACGAACGAACGAACGAACGAACGAACGAACGAACGAACGAACGAACGAACGAACGAATGGATGGATGGGTGAATCGATGAATAAATAAATTAATTGGATAAATGAATGAATGCATGTATGGATGGATGGATGGTTTGGGAAGCAATTGATTGGATGGACAGAAAGACGGAGAGATAAATGAATAAATCAGTAGATGTATGTATGGATAGATAAATGGATGAATAAATAGATAATTAGATAAATGGGAAAATAAATGGACGAATGAATGACACGAGGGAGGGAAGACATGGACTAACAAGCAAAAACAATAATTATTCGATTTATTTTTATCTTCCTTTTAATTGGTTGAGGGACCGCTACGTCACCTGCAAATAACTGCCTACAAATAACAGTTTACTCATGCGCATTAGCGGGAAATGTTGTTTTGCAGCAAATAATATTTAGCTCATGCGCGTTACACTTAACTTCGGTGAACGTAAATCGCTCGTTCAGCCAAGCTGCCAAGAAATGAGTGGGCATAATTACAGGTCAACAATGTCAAGTAAACAACAAATCCAATAATAAAACAATTATTGAACTCGGTTTTCACAAAATATCGTGATTTGTCAGTGTCTCGCAGTTCAGTTATTTGCCTCTGCCTTCTGCATCGGCAAATAACTCGGATCTGCTCGCCACTGACAAATCACGATATTTTGCTCAACCTCGTCCAGTAATTGTTAATTATTTCACACTGTGCCTACGCAGCACTCTAAATGCTTAATCAATACAATATCTCTAGTGACTCGATAAAAAAATACAGACTGAATTATATATCCTATAAAGCAAGTAGTTCACCCAGTGATCTGACTATAACAATGATCCGTATTTTTCAACATTTGCTAACTTTAACTACAAATTTTACAGAGATAAATCCGTCTAAATTACAACGAATTAAAATAAATATCGATTTCATCTTCCAAAAGGAATGATTACGTTTTTAGAGAGCACGGGTGGCGTGTGCTGTTAGGGCGCTGCCTCTCACAGCTGTAGTTAAGCCCAGTTGGACGGGGTTAGTACTTTGATGGGTGACCGTCTGGGAATAACCCCGTTCTCGAACTTGAATTTCATGTGAGTAGAGTTTAGTTGGTCTCTCCTGTGTGCTTCGAGGGCTTTTCGCAGGGTTCTGCGGTTTTCCTTCCTCCGTAAAATCAACACGTTAGGTCTTAGCTTATGTCGTGCACTTTTAACATGAGCCTCTGGCTCGGATGATTGGGCGACCACATCCTGTGCTTGCGACGTTAAATAAATCATTACATTACTCAATTATATCATAACCACATAAATTACACATAAATCATGTTCGTCACGCGATAATTGAAACCCTACTATGAAATCTTTTTATCCTGCATGGGATAACCATGAGCAAGTATTGAGTAAAGCCTCAAAAGGGATTGGCCTGCTCCGAAGATCTAAAGATTTAGTCAATACAAATTCCCTACAAACAATATATAAAGCTCTTGTTCTCCCATACTTCGATTATTGTGCTTTAGTGTAGGGCAATTGCTCTAAAAAATGACAAAATAAATTAGAAAAACTTCAAAATAAAGCAGGTCGAATTATCTCAGGTGATAGTTATGACACGCCATCAAATAGTGTTAGAGAAAAACTTGGTTGGGAAACGCTACAATCCAGACGAGAAGAACAGATGCTCTTTTTAATGAAAAATGTATTGCAATAGGAAAACCAACAATTACCTTGCTGATTTATTTGCGATTTCCAACAGAGATTGTTACAACTTAAAGAGCAACAATCGTGTTCTTTCTCTTCCTATCTGGAATGATATTTCTAAAACTAGTAAACTTGAAATACTTGGATAATTCATTTTTAATAATTCTCGTAGTAATTTTTTGTGTTATTAGTTAGTTCTTGTATTGTAATTTTTATTAGTACCTTAGCAATTCATTATATAATTTAGTTTTTAATATTGTACTTTTAACTTATATGTAGTATACACGGCCCTCGGAAAATCAACTTTTATATACATTACATTCTTAACTTTTTCTGTCCATTTAGATATTACTTTTTAGCTATAGTTGAGAGGCTACCGTGTTTAAATAACTGTAAATAAATAAATAAATAAATAAATAAATAAATAAATAAATAAATATATACTATCGAACCAGCATTCCAAAGATTTTTCGTCAAATTAAAAAAAAAAACAAAAAAAAACATTGTCAAGGAAAAAAACAAACAGTCGACGGCGTCTTTCTTAAAATACCAATGTTTAATATCAATATCAAACTAGTGTATGTTAGTGCTAAGCTAAGGCTTACCGTCTGATGTAATACGGCAAAGGCCTTACAACGGTGGGGCCACCAAGGGGGGCGTTGCTTGGCTACTGCAGTAGTAATCGTTTGACAATATACTTATTGACCATTTCTCAGTTAGGTGATCAAAATCATTTCATAATATAAGAACGGTACAGAGAAACGTCGGTTCCGTGGTGAATCATGCTTGGAGGAAACAAGCTCTACACAATAATTTTCCTGTTTCTAACAGTAGTGATCACCGGAACGTCAAGCATTGGGCACAAACCATGGTCTGGTAAGTAGAAACTATAATCTTTCAATATCTTTGTACTGTATAAACTTCAAAAATGGATATCAAGATGTTTGCCATAGACTTATTTGTCGAGCATCGCCTTTAGTGAGTAAGATTGTGTTTTCTTGACATATACCCCCGAGGCAAATTTTTGGTACAACATTTTTTTTGCATGTAACAAGACTACGGAGTATCAGCTCTTAAGTAATACTGTCGCAGATTCTGGTTGAAATAGATACTACAAAGCACTATAACTTGGAGTATAAGACTCTCTAAAACAGGAACTTTTCAGTATGATGCATCCATCTTGGATCTCCGCTCCAAGTTCGCTTTAGGAAAGTGTTCACACGCGTTTAATTAGATCAATCTCAGACTCGTTTAGATCGAACTCACACTCGTTTAAAGCAATCTCAGACCTCACACTCGTTTGGATCAATCCCAGACTCGTTTAGATCAATCTCACACTCGTTTGGATCGATCTCAAACTCGTTTAGATCAATCTCAGACTCGTTTAGATCAATCTCACACTCGTTTAGATCAATCTCACACTCGTTTAGATCAATCCCGCAATCGTTTAGATCAATCTCACACTCGTTTAGATCAATCTCACACTCGTTTAGATCAATCTCAGACTCGTTTAGATCAATCTCAGACTCGTTTAGATCAATCTCACACTCGTTTAGATCAATCTCACACTCGTTTAGATCAATCTCACACTCGTTTAGATCAATCTCACACTCGTTTAAATCAATCTCACACTCGTTTAGAGCAATCTCACACTCGTTTAGATCCATCTCAGACTCGTTTAGATCAATCTCACACTCGTTTAGATCAATCTCACACTCGTTTAGATCAATCTCGGAATCGTTTAGATCAATCTCAAACTCGTTTAGATCAATCTCGCACTCGTTTAGATCAAACTCACACTCGTTTAGATCAATCTCACACTCGTTTAAATCAATCTCACACTCGTTTAGAGCAATCTCACACTCGTTTAGATCCATCTCAGACTCGTTTAGATCAATCTCACACTCGTTTAGGTCAATCTCACACTCGTTTAGATCAATCACACACTCGTTTACATCGATCTCAAACTCGTTTAGATCAATCTCAGACTCGTTTAGATCATTCTCAGACTCGTTTAGATCAATCTCAGACTCGTTTAGATCATTCTCACACTCGTTTGGATCGATCTCAGACTGGTTTAGATGCTTATTTTGTTTTTATCAGGGTAACACTTATTATACATAATTATTCTTATTTTGTTTTCTGTGTTGATTCATATTCTAGTGCCGCGGTTAGGAAAATGCGATGAGGATAGAGCGAGATTACTAAAGCTAATCCGACAAAATTATCAAGATGTGGAACTGCCCTTATGCGATGTTGATGGCTGGTACTTACCAAGATATTATTGCATGTGGACTGGAGTTTGTTTTTGTGTTGATAGGCGTGGAAGGCACATCGTGGCGCGCGGTGGTCGGCCACACTCACCAGTCATTGCAAAAGGTAAGTAGTTGTCAGCGCCCAAATTTGAAAGTAAGATGTTGGTCGGAGCAAGTCTGCCGCACGCCTCACACATTTTAAAGGGCTTATGCAGCGAAAAATAAGTTCTGGAGAGACTCTCTTATTTCAAAGAACTTTTGAAGTTATAAAGATTGACGTTTGCAGCTCTTCCATATCTCACTTCGTTCTTTAGATATTGAGATTTGCGTGATATGCAAATAATTAACACTTATTGACTGGGACCGAGGGAAACAGTATGTTTTGTGGCCCCGAGACAACGAACGGTCGAGGGGCCACAAAACATACTGTTTGCCGAAGGTCTTAGTGGATAAGTATTTTATTATATACCAAGTGTCAAAGAAAACAAAAAAAGAAAGACGTCAAATTACTGAAGTAAATATAATGAAACGAACCGTCTCTTTTTCTGGTGTTGGCGTAGAATTGTCGAAGAAGCTCGTTGAGTTGTACTTTTGTAAGATTTTCAAACTCGGCGGCAAGTCCTTTTTCGATAGAAAATTCCCTTAAGATTTTAACTGCTTGCTTTGTGGCCTTTTTCGCCGATGTTGAGTCTTTATCTTTGAGGAAATTATCTATTTCATCGCTGCTTCGGCCAGGAACCTTTGTTTTTGCTCCATAACTTGAGGATTTTATTATTCACCGGTCCATAACATATTATTCACTGCTCAGAGCTGCCGCCGGGAGACAGTGGAATTTCATCACTATCACGTGATACCCTCTCGCCCAATGAAACGCAAGAAAACACGAACTTTGACACTTCGTATATAATAATTTATAATTATGGTGAATATCCGTGAATAATAACCGAGACGAAGTCGAGGTGCAACACTGAAACAAATTGCTGCAATCGTTGCAGAAAGTAGAACCCGACTCTACTTTGTGCAACGATTGTTGCAACTTGTCTCGCAACGATTTTGACCATTGCACAGCATGTTACACGGTGCAATGGTTCATGCAACTTGTCTCGCAACGCCGTTGCGAGACAAGACAAGTGGCATGAAAAATCGCACCGTGTAACATGCAGGGCCTTAACGCCTGGTAGTCAAGCGGTTAAATTCGAGCCCTATAGAAATTTGTCATTTAACGTACATGTCCAGTACAGCTTCATTATATAGTTTAAGATAAAGTATAAATCTTTGCAATTATATGTTGAGCAACGCGATTGATCTATGTTGTTTAGGCCATTGCAATGAACACAGAGCGAAAGCACTTGAGCAAATCAAAGCTGGTGTCTCAAACGTTGAAGTACCCGAATGTGATTACCATGGTGACCGTTATAAAGCAGGATATAATTGTTGCAAAGGAACGTGTTACTGCCTTGACGAATTCGGGAAGAAGACCCCCATTGATATGAGTGTCCAAGAAAGACGCGGCACCACTCCGTCACCAGTGCGACAGAATTTTGGATTGGAACGGCATCAACGCAAGAACATTCAACGTTGAACATGCATGGATTGCCGTTAATTCCTTTATGTTTTTTTCAATATTATGTTAATTATTTTCACATTATATAAGCGTATAGGGAAGTAAAATATTCAGATAAATATCGCCAATGACGATCCCATTAAAGTATACGTTTCAACGCCCACTATGAATGCCATCACCAATTCTATCTCTTCATTCGCTGGTTGGTTGGTTCGTTTGTTCGTTCGTTCGTTCATTCATTCATTCAGTCACTGACTGACTGACTGACTGACTGACTGACTGACTGACTGACTGACTGACTGACTGACTGACTGACTGACTGACTGACTGACTGACTGACTGACTGACTGACTGACTGACTGACTGACTGACTGATCTGTCTGCTCGTTCCTGTAGAATCAATAAATAGATAGATCAGTGGCGTAGCCAGGATCAAAATTTTGGGGGAGCAACGGAAAATTTGGGGGTGCAGTTTTAGATGAGAATTATCAAGCATTAGATGGCGTAGAATCGTGGCTTTAGCCGCGACCAATCATCAATGTGGGGGCATCGTCCATCCCCGAAGAAGATTTTGAGTTTTCGAAGCCCTGTGAGGGCATTTCCCGCGATTTCTGAGAGGAATTTTCTCTTGGGAGCGTAATTCTGCGCAGTTTAAGCAATGAAACTTCATGTGACAGTGTATCAACATCACGATTATCATTAGCAACAGAAACAAACTTCAAATTTCAAAGAAGCAAAAGTTCTTACTTGAATTTAGCATCAGACATTCAGGATACGGGGGGGGGGCAAATGTGTAGTTGGGGGGGCCAGGCCCAGGTCATTTCTCATAGTTACCTCACCAACCCTCCCAATTTTCCCAAGAATGTCCTGAATTTTTATGCAATCTCCTGGTCTCCCAGATTTCGTCAAATTCTCCCAGATTTTCAAAAATTCCCACCGTTTCTTACTGACAGACATACTGTATCATCCAATATTCACGTTGTGAAGATTTATCTCACCTCATGCTCTGTTGAGAAATGCAATTTTCAGTGACATTGAAGCAGTGGTCATTATTTTGTCTCCCCAGTCTATGTATACCATGTTGATATGTTTCTCTCTGACGAAGCGCCTTTGCTCAAAATGTTAGACTCTCATGTTCTATGTTTCAGCAGTATATCAAACCTTACTGTATTTCGATTGTTTCAAAACTGCCTACACAGCACACTGCTTTTATTTCACTGTGTACCATGTTGTTGCTTTTGCAAGGAGTCTGAGACAGACAAATTCTGACCATGCTTACCAACATTTGCCCGACTTACCAACATTTCCATTCATCTGGGGGGGGGGGGGGGGGCACCCTATGAAATTCTCTGTGCACAAACATTGGAAAAGATCACTCAAAAACACTCTCAAAATAAGAAAAAAAAACACTATTTCAAAGAACTTAACTTTTCAAAGAGTTTACCTTTTTATTTTTTTCTGGGGGGAAAAGAACTGTTGGTGGGAGGTGGGTGGAAGGGGGGGAAAGAGGGATCAGGAGAGGTTGGGTGCTTACTTTGTGTTTCGCACACAAATTTGTTATTCTTTGATCCTAACCCTGATCCCAACCCCAATCCTTACCCTGATCCTAACCCCAATCCTTACCCTGATCCTAACCTCAACCCTAACCCTAACCCTAATGCATATTCGTGCGCGAAACACAAAGTAATAACCAGAGGTTGGGAGGGGGCAAGAGGGGTCAGAGGGGTCAGAAGGGGGGAAGAGGGGTTGGAAGGGGAGGAATTGGGGTCAGGAGCCTCTTAAATCCAAAAATCTCCTGGATTTTGAGACTATATGCACACGGTAATGTTTCCGAGCGTTTTCGTATTGTTTACTGTTCTCAAGGGAATCGAGAACAATCAGTTCATTACTTTACACAATACGAAAATGCTCGGAAACGTTTATATTTACACCATAGACAGTCTCAGTTCCAGAGGTTAGAACTTCTGATATTAAGGGTCTGTTTATACGAGAGGTGAGCCAGCCCGGTAAGCGGGATAGCCAGGTAAGCGAGATAATTTCTGGCTCGCGTTTATGGCGTCGGCATCCCTTTGAAAAATCATCCCGGTAAGCGGGCCAGCCCGGTTAGCGATTGTTTACATGGGGAAATTTTCATCCCGCTTACCGAGATCTCGCCTCTTTCAAGTGAGATCTCACTAACCGGCCTAGCCCACTTGGCCAAAGAAACGCAGAGGAATTTTTAACAGGAAAATAACTACACAGTGAGATCTCGCTTACCGCCAGGGTGAATTTCAGAATTCTCTGCACCAAAGATTTTCAAACATTTATTATTTGTGCGCCAAAATACTAGAAAGCTTGCGCCAAAAAAAACTGCACCATAACTATGAGCTTGTCAATCTGCGCCAAAAACGTGCGCCAAAATTTTTGAGGTAAATGCTCTGCGCCAAAGATCTTGGGCAAATACCCCCTCAAATTCAGTTTGGGCTTACCGGGCTATCCCGCTTACCGGGCTGGCCCGCCTCTCAATTTTGTTCACGTTTTATCTGACTTAACTACTTTCTGTTAAACAAATGCACTTACGTAAATTATTTTATACATCTTTGTGATCCGCTGAGCCAGAACAGGTCAGGAGGTGACATGGAGATCCCAATGGCGAATATTTTGAGATATATTCAAGAATATGACGTTTGGCCATTTTTGAAAGGTTGAACAGGTATCGTTTCTCTTCATATTGTATCTTTGTAACATATAAATAGCCGAAACACCACATAAAGTGAGGCTAAATCATTGAAGATAAAGTTAGGTTGATTGATGAAGCTTGGTGGGCTGGTGGCCATGTTTGGTTTCCTTGAACACTTTCATGTGAAACCGCTGATGTATCGCAGATTCATGCTCGGTGATTGACAAATACTCCTCAACATAGAACACAGTCGTGATAACAAACAGACAGTCAAACAAACAAACAAACAAACAAACAAACAAACAAACAAACAGACAGACAGACAGACAGACAAACGAACAAACACACACATACACAGACACAGACACAGACACAGACACAGACAGACAGACAGACAGACAGACAGACAGACAGACAGACAGACAGACAGACAGACAGACAGACAGACAGACAGACAGACAGACAGACAGACAGACAGACAGACAGACAGACAGACAGACGAACGAACGAACGGAAATACAGACACACATACACCGACACACAGAGAGCCAGACAGAAAAAGTAACAAGTTAATTTCATTTCATACTCAGAATAAAAAACGCGCAGTTCAGTTACATTTCAAGGACTATGCATGGCCCGCATTTAAATCATTTTTTAGCTAAGGACATAAAGTAACTGCAGATACATTTCGTATATCCGCTCTATTACGTTTTCACAATCAAATCTCTACGTTAGAAAATAAACAATGTGCTCTTCATTCGCGTGGTTGTGGAACCTCTTCAGTCTCTTCCTTGGCTTCAAACTCACGAATTCTGGCAAGGTCGTTTTCACTGACTTCTTCTCTAAACGTAAGTACCGCAGCCTCGTCGCTCTGCACACCAGCATTTTCTGTAACATAAAGCGAATATTAAGATGTGTTGACAACTTTTCCACTTTCCTCTATCCAAAACACTGCCTACGCAGCATGCACCATTGCGCCCTCTACTTTTTTTACAATCAACTATGGCATTTTGCTTGGCAATTGTCGAGTTTTGAGGAGGGTAAAATGGTTAAGAAGGCTCCGTATAATTTTAAAATTGTGGAGCGGTCGGACAAACCCACAACCTTCCGAATACCTGAATGCCGGACACTCTAACCATTGAGCCACTGGAACTCAGATGGTAGACCTATAGATGGTTTTTCTCTGAGTTTAACTTACGATAGCTTGTACAGCAAAAACAAACGAAAAAACTTTAACAATGTTATCGAGCCTTGACAGTTCCATTATTAAAAGCTTATTAACCGAGTTCGAGGTCTGTACGGGAAAGTATTAGCCTGAGGTTTTCGTACAGACCGAGCGACGAAGGAGCGAGATTTGTGCGAGAGAAACCGAGGGCAAATAATATCCCGCACAGACCGAGAAAACGAGGTTAATAAGCATTTTATTATATGGCTTTTGGTTTGTTTTCTGATCTGTTTTTAGTTCTACGTTAGTCTTGATCAGGTGTCGCTGTTCACCTTAGTTCTTACTTTCGAGCTTGTTCGTTTCGCCTCATGTTTACACCTGTTAGGCTTTATTTTTCGCGCTTTTAAATAAGAAGTTTTTATAAAAAGAAACACTGATGTTTCAGGACGTATTATTGTTCAAAATTTTCCAACGGATATATCTAATTCGCTTTTATTTTCATTCAAATCAACTCAGTAATTTTCCCGCCAAAACTTGCAGGTCATTAAAAAGGACGTAATGCCCTCTCACAGTGCCGAGAGGGCATTACGGCTTTTTCCGGACCTCTCAGCAACCAATCAGCGTGCGCCGTTTGGCGTAAGGAAGGAAGCGAAGACCAAGAAATACAAGATTGATTTTGAAATAAAAAGTACCATATAATAAACTACTTAATAACCTCGACCGTTCGGTCTTTACGGTAAAATATTAAACCTCGGTCTTGAACGTATTAACCTCGCTATCGCTCGGTCAATACAGCAAGACCTCGGTTTAATATTTTACCGTAAAGGCCTCACTCTCGGTTTAAGTAGTTAATATTGATTGAAGTTCGTTGCATGCATAATATCCGCTTCAACTGTGAAGGGAAAATGACGCGAACACTGACCTTCATCTGCTCGGCCCTTAATTGGAGGTAAATCGATCTTGTTCTCGGTAATGAAGCACTCCCAAGAAAATTGCGGAATCTTTGCTTGTAATCCTAACAGCAAAAAAACAAAACATTGCTAATGTTAAAATCAATAATCCTTCATCGATTTTCACTGATTGATTGATTGATTGATTGATTAATAGTTAATAATTTATAGTTATAGTTATCACTTAATATAATCACTTATAGTTAGTTGGTTATTGGTTAGTTGAATAGTTGGTTAGTAGTTAATTATATACTGCATGTAGTTAAGGAGACAGTTGGTTAGGTGGGTGGTTGGTTGGTTGGTTGGTTGGTTCGTTCGTTCGTTCGTTCCCAGTGCTGTGAGTAACTTCGTTACAAGTAACTAGTTACATTTTTAAGTAACTGTAACTGAAACTAGTTACTTTTTCTGAAGAAGTAACTGTAACTATAACTAGTTACTTTTTGAAGAAGTAACTATAACTAGTTACTTTTTTAAAGAACTGTAACTAGTTACAATATTTGGTTAAAAAATGTGACTATAGTTACTGATTTTCAGTTGAGGATGTCATTCTTTCTTGATAAAAAATGGTTTTGATATAATAATAAAGGTACATTATGTACACATTTGACTATTTCTGCTTAGTGACAACTATATTTAGCTGTAAAACATAATTATGGTACTGGCATCTAAAAAACAGTAATTATTTCTTTGTTGATTCCAGTAACATGGACAAAGGAATGTAACTTTGTAACTAGTTACAAAATATTTGGAGTTACTTTGTAACTGTAACTAGTTACTTTCTTTTCATTGTATAACTTTTATCGGTAACTAGTTACTTTTCTGATGATGTAACTGTAACTGTAAGTAGTTACAAAAATTATGTAACTTTTACAGCACTGTTCGTTCCTTCCTTCGTTCTTACCGACAGAGACTTTTATCAATCTACAGGTCTTTCCCATCTTCTTCTTGATATATTTTAGTTTCTTTGCTATTGGATCGATGATAAGTCGATTTGTTAATTTGTCGCCCACACCTCTCGCACCACCTAATAATCCAGTGCCAAATCCTAACACTCTGTTGCCAAATCTTCTTGCTTTTCGTGTTACTCTGTTGGCAAATCTTCTTGTTTTTCGTGCTACTCTGCGGCCAAATCTTTTTGCTTTCCGAACAAAACGTCTCCCCCAACGTCGTCGTCGTCGTCGCCGTCGCCGTCGCCGCCGGGATCGTTTGGATAATTCAGCGGAGTCTTCCGTATCTGGTAATGTTTCTTCCAAATTATTAACTTCATTTTCGCTGCAATGGAAAAAGCATATAAAAGCACTTGAAATTGACTCAAAATAACGACGCGTTAATCGCAAGGTAGTAATCATAAGGCTAATGCAAAAGAATATTGTAATCACATGAGTGAAAGAATGCAGTCTTTACAGCATTGCCAGAAATTTGGGACAAGATGGTGGCGCGCGTGCGCATTAACGACCATAATAATGGAGATTCTCAACAGTAAATAATAAGGAGAGCACAGAATAATTCAAATTTTGCTTAAACGGTGATATATTTCTTCTTTGCCCAGATCCATCTGATTTCAGCATGGACTAAGCAACAGTTGTAACTAAAACATTACTTAGCTCGACGACAAAGTACTTCCCATCCATAGTGTTAGCCATAGTAATCTTTGTAAACAGGGGCTAGAAATTGGCCAAATTGACCAACAACGTTACGGGCGATGCGAAGTCTCCAGATCGCATTCTACTTCCTGAGCACATAAAAATCCTGATTTGTCCCTAGCATAGTACTTCCAAAAGCGTTTGAACTCGGGGATTTGTAATTTTTTATTAAGCTCATGGCAAATTCCCCACCCCCGGGACTTTGAAATTTGACAATTCCCCACCCCGGGACAACATCAAACAAATGTATAATTAAACACATTTTAACATCAAATGTAAATTAACTTAAACAGTGGCTCATTTCTGTTGCTGCTTCCTTTGAGCTCTACAGTAGTTTGCGTCGATTTTCGTCAATTTTCGGCAACCTGAGAAATCTTTCAATGAATTCGTCGCCATTTTGAATACGGAATACTTTAGTTACCAGACTCCCACGCCTCCTTGCATCCCCACCCTTTACCCCGGGGACAAAATTAATAAAACAATTCCCCACCCCCGGGATTTGATTTTCTGCATTGTCCCCGGGGTTGCCCGGGGGGGGATGGTTACAGGAAGAATTGATTCATGCATTACATATACATCATGCACGATTTAGGCAAATTCTAAAGAACTCAATGACCTGAATAATGAGAATACACTAGAATACAATAGAATCAAACGCATTAGAATACTTAATTTATTTTTTGGCGACAGAGAGCAGCGGCACAAATGACCAAAATTTCTGGTGATGGCAAGTTTATTTCATAATTATGGTTCTTTAGTTGTTTATTATGGCAGCGTTCGACGTTACATCTAAAGGACGCAAACATTACCGTGGGAAGTCCACGACATATTTACATTCCTTTGTGTAAGGCTTATTACTGATGCGTCGTTATTTTGGGCCCGATCGATGAGTACTTTACTCATTTTGAAAGAACGCGAGAACAGACAAAAAAATGTATTGCAAAAAATTGTGTTAAAAAATGTTATTTAGCTCATGTGGCAATAGAAGTGTTCTTAAAATATTGTTGTAGTTCATTTTTTCGACCTGACCAATTCATTTGATGAAGTTCGTTGAACAACTTCCTGCTTTAAATTTGATTGGTGACTGATGTGGTTGTTAAAAAACCCAGGGTCTCTTTTTAGCTTTAAAACACGATCAAGTCGGTTTTCTTTGTTTTTTGCGGGATTTATATCCCATAAATCCCGCGTTATAACTTCATAGGGATTATATATATAATCCCTATGAATTTATAATTGCCCAATTCATAGGGTGCCTGCTTCAACTATCTCGTATGGTAACGCCGGTAGCGCCCACATACGGGAAGGAGCAAGGGTTTGCTTTTCGCTCCACGTAGTTTACGAGAGGAAGGCAAACCAATGAAAATCATCAAAATCTGTTGGTTGAGTCAGCACTTTATTACGCTGAACGTTGAGCATAAAATGTGGGATTGATACTGCATCAATACGCATGCCCAATGCTGTAACGATAGATCTGGTACTAATTATTCATACTAATTATTCAAACAAGCTTGTAGAAGTCTGTGTATGTGTTCAATGGACCTTTACGTACTTCTCAGTTGTTTAATAAACTATTATTCAAAGGTTGCTTTGGAATCTTATTATTTCATAAAATCCCATTAACATTTGACATAACAATGTCCTTCGACACTCGGTAAATGCTATCTTTTAGAAAACCTTCTTCAATCGTGTTTTAAGTCGGATAACTTCGGCCCTCGGGATCTATCTGGCTTAAAGCCTCCGTTCTCGGTATTTTTCCTATACATATAACTGGGGGGGTGGCCCATTCCCCCCTTGAGCCCTCCCCCGAATTGATTTTGCTCCCCCCCCCCCAATAAAAGTCCCTTTTTGCCCCAGGATAAAATGTGTATGGATAAGCAAGTCAGTTGAATAGTTACAAAGATATAGATAAATCTTTATATTAGTTAAAAATTAGTTTTTATTTTGATAAGATTATGTGGTGACGAAAAATCTTTTTATGGTTCCTCACAAAATTTTCCATATTATATTTGGAAGTGAACATGCTGATGAGTTCTGACACAAAGCGAAACAGTCAGAAATGTGTTGTACTTTAACTAATTTTTATGACATTTTATGACCTTCAGTGTTCTTAAAAATCACCCCTCATGCAGAATGCAGGAAATGGCATTTCCGAGAGAGTCCCTTTTTGTGAACGCCATTTTTTGTGAACAGCATTTTCAACTTTGGTCGTCAATATAATCAGCAAAACTCGACATATCAAAAACCTTTTTGCTGGAAATTTATCTCGGAATTAAGTTGCAAAAAAAAAAGAGTTTGAACAAAATAAAACGCTTTTTACTTGAGTCGCCCCAAGTGAAGTCCTCTGGTTTTAATTAAAAAAATCACGACTAGCTATATTATTGGTTTGTGTTTATCGCAAAATCAAATACAACATTGTATTCTACAAATTAATAGCTTTCTAACGATATCTATTTTATTTTTGTGGCATAAATTCTGATGATTTGAGAGCACTTTACCGAAATTACCCTGCAAACCTAAACGAAGACCCTGATACTCGGCAAATTGTAATTTGCACTGCAATAAATTTTTCTGCACGGCATTACACTTAAAACGGCAATCTTGGGCAGTAGGGTTATCCCTATCCCCGAGATATCGCGATGTTTGAGTTCATTTCCATGTTAAATTAAAACTAAACCGTTCTGCAGTTTTGAATTGACGTGGATGATTTCAGGCCAAAATTTGCAATTATCAAGTAAATAAAGGCAAAGTTACGTTAGTTTTACACTAATTAGTCTATTATTTATTTCGCTATGACCACGAAACACACGAACAACGTTTTGATGTTCTATTTCAGTTCCTTTCAGCACTATTTATTTACACATGCAGTCAAGTAAACGAACGCGTATCGAAGAGAGTTCAACAGTCTTTCAGCCCGGTTTGCCGGGCTATAATAGCTCGCGGTTAAAGAAGCTTCTGGTCTTCTTGTAGGTACTTCACTTGGCAATATTAAAGCATAACTAGCTTCAAATTTGAACAAATTATCCCCAAAACCGCCGAATCTTGGCCGCCATCTTTGTTTGTTTTGTGTTGGGAAAAATCCGCTGTACAATCAATTTGATTGGTTTTTAGTGATAACAGATTTTTGCACTGTGGTTACAGATTTTTTGCACTGTGATTACAGATTTTTGCACTGTGATTACACAATTCTGCACTGTTGTTTGGGATTAACTGCACTGGAATCAGCCAATCACAGTCGAGATATTTTTTCATGTATATTATTATAATAATAATAATAGCATATTTGGCTGGTGGACATGGCATGTCCTCAGGAACAAAACATCGAAGCAAAACATCGGGAAAAGTTGAAGAAGTACCAGCAGTTAGCGTTTGAAATGAGAGGGAAGCGACTGGGATTCCATGTAGAGATAATACCACTGGTAATAGGATGTCTTGGAGGTGGTATCAAGAAACTACAGCAACAAATCGAGAAGCTGATACCACATGAGAAGGATGCCAGATGGGTCGTGAGAACCATGCAGAAGACAGTGCTCATGGAAAGTGAGACACTACTGCGCAAAGTGCTGAGCAAAGTAGTCCAAGAAGATTGATATTTTTGAAGAAACTGCATGTAGTGTTGAATCATATAATCCTAACAAATTTTGGCAGGAGAAGCCAAAGCGCTATTGGCCGTCACTGACCGGCTATCCAAAAAACATAATAATAATAATAATAATAATAATAATAATAATAATAATAATAATAATAATAATAATAATAATAATAATAATAATAATAATAATAATTATCCATAAACATACCTCAAAGAACTCGAATCAGTCTCATGATTCTCATCTTCTTTCTCATCTCTGTTTTCCTCCTCTGGCACTTCACTTCTGCCCTCGTCCTCCTCGCCTTTCCCCTCTTCCTCATCTTCGTCGTTGTTCGATTCGTCACTTTCAAACGAATCAGGTCTATTATAAAGCAAGAACAATTCAGTCAAGTTTTTTTCCCTCTTTTTTAAATAAAATGAAAATCTTCAAGTGAAAACTCGTCAGATATATATGCCTATATGGTGTTTCGATAGATTTAGATTTAATGACTTTATTGCCTATATCAACTGGTGGTCAAACAGAGCGAAATGCCCCAATTGAACATGACTACCATGATGTAAGTGTTGGTTTTGCGGAGGGAGGAAAACCGGAGAACCCGGCGAAAAACCCTCGAAGCACAGGAGAGATCAACTACAACTCTACTCACATTAGTTTCCAGCTCGACAACGGGGTCATTCCCTGCAAGCGGTCACCCATCCAAGTACTAACCCCGTCTAACCGGGCTTAACTTTTGGTGAGAGGCAGCGCGCTAACAGAACACGCCACAGACTTATCTCAATGACTGATAGCTCAGTCATTGAGATAAGTCTGAAACTAAGCACTGGAATTAGCAGTCTAGAATTTTGCCTTCGTTGAAGACGCAACTTCCAACCGAAAACCGCACTGTTGATATACTTTTTAAAACTCGAGTATATATATATATATATAATATTATATTATAGCAATTTCTTACAGTTTTTCCTCCTTTTCAGCATCGGTCAAATCAGTTTCAATCAGAGTTTCTTTAACATCGTCGATCTTTGCTGTTTCTTCGCTTTGACCAACGCCCAGGAAGATAGCACAGGTTGCAATAAGCAAGGCTGAAATTGTGAGAAGCTTCATCTTGCTGGAGGTCTCTCAACTGGCAAACAGTAGCTCGGCTGCTTCTTTTTATATGCTCGCGTTGCAAGCAAAATCGACGCGCGTCTATATGCCAAATATTGTATTTAAGAAAGACTTTTGAACCCTACCCGGATTGGAAAACTCAATTCAGGATAATCCACTTATGAATATTGAGTCAGTATAACGGATTTAAAAATTCTTTATATTTCAATTGTTCATAAAAATAATAGAACAACAATATGAACATGGATATTGTTTTTATTTTTTATTTTTTTTATTAGTGTAAAGCCCGAATCAAACGAGAACGCAAGTCATCGCAAGTTGGCAGTCACGCTATCTCAGCCAGCCGCTCTGAATAGTTTGCCGAAAATATTATGTACCGTGACAAAGTTAAAACTTGTTTAAAACACTCATGAAACCTTTATTTTGTTAATTTGGGTGTTCGAACGACCGCCACAAAAATTTGTGACTGCCAACTTGCGATGACTTGCGTTCTCGTTTGATTAGGGCTTAACAACGGAAACTATTAACCTAATCTTGTGGTCTGCGACAATATCTTTACAACAAAAATTAGGGCTGAATAGTAAAAAGTAGGATAGTTAATGATTTAATTTATTAAAACTTAACAATTAACTTAACGCTAGTAATATATGTTTTTTCGATTATCGACATTTCTGTTCGATGAAAGCACGTGTTCGTCTTTAATTTTTCAATATTTACAACATGTTCTCTCTTCATAAGTTGTTACCATCACCGCCGACAATCATCGGTCAAGGTCATCATCGCTGCTGACGTAAAACATTACGTCCTCTACATCACAAGATTGACCGATAGGTGTAGTTAGGAATGCCCTCGATATTTATTTCGTTATCCCTTTCTCCCGACGTCGGAAGTGCAATGCCACACTTTACAAAGGAGCGAATTACCGTATCTTTTTTCCGACGAGATTCTCCTAAGGCCTGGCCAAACGCTTTCAACATTTCATTCAACATCGTTCAACATTGTTGAACGCGTGTTGAACGAAAATTTGAACATGTTCAAATTTCGTTCAACATCGTTCAACACCATTCAACAACATTCAACAGGGGTGGCCACAGAGTTGGAAAAAAGCTGCGGGTATGCGGGTACCACCCAGAGGAAGGTTTACTTTAGTGAGGAAGGTTTAAAGTGAAAACACGTGAAACAACACATTCGGTAATCTGAGAAAGTTACAATTGATCAAGCAGGTGTCGAGAAGAAATGCGATTGGCAGCAAAACATTGGCTAACCAACAATTATGCAGCACTGGCAGTGGTAGCAGTTACATGTGCGAGACATGTACGCTGATGTCTGCTGTGATGTCTGTATCTTCGCAGCAGTCGAGGGTAGTTGGCAGGCTATCAGTCAGCAGCGGTCAGTTATTAGTAGCTATTGTAGTATGCCAAAGCTTACCTAGGAAAACCTAGAAAACCAAGGTACTGTAAAAGTCACGCAGTATTTATGAACGTTGCAAAACACAAAATTCTCGCTATATATTTTGAGGAAGGTTATCTAAACTTAAAAACCCATCCGGAGGAAGGTTGAATACTTTTCCCAACTCTGGGTGGCCAAACGCTCTCAATATGTTGAATCACGGTTGAATTCAACAATGTTGAACGATGTTGAATGAAATGTTGAAAGCGTTTGGCCAGGCCTTAAGACTGCAGGATTCATTTGCATTTACATTTCGGGTTCGTTAAACTAAAATCCTCAGCTTGATGTTATGAATTTAAGTTTTATCCTGATGCAGAACGCGTCATTTCGATGCGCAGTCGAGGTATACGGACTGGCTTATTAGTATGAAAATTTTGAAATCCTTCAACATTCAAAAAGGCCTGACCTGTTTGTCTGACCAGCTGTGTTATTTTGTCTCTCAATATAGCCACTTGATACAAATAAAGAATAGAAACAGTCATTGTTAAATTAATTTTTGTTTAGAGAATATAGGTGAAGTGTGTTTGAGTGGTAATGTGAAGCAAAATCGACGCGTCTATGCCAAATAATTTGACCAATAATTGTATTTAATTAAGAAAGACTTTTGAACGCTACACATTTCCGGATTGGAAAACTCAATTGGATAATCCCTTTATGAATATTGAGTCAGTATAACGGATTTAAAAACTCTTTATACTTCATTGTTTATACAAATAATAGAACAACACCATTAACATGGATATTTATTTTAGTTTTATATTTTTTATCTGATTTTTAATTTTTTTAATTGGATTAGTGTAATAGTAAAGCCCTAATCAAACGGGAACGCAAGTCATCGCAAGTTGGCAGTCAGAATTTCTGTGGCGGTCGTTTGAACACCCAAATTAACAAAATAAAGGTTTCATGAGTGTTTTAAACAAGTTTTAACTTTGTCACGGTACATGATATTTTTGGGAAGCTATTCAGAGCGGCTGGCTGAGATCGCGTGACTGCCAACTTGCGATGACTTGCGTTCTCGTTTGATTAGGGCTTAATAAGTAGAATAGTTAATGATTTAATTTTTTAACACACTCAGCTAAATGTGGACATGCCAATAAAATAGTTGACGACAGACTTTATGACCTGCCTTATCAAATAAAGGATGAATGAACGAATGAACGAACGGACGAACGAACGAACGAACGAACGAACGAACGAACGAACGAATGGAATGAATGGAATGAATGGAATGAATGAATGAATGAATGAATGAATGAATGAATGAATGAATGAATGAATGAATGAATGAATGAATGAATGAATGAATGAATGAATGAATGAATGAATGAATGAATGAATGAATGAATGAATGGAATGAATGAATGAAACAGTGATAAGAATAAAGAATTACATTGGCCATCCATGTACCAAAAACACTAGAATTATTTCTGCGTAAATATAAAAAATATAAACATTCTTTGTTAAATTATTAAGTACTCTGTGTACAAGATATAGCTAAAGTCGCGAAGGGCAAATCACTTCAAAAATCTCGTACACTTCGTAGGGGGTGTTTGTCCCTCAAAGGTGGTTTTTGTTTAGAGTGTGTCTGAGTGGTGACATGGAGCCGGAAAACTTCAAAAATACATTTCCCTGCGCACGACATGCAGCTTTTCCGCTGAAACGTCCAGTACATGCAAAGCAAATATCAATTAACTAAAACCCGACGTATATTATGACTATTACATATGTTTAAAGTTTAAAGTGCATATATATAACCCCAAATTTTTTATCATGTAAATACGTTCTACCTTTGGCAAATAGTTGAACAACGAAATATTTTTTTAGATTGGAGCAACCTTTATTGCTTTAATAGAGATTTTTGTTTTCAAAATGGTAATGAGATGACGCCAAAGTAGTCATCATTATCTATACAATATTTATTTGCAGGAGTGACATGACCCAATTCTTCCATTAATGGTGTGTTTGAACAACATGATCCATATTGTATGAGTTTTTCCACAAAAATTCTCAGGTAGTTTATCCTGCCAAAAAGAGAAAGAAACCCAAATGCCTACTACATAGACGTCATCTCATTGCCATAGCTCCAATCAAAAAAATATTTCACTGAACAACTGTTCTATGTAGAACGTACTCAGATGATAAAAAATTTAGGTTTATATGCACTTTAATGATACCACTTTGCCAACCATACAAACTAACATACAAAATATATCTACAACGGATTTTTAATAACGAAATACGAATTTACAAAGCCCTGGTTGATATGCTAAAAGAAATAGGGTGTCCTTCAGATATTTGTAAGGTGACAGGTTTCCTCCTATAGTAACACTGGACCATGATGAGGAATGACCCTTACTGGACCTCTATGAAGAACAGTTTAGATATGCCTGATAGGATTATCTAGTATAAATAAAGTTAGTTTAGTGACTCCGGTTTTCTCTTGTATAGTATATAAGCCGATGAGAAATGTCCTTTATTGAACCTTTACGGAGAACAACTTAGATATACTGATACTAGGTATATGCAGTATAAATAAAGTTAGTTTAGTTTATTCTCGTTTCCTCCTGTAGTAAACACTGGAGTGGACCAATTTGGAATGGTCCTCATAACTGGACCTCTATAGCGAACAGTTTAGATACGACTGATATAAGATTATCTGGTTGAAATTCCTCCTGTTGGTCCTTTAGGAAGAACAGTTTAGATATGACTGAAAGAGTTATCCAGTATAAATCAGGGCCTCTTTTAGATATATAACTGTGGGGCCAAGGCCCCCCCAGTCCGTCCTTCACCCCCCCCCCCCCCCCCCCCCCCCCCCCACAAATTGATTTTGGCCCCTCAGGAAAAGTCTCTTTTCTGAAGTACAAACAAATGAGCAAAAAATAAAGCAATAAAGATATAAATTATAAAATGAAAATTTCGGATTTAAGCTTTGCAATTCATACGTATCCAACTTTATTACCATTTTATAATTTTTATTTGAGGCTCCGACAAAAGGAAATATTTTTATATGAATAGAAAATAGAAATATAGAAATATTTTCTGACATTAAGTCTTCCCAGGCTTTTTGTTGTAAAGATATTGTTGCAGACCACAAGATTAGGTTAATAGTTTCCGTTGTTACACTTGAAGGACGAAGGTAGAAATAAATATTTATATTAGTTAAATAGTTTATATTTGGATAAGATACATGTGGTGACGGAAATTCTTTTTATAGTTAATTTCTCACCATTTTCCCATTATTTTATTTGAAAGTCAACAATAAAAGACAGAGTATGGCCGATTGCCTGCCGATACTGAGAGTGTGTTTTAAAATGCCTTGATATATGTCTAACGGGGCTATACGGCATAAGGTGTATAATAGGTGTTCTTCCCCAAGATGTGCATATAGAAAAAACTACCTTAGAAGATCACAGTAAGCCAATAGTTTTTGCTACGAAGGTCCCTTTTCGTGAACGGCCCCCCACGGAAAAATCCTTAAAAGAGGCCCTTGTATAAATGAAGTTTGTTTAGTTTGCTACGATTTCGTTCTATAGTAACACTGGTCAATGAAAAATACCTCTATATACGAAGAACATTTGAGATATGACTGATATAGGGTGATCCTTGCCACTCCAACATAAAATCCATATCTTCTCGCCACCGTGTAATACCCTCCTTTTACACCAGTTAATAAACAAATACAATCGTTTGACACATAACATAGTAAGAAAAAACAAACTTACACACAATGACAGATCTACACTAATTTTGTTAGGTTAAAACATTTTATAAGGGCATATGCAGTGCTGTAAAAGTTACATATTTTTTGTAACTAGTTTCAGTTACAGTTACATCATTAGAAAAGTAACTAGTTACCAATAAAAGTTACAATGAAAAGAAAGTAACTAGTTACAGTTACAAAGTAACTCCGAGTATTTTGTAACTATAGTTACAAAGTTACATTCCTTTGTCCATGTTACTAGAATCAACAAAGAAATTACTGGTTTTTAGATGCCAGTACCATAATTATGTTTTTACAGCTAAATATAGTTGTCACAAAGCAGAAATAGTCTAATTGTATATAATGTATTTTGATTATTATATCAAACCCATTTTTTATCAAGAAAAATTAAACCAAATATTGTAACTAGTTACCTAGTTCTTTAAAAAGTAACTAGTTATACTTACTTCTTCAAAAAGTAACTAGTTATAGTTACAGTTACTTCTTCAGAAAAAGTAACTAGTTTCAGTTACAGTTACTTAATAATGTAACTAGTTACTTGTAACGAAGTTACTCACAGCACTGGGCATATACAACTGATATTAATTTTGATTTAGCCGAGAGAAAAAAAAAAGAGTTTGACCAACTTTTAAAGCAAGAAAGAAAATCTCTTTAGGATACAGTATATTGTAGACACACCTACATTTCACTGTTTTAACAAACGCGTTAAATCCTTTATTCAACTGATTAGTGACGATATACAAAGATATAAAAGATCTTTACGACCAAAATTACAAAAAGCTCTCAATTTATTACAGCATTACAAAGCTAAGAAAATAAATCAACATGATGGCTGCATTTAATGTCCCCTCTAGTAAATTTTCACAATCAAATGTGTTATTCATTCATTTGTGGTTGTGGAACCTCTTTCTCCTTCCTGGCTTCAAACTCACGAATTCTGGCAAGGTCGCTTTCACTGATTTCTTGTTCAAACTCAGGTGACATGGTCTCGTCGCTCTGCACAGTTGTACCTTCTGTAAAATAAAGCAAATGGCAATACTCAACTTAAATGTAAGCCCCACCAATGCATTAGTCAGATTCAGTTGGAGCTTTGCTTAGTCCATGTACTCAAATTCGCTTGTAAATTCGTAGTTGATAAAAAGATTACATGACGCAATACGTTATGCCAAAATAGCGTTGTTAATGGTGAAAAGTCCGTTGGATGGCCGTTTTTGTCCCAATATCCCTCCAGTTGTGGAGGTAAAATGCCCTGGGTACAAGTACTCACCTTCGTCTCCCGTAATACCAACTATCCTGCATATCCAACTTGGTTCTACAGAAACAAATATTGTTACAATGTTAAAATCAACAAATTCAGAACACTAAAAGAAAAGATTCCTCCCTTCCTTCCTCCCTCCCTCCCTCCCTCCCTCCCTCCCTCCCTCCCTCCCTTCCTCCCTTCCTTCCTTCCTCCCTCCCTTCCTTCCTCCCTCCCCCCTTCCTTCATTCTTTCCTTCCTTTCTTTCCTCCCTCCCTCCCTCCCTTCCTTCCTCCCTCCCTTCTTTCCTTCCTTCCTCCCTTCCTCCCTCCCTTCCTCCCTTCCTTCCTTCCTCCCTTCCTTCCTTCCTCCCTCCCTCCTTCCCTCCTTCCTTCCCTTCTTTCTTCCCTTCCTTCCTTCTTTTCTTTCTTTCTTCCTTCCTTCCTTCCTTCCTTCCCTCCTTCCCTCCCTCCTTCCCTGCTTCCTTCCGTTCATCCATCCATCGATATCCATCCATACATCGATCCACCTACCCACCCATCCATCCATGGTTGGTTAGTTAGTTAGTTAGTTAGTTAGTTAGTTAGTTAGTTAGTTAGTTAGTTAGTTAGTTAGTTAGTTAGTTAGTTAGTTAGTTAGTTAGTTAGTTAGTTAGTTAGTTAGTTACTACTTACTTTGTTGTGTTCCATGTCCTCCGTGTCCTCCTCCGTGTCCTCCTCCGTATCCTCCTCCGTTTCGTGGTCTTTGTTGTTTATATTCGCAGATCTTTCTAATTACCTTCACTACTACTTTAACAACCTTTCCAACTTTTTTGGCAATCTTTTTAATTTTACGTTTCAAACGTCGAGATCGCACACGAATTCGAAGACCTCTACGTCTTCGTCGTCTTCGTCGTCGTCTTCGTCGTCTTCGTCGCCATGGAAATCGTTTGACTAATAATGCAGTGCTGTCTTCCAAATCCGACGTTTCGTCGATGCTCTTAACTTCGTTTGCGCTGAAATATAGAATAAGGAACTGTAGTTGACAGATATATCCCATTCGCTACTTTCCCGTTCCCACAATGCTTTGCGTTTTGAACGGTAACAACCTCGTACCCAGGCTCAAAAATTCAAAATGGCGGTCAAAAATGTAAAAAGAGCCACGCATTATAATGGTTTCACACTCCATGAGTAGTTTCCGATTTTTTTATAAGTGGCGCGTGCGCTGTTGTGACGAATTCAACTCGGCTAGCCGAGTTACCCGGCAAGAGAGTAAACACTCTCTGATTTCTATACGAGCTTATTATATGGATAGTTTTTGAAGCCATTTAAAACATTCGCAGTACGTGTTTTATCAGATCTAAAACACTCGGCTATCGCCTCGTGTTTTTAATCTGATAAAACACTGCTGCTCACGTTTTAAATAGTACCTAAAGTAATTAAATAAAACAAAAATAAACATAAAATACCTCTTTGCAATAGCACTTGTATCAGTCTCGTCATTATTATCTTCCTCCTCGTCTTTGTCTTCTTCGTCGTCCTCTTCACCTCCACCTTCTTCTTCTTCTTCTTCATCGTCGTTGTCCGAGGCCTCTTCACTTTTAAAAGAATCACGTCTATAGTAAATCAAAAACAATTCAAACTCGTTTGTATATTTAACCATTTCACCTCGTAGAGGTTTACTTTCCTATAGTGACAAGTAAAATCGTCTGGTGTTAGCCAGAGTAAAATATTAATCCAAACAGTGAAATCAAAGGAAATGTTAATGCTTTGACAGTTTGCATGGCGATAATAGTATTTAAGATAAGTTTTGTGGAAACATCACCAGAAAACTTAGTAGTGTTGAAACATGCAACAATCGAAATATAGTAAGGTTTGATATACTACCGAAACAGAGAACGTAGGAGTCTAGCGTTCGAGGCAGCCCTTCGTCAGAGAAGAAATATTAATAACGTGTATATACACGCGTCCTTCGAGGTGAAAGAGATGAGAGTTTTTAATAAAGACCTTTGTGATATATTATATATATGACAGCACTTATAGAACCTTATAATTTGACAGTTAAAGGTCGAAGAAAGTCAACCACAAAAGTATGAAAGATGTACATATACGGATATACATTAATTGCATGTCCCGAATTATAACTAGTGTGAACACACGACTTTTTCGCGGTGACCAACTCAAACTAATCAAAACTGGGCACCGTGCGTTGAGGTAGTACCCGGACACCGTGGCCGGGTACCCAAAGTGCTGCCCACGCTTTTTACTCAATATTCAGGGCGCCGTGAATGTGAACAAGTGAGTCTGAACAGGCCCTGTCTTAACTTTTCGGGCCAAAAGCCCGTTTTTCAAACGCTAAACAAGGCATACTTCCATTTAATTATTCGCCCTGAAACTTTCACAATCGAAAGAAGTAATCTCAAACTTTAATGTTATATTTTCTCCAACTTGAAAATTTCGTTGCATTTAGGCACTTTAAACAAGTGTTTTTCTACGTTAGTATCCATATTGTTTTCAGGCTTTGAGCTAATATATATCGCTTGATAGTTTTCGATGCACAGGACCCATTGAACTATAAGACTGGAACAATAACTTAGGGGGGGGTTTTGAAACCAGTGCCAGTCCCTTTGCAGGTAGCTCCCGTGCTTCAAGTTACTTAATTTTCATCCTGCCATATATTTTGTTTGGGACGATAACAAATTACTCCAAAACAACGGATTGAAATACATTGTTTTATACGTATGTTTTTAGAAATAGCATTGGCTTCAATTTGATGTATAGTATAAGTTTCCTCGTTATTTTAAACTTTTTAAAATGTAGTAAATGTTCAACCATATTTCGCTGGGAAATAACTTGTAGTTTTTCTGAGTTTTGAGCTGAAATACTTAACGCTGAACGCTGGGCTAGATATATGAAACTGAAGCTATTGAAAAATGCTATTTGGTATAGAAACTTCAAGACTTTAGCTAAAAGGGAAATAATTAAAAAATATAAAAACAACTGCCATTTTGTAACGTTCGGCAAACAAAATGGCAAATCTATACCAAATAGCATTTTTCAATAGCTTCAGTTTCATATACAGCCCAACGTTCAGCGTTATGTATTTCAGCTCAAAACTCAGAAAAACTAACATTTAAAGATTTTTGGCTTCATCCATTCATAGGGCCTGACTTATGGAGTTAGCGTTCCAGTTTACTTAGAGTTGAATGACAGGAACTCGCCCATGCAACGTAATTAAATATAAGAACAGTAATCAAGTTTTTTTGTCGTGCATTGTTCAAGGAGGTATTAAATTATATAGATATAACAGTATAACAGCAGATATAAAACGATCATAGAATATATATAATGTACAAAATAAGTTAAGAAGACAATGTTAATAAATAATAAATAATAAGGATAAAAATAAAGCATAAGTTCTTACAGTTTTTCCTCTTTTCCAGCATCGGTCAAATCATTTTCAATCGGAGTTTCTTTCACATCATCGATCTTTGGTGTTTCCTCGCTTCGACCAACGCCCAGGAAGATAGCACAGGTTGCAATAAGCAAGGCTGAAATTGTGAGAAGCCTCATCTTGCCGTGCAGGAGGTATCACAACTGGCGAATAACAGCTCGGCGGGCTTTTTTTATATGCTCCGTTGCAAGCAAAATCGACAAAAACATTTTACATTAAAGAAAGGTTTTTTTAATTACCGCTCCACACCGGAAAACTCAATAGGATATTTGAAACTTAGATATTGAATAAGTGTATATATTACGTATTCCAAAACTCTTTATTCTCTGATAATTATACATGCATGCAAACAAACAAACAAACAAACCAGTGACGGACTGCATCAGTTTTTTAGAATAAAGTTAGTTTAGGTTACTCTGGTTTCCTTCTGTAGTAACATTGGACAAATGAGGGTAACTCTTACTTTTCTATAGAAAACACTTTGTAGATATAACTCATGATAAAATTATCCAGTATAAATAAAGTTAGTTTAGTTTACTCTGGTTTCCTTCGCACCAATGTGAGCTGGCTCTTACTGGACGTCTAGGGAGAACAGTGTAGATATGACTGATATAGGGTTATCCAGAGTAAATAAATAAATAAATAAAGTTAGTTTATTTTCCTCCTGTAGTAACACTGGACCAAGAGGGATGGCTCTTACTGGACCTCTAGGAGGAGAACAGTTTAGATATGACTGATAGAGTTATCCAGTATAAATAAAGTTAGTTTAGTTTGCTCTGGTTTTCTCCTGTATAGTAACACTGAACCAATGAGGGATGGTTCTTACTGGACCTCTAGAGAGAACAGTTTAGATATGACTGATAGAGTTATCCATGTATAAATAGAGTTGGTTTAGTCTCCTCTGATTTCCTTCTGTAGTAACACTGAACCAATGATAGTTGCTCCTTATACAGCATGTCCAAAAAAAATACCCCCCATCCATTTATGAGGTGCACCTTCTTTAATTATGGTACAAGTAAATTTTTATATCACGCCAAAAGCCCATCCCTCCTTCTTTGTTGACTGAAATTTTCAGAACTAAGTAGTTATCTACTCGCTTCCTGTAGTCATTTAAAGAGGCAATATCAAAATTTGAACTTGTCCAAATTATGTATGCTACGTCAAGATTTGGAAATCTTCTTCTAAAGGCTTCCCTTGTCCTTGTTGGGCTTCTTGTTTCATGATAGGAAAGTACCATGAATGCTCTTTCCTCGAGAGTGAATTGTTGTCCAACCATCTTAAGACGGATGAAGTAAAGTGCACTTCTGCCTACATGGCAAACATGAAGGAACCCCACATGATTTGATGCCGCATTGCTTCATTTAGAATCAAACTTTATTCCCATGTGGTCAGTTTTCACATGCATACTGTATGTATTCAAACTTGTATTCCGCACTCAAACAAAGCTGTGGTCAAAAACGGGATTGGCGACGTTCGTTTGGGACACCCTGTATTTTTCCAAATCTGTAGGAAGCATAGATAATTTGCATAATTTGGACAAGTTCAAATTTTGATGTTGCCTCTTTAAATGACTCCAGGAAGCGAGTAGATAACTATTTAGCTTTGAAAATTTCAGACAACAAAGGAGGAGTGATGGGCTTTCGGCGTGATATAAAAATTTACTTCTTGTACCCAAATTAAAGAAGATACAGTACAAAAACGGATGGGGGGCATTTTTTTTGGGACACCCTGTATAGTTTAGTTTAGTGTACATGCATGCAATAAGTCAACACAAAGTTAGCAAGCAAATTGTCAACCTCGTACCCAGGGTCTTACCTCCGCTCCCCCGCCCCCGCCCACCGCGGGTAAGACCCTGGGTACGAGGTTGGCAAATTGTTTGTGTGCATGCGTGTGGTTAACATGATAAATCAAAACACTTCAAACTACTTAATTAAGAACACATGCACTGTATTATGGCTACCTCAAAGCACTACAGTATTCCGAGTAGCTCTTTCCTGTCTGATGAATTGGTCTTTAGCATTTTATTCTTGGTAACTCCAGAATGAGATGATGTTATTCATCTCTGGAAAAACCCTCACACACGCGAACAAGTTATAAACTGTCTATAAATCCCCACACATGCAAGTTTAATTCCTTGACAAGTTTTATTTTATCGTGTGTATGCCGCAAATTGACAAGTTTTTCCTTGACAAGGAGCCTTGTTCAAAAGTTGCAGGTCATGCCAGCTTTTGAACAAGGAAAATTGTTTGTGTGTATAGTCGTCAAGGAAACTTGACAAGATATTGCCGCAGTACGTCACTGCACACTCACGCGATCATTCCCGTCAAGTAAAACTCGTCCAACCACACGAGCAATTCTAACTTATCAAAGAAAATCGTTTGAAAAAAACGTGTTCATCGTACACACGGGCAAAGAAACTACCAAGTAACTTGTCATGGAAAACTTGGTCGTCTGTGGGGGGCTTAAGGATCGATACAAACAATTTTGAAAATTTAAAAATCAGCATTCAAAAAGGATCGACCTTGGGTATCCAGCTGTGTTTTTTTTGGCTCACAATAGACATATAAAGAATATAAACAATCATCACTGTTATATATATATTTTTTTGTTTAAAGAACAGTAAAGTATTTCCGAGTGGCGAAACAAGAAAAACAACATATTTCCCCTAGCGCTTTCCATTGATGCTACAGCGCAAAGCAAATATCAGTTGATGAACCATATTGGGATTAGTTAACTTCAGACAAAGTCGACGAACCAGTGTTTTTCTACATTACTAAATATTGCTTTCAGCTTGAAGTTATTAATGTTTCAGTTGACATCTTGTACGGCAAAAACAACTTAAACCCTGTTTACACAGTACTGGACGAAATCGGAACTGGTCTCGAATTCGTCCGGTTCCGCCTGTTTACACTTTAAATTTTTTTGGCTCAGACAAACAACCCAAAATACCCAAAATTACGATCGTGTGATGATTATGTGTTCACGCAGGTACAGATATGTAGAACCTCGTGTAGAACTTAAACATTCAAGTTTATGGCCAGGGTTCTCAACCTCGTACCCAGGGTCTTACCTCCGCTCCCCCCCCCCCCGCCCACCGCTGCGGGGGGGCGGGGGAGCGGAGGTAATGACCCTGGGTGCGAGGTTGCAGGGTTTCTTCGTACAGTTGTTTATTGAACGCCAAATCAAAATGCGAAGACAGTCTACAATCTGGAGAAGTCTTCAGAATTTGTTACTGAGCTGACGTGCAAAACTGCTCGAGCGCCACTCGTGTAAAATATAATTTACGAAACTTACGGCAAAAGGCGTAAATTTTGACTTGTCGATATGTCACTCGCGAGCGTTACATACGAGAAATACGCCACTCGGATCCCGGATGTAGTGAAATATGGATTCTACGAGTGTTTTAGTTGCTAGTAAAATACTCTTCTCCATATAATAATATATTTAACAGTTATACCATGAGCTCGAGTCGTATATGAGCTCATAGCCAACGAGGCGCTTCGCCGAGTTGGCTATTAGTTCGTATACGACGAGAGCGAATGGTATAACTGTTTTATTATATAGCCAAGCACTGTACAAGAAACAAAATTACAGCGAAATGTTTGAAACGACAAACTTCCGGCATAGGCAAAAGGGAACTAATACTTCCGCCATGCGTAATGATACATTCACATAGAGTTTCTCGCTGAGCTGTTCGGCAAACAGCTTCAGTGAAATGTTGCATAAATGTTGCATAAATGTTGCTCGAGAGGCAAAAAATGTGTTGAGCAGATCAACAAAAAAGATTAAAAGGTATACCTTTATGAAGTCAAAGGTGGGTCAGTTGTTTATATTAGCGTTGCTGTCGTGAAAAAGGTTTTTGATTTCATGCAAAAATGAAACTGAAACACCTTCGGCAGTGAAACTAAATTACTTAGTTGGTTGTTTTTGAAAAAGAACATATGCTTTTTACTACTCCAAATGCTCATCTAAATAAAAAAGTATCTTTACTGGTGATCTCCTACGAAATGTGTGTTGTAAGCTTGATTTTAACCGTGAGTTTCTTTGTTTGGCAACAAATTAATATCAACCCGCTAATTTAGTCGGGTTTCTGAAGTAAAAAGACGTAATTTTTAGGTGAATTTTACCATTTGACATGCTAAATTGTGTATTTGTTAATGTATTTTTACACAATGTTGTTTTTTTATACATTGGTTTGAGGGTGTTGATGTTTTTCTGTATAAAAATCCGTCAATTTCAACTCTTTTCGGCAGTTTAAAAAAACATGCCGCCATCTTGTTTTTCCTCTACTAGTTAGTACACACGTAAAAACGTACAAGCTGTTACAGACCTGCAAGCAAGTTGTTACAAGGCTGTTCAACAGGCTGTCACCGTCATGTGTTCGCACTGGCTGTCCCAGTCTGTTAACATGTCTGTAACATGTCTGTTGACAACTTGTAACAAGGCTGATGACTCCAACAGGCTGATGACAAGTTGTTCCAACAACCTGTTACCGCTCTGCACTCAACAAGTTGTTAACAGGTTGATGCTAACAAGGTTGTAGCAGCTTCTTGAATGAACAGCATTGTTACAACCTGTTAACAGCCTTGCTACGGACCTGTTGCGAACACATCCTGTTGACAAGCTGTGAGATTTTTACGTGTGTAGTAGGGAACCAATCAGATTACGCAAAAGCTCATATCCGATAGCATGCTATATAATAATATATTTTAGTCACTTAGTCCGCGAGATGACTTTGGTGTATAAAGTCGAAATATTACCATTTCATCTTTTTGTTTTAGTATTTTTGATCGATATCTCGTTCATTATAAGATGTTCATTTTAGATTGTTTAATTTATATTATTTTTAAGTAATAGTTAAAATATGAGCGGCCGATCCTTATGGGCATTTACAATGGCGAGCCGAATAACTTACTTATCAAATTGTAAGTGTAAATGATGAACACTTTGTTTAAGAGTCGTAGAAAAGGTTAAACAAGATAATTTTAACTCAGAAAAAGCTGAATTTGAGCCACTAGTGCCTATTAATTTTGATAAAACATTGATGTTTTATTAATCAATGTTTTATCCGTATTTAAAGATGCTGATTAAACATTCATTTCTTTTGAATTTTCGTTATGAATTATTAATGAATTTGATAATTTAATATTATACGCCAATTAATTAATCATGAATTATAACTCTTATCAGGAAATTAAACTCGCTGCAACGGAAGAATCGAAAGAACCACTTATAAACTGAAATGTCTAGTTTCCCCTGCGCGATTTTAATAATCTTTATCTGTATGAAGCATGGTAAACAGGACGGGTAGATAAGGGTCCTTCAGTTATAAACGGAAGCAACTGCTTTTGTGCATGTAAGTGCCGCGGCCACTAGAACAGTAAGTATACTAAGACCATTTTTCGTGTGAGATATACAGTGTGTATCAAAAAAATTCGAACCCTTAGAAAATGAATTAGCATTCTTTTCAAACAACCTATTGTAGTAGTTTGAAAGCCCTAAGCACTTCGCTGAACCCACAGATGCGTAAAACACACGGTCTTATAAACCTGGGAAATTAAGATAACTTGAAGTGTATGCATGGTGAAAGTATTTAAAAGCTTTTTCGCTTCGTTTAACTTATGTGCTGATTAATTTATAACGCAGCGCTTTTAGGGCTTTCAAACTACTACAATAGGTTGTTTGAAAAGAATGCTAATTCATTTTCTAAGGGTTCGAATTTTTTTGATACACACTGTATAGTCCACCGTCTTATAATAAATTAAGGTTTCAGATGAAGTAAACCCATACCCTAAAATATGGAGTCATTGACTCAATCTTAGGCCTAGGTCAAACGACGAACTTAATTCGGAGACGAACTAAATTTCTATTTTGGGTCGACCTAACTTAATTAAGTTCGACAGTTAGGTCAAACGTCGAACTTAATGCTGTCGAAACGAATTCGGAATCAAAGCAACGATTCTTAATTGGGTCAGCGAGGTCAAACAAACTTAAAAATGGCGCGAAGTATATGAATGTTCAACAGCGATGTTCGATGTGGAAAATGCTTCACAATTCCGCGCAGGAGAAGTGAACACACTTATTTTTCTAGGTAAACGACGAGTGCTCATGTTACAACTTTGCTTTCTGACAACTCTACTTGTTTTATCACGTAACAATACAACTAATGGCAGAGTTGGAAAAAGTATTCAACCTTCCTCCGGATGGGTTTTTATGTCTAGATAACCTTCCTCAAAATATATAGCGAGAATTTTGTGTTTTGCAACGTTCATAAATACTGCGCGACTTTTACAGTACCTTGGTTTTCTAGGTTTCCTAGGTAAGCTTTGGCATACTACAATAGCTACTAAAGATACAGACATCACAGCAGACATCAGCGTACCGCCGTACATGTCTCACACATGTAACTGCTACCACTGCCAGTGCTGCATAATTGTTGGTTAGCCAATGTTTTGCTGCAAATCGCATTTCTTCTCGACACCTTGCTCGATCAATTGTAACTTTCTCAGATTACCGAATGTGTTGTTTCACGTGTTTTCACTTTAAACCTTCCTCACTAAAGTAAACCTTCCTCCGGGTGGTACCCGCATACCCGCAGCTTTTTTCCAACTCTGCTAATATAGTTCCTTTCCGTTCATGCCGTCGTTTGTCACGACGTGAGATGGACTGCTTTAATCCAGGGGGAGCAACGGAAAATTTGGGGGTGCAGTTCAAGGAGCTGACGCTGGTCAAAAGGACCGAGGGCTCTTGGGAGCGTAATTCTGCGCAGTTTAACCAATGAAACTTCATGTGACAGTGTATCAGCATCACGATTATCATTAGCAACAGAAACAAACTTCAAATTTCAAAGAAGCAAAAGTTCTTACTTGAATTTAGCGTCAGACATTCAGGAGACTGGGGGGGGGGGGGGATGTGTAGTTGGGGGGCCCAGGCCCCCCCTGACTACGCCACTGCTTTAATCATGTTTGCATTGAAATACATACTCGAATGCTCGTTTAAAAAAAAACACGTTTCAAGTATCCAGAGATACATTCAGGTCCATCCTTGATTCCTTGGGAAAATGGGGCACGAGTCAAGGCAAGAGTATTTTGTGCTTTGAAAACATGACACTTTGAAAACATTACCTGAAGTCAGTCCACGCAGTGGAGTGGATTGACTTTAGATTCAAACTTGAATCGGTTTGAATGTCTCCAATCTGATTCATCTAAACATGCACAGTTTGACTTGAAAATGACTTGATACGTATGAGTGAAGTTGGTGCGTGCCGTGCTAAATAGCAGACATTGAGGGAAGCACAAAAAATAGTGTTCCAAAAAAACAATGTTCCAAGCAAATTGGATTCTCCATGTAAACATGTGCCCGGATTGACTACTTCACTCGCGTTTTTCGATCCGATTGCACTGTCGATCCACTTCATGTAAACATGCTCTTAGAGAACCTGTTCACACGAGACCGGGTTATCTCTGGGGGTAGGGATAACTCGGGGGCTATGGTCAAAGTTGACCCTATTTCACATGATAAAACGCAACCACCGAGTTGTCCTTGGCCCCCGAGATAACCCTATAGCTTCATGTGAACGCTTCACCCCGAGTTATCCCGAGCAACAGCATAAATACGCATGCCTAAGTTGACCCTACCCCCGAGATAACTCGGGTGAAAGCGTTCACATGGAGGTAGGGATAACTCGGGGGCTAGGGTTACCCTATCGCTCCGACCGAGTTATCCCTATCCCCCGAGTTATCTCGGTCTCATGTGAACGGTTTACTTTTTTAACATGGAAATAAACTAACACCGAGTTATCTCGGGGGATAGGGATAACCCTACCCCCCGAGATAACTCGCCTCATGTGAACAGGCCCTTAGTGAATATAAAATGATTAGGATACGAAACTAATTATCGAGGTATAGATTTTCGTCATAGTGACGTTCTTTCATTACTTCTTTTAAACATTAAATCCATGCATCTCAAGTGCAGTATTCATAGCATAGCTGAGTTCCTTTTGATATTACCTTTATGTATTTTGTTGCTATATTTATCGTGGGAAAGTCGAATTAGTAAATAGAAAATTATAAGTAGGCTAGGATACGAAACGAATCGGTCAAGTTTTATATTTTCGTCATAGTAATGGTCTTTCATTATTATGCTTCTCTCAATATCATATCCATATATCAAGTATTCATAGCAGCCAGTTAGGCTCCTTGTGATATTACTTCATGTATTTTATTGCTATATGCTTAAAGTGCCCCTAACCTCGACATATTTTATTGTCTTATTTGGAAGAACTTTTAAAATGATAAAGTAACTTCTTTGGAAGATTTTCGCTTTTTCGCTTTGTTTTTTAGATATTTCATTTTGTTTGATATGCAAATGTCCGGAATATACGTCACACATGCATAATGACTTATCGAAGAAGTTGGTGTATCTCTTTCATTCTCGAACGAAATCTTTTAAAATCGAGAAGTTTGGTGTTGTCGGAGAAACACGCACACATGTTATTTATACTTTAGTGTTTTTATTTGATGAACGCAAAGATATATAACATTCTCTGATAAGTCATTATGCATGTGTGACGTAGATTCCGGAGTTGCATATCAAACAAAATGAAATATCTCAAAAACAAAGCGAAAAAGCGAAAATCTTCTAAAGAAGTTACTTTATCATTTTAAAAGTTCTTTCAAATAAGACAATAAAAAATGTCGAGATTACGGGCACTTAAATATACAAAATAGTCGAATTAGTGAAGAGAAATTAAGTAGGTTACGACATGTCGAGGTTCACAAGTGGAGCAAACTTAGGCTCCTTGTGATATTAATCTCAATGTTGTTGCTATTTGTACAGAATAGTCGAATTAGTATATAAATAGAAATTAAGTATACGATACGAAACTATATGTACGAAGTTAATTGATATATATTTCTTCGACACAGTAAAGTCCTTTCATTTCTTCTTTTTAATATTGAGAAGGGCCAAAGACATATTGAGGCCCTGATGCAAGAACATCAACTGTGTTACTATTATAAGGATTTTAGATGGCATTTAGAAGAAAATCAAAGACAGTATACGGTCCCTACTAGGGACCTTAAGATCTACGACGGCAACTTCGAGGACGACGTCCTTCAAACAAAAGCATTCTTCTTTCAAAACAAAGATAATGAATAATTTCTAGTCCCAAGAGTAATCTGAACACCGTCCTCGCTCTGTATACAACGCCACTCAGAGCATTTTCACGTCTTCAGGACGACGTTGACTCGTGGGGTGATGAGAACTGTTGTCTGAGATTGCCTTAACACAGACACTGCAACCGTTTGAACACTTTGAAAATTATAAAACAAGCTTCAAGTATTGAATACAGTAGTCAGTTAACCGTGACTTCTTTTTAATGCTAAAATTTGAATTGCTTTTTAACCGCCGTCGTCGTCCTAGCATCTTAAGTTCCCTACTATCTTGAACAGTGCCGTTTTCGCGTCGGCGTGTATTTCATTGCGATAAATATTTACATAATTCATAACTTACATGTAAAACTTGGCAAGAAAAACGCAACATTTGTCATCTAAACAATCTTTGCTCCAAAGTATTGACAAGAAAAGTATACAATTCCGTAAACAACAAACCTGATTTAGAACTGTTAAAACTGAGAATTCAGCGGCCTAGCTAAAATATATTTTATTAGCCCGCTGAATTCTCCATTTGTGATATGACTTAATTAACGTAAATTTTCTTGCCATTTTCATACAAAATAGTTGAATTTATGAATTGTGATATAAACCTTTATATATTTTGTTGCTATTTATGTGGAAAAGTCGAAAATGAATAGAACGCGAAACTAATTGACCTAACCGAAAAAGATGGCGACTTGTACATTTAACCACAATCCTTTGGCGTGCAGTAAATGTTGTTTCATGCAGAATTATTGGAAGATATGCTTTTAATACGATCAACTTTGGTAGGAATGAAGTTCTTGCTTACTTAATCCATCTTAGCATGATCAACAATGTTTAGTTGTTATTAGAGCTGATTTGAGTTCGCAAAGCATTGTGGTTAAATGTATCGCCGCCATCTTTTTTGGGTACCGTCAATTGTTTAGGTCTATGACGTAATTCAAGATAGTCAAGTTCTTTACATATTACATAACTGAGTTCCTGTGATAGTAGGGGCTTTTACACGGGGCAAAATAAACCGGGGTTTAAATAAGTCGCGAACAGCTCGTATTGCCCCATATAAAAGGTACTATATCTTCCACGTTTCTCTCTGACGAACGACCTTAAAGGGTATTGGCAATAAAAATTAAATTTATCCCATTTGAAAGACTTCGTCAAATGGTATAAAAAGACCTTTTGTAATTTTTCTGTATCTTTCTTGTGTTTTGAAATATTTCGACAAAAGACAGCCTGCTGTCCGCCATCTTGTTGTAATATTGACGTCACAAGCAGGGTAAACCTGATGAAACTACTCCGTGGGTGACCAAATTTCCACGGAAGGCTTTTTAAATATTGTGGGTCAATTTAAAATGGAAATAGCGCAACAAAATCGAGTTTCTAGCTCATAATGTCATAAGGTTGGAAAGATAAAAATTTCACTTTACCATGCTTATGATGTCACATGCATATCGAAAATAATTCGAAGATTCCCCAGCACGCTGTCATTGGTCGAAATATTTACAAAACCAAAACAGATACGGAAAAATTGTAAAGGGTCTTCTTATACCATTTGACGAGTTCTTTCAAATGAGACAAACTTAATTTTTATTGCCAATACCCTTTAATCGCTCGAAACGTTAGACTCCTACGTTCTCTCGTCTGTTTCGGCGCTATATATTTCGATTGTTGTTTCCAACCTCGTACCCAGGGTCTTATCTCCGCTGTTTTAAGCCCTTGGGTACAAGGTTGTGTTGTTTCAACACTGCCTACGCAGCACGCTACTTTTATTTCACTATTTGGATTACATCTTCATGAGTTTTGTTGCTATTTATGTGCGGAAGAGTCAAATTAGTGAAATAGAATAAGTAGAATACGAAACTATAATTGTCGAGCTATATATTTCGTCATACAGTGACGTTCTTTCATTACTTCTTTTTAAGTGGAGTAACACAACTGAGTTCCCTGTGATATTACCTTCATGTATTTTGTTGCTATGGTAAATATTGAAAATGCGTGAGATATGAAACTAATCGTTCCAGGGAACAATTACAGTATTACTCCACGAAAACATTGCATATACTAATATATAGCGAAACGTTTTAGTATAATACAAGACGGCTTAACTTAGTTTAAACGTTTCTCTGACGAAGGGCCTTCGCTCGAAACGTTAGACTCCTATACGCTCTCTGTTTCGGCAGTATATCTAACCTTTATACTACATTTCGATTGTTGTTTCTACATTGTCACCTTGCAAGCAAAAACATATTAAATTTCATTTGGAAAAGCCAATAAGGTATATACATGCAATTCTCCCTAGTTTTTTTTTGGGTTTTTTTTTTAGCTGAAGCGGAACTTAAACTTTTGAGCCTCAGGATATCTTCGCTTTGTTAAAAACTTTGTTTCGGATGGAGCAAAGTGAAAAAGTGCCAACATTTTTAGCAACGAAATACTTGGCGTTTCGAGCGGAGCCTTCTGTCAGAGTAAAATGTATTTGTACTCTGATGCGAAAGGCGTCGAAACGTGAAATGTTTGTTGCAAAAAATCCTGGCAATTCATCATCTTTTCGCTTTGCTATTTCGTTTTATATTTGATTTGTGAATGCATGCCAAGTCTTTGTAGTTCTATATTAGCGCCTCTCAGAAGGGTTACAGCAGTTGTGATTTATGTTTTTCAAATCTGTGGTTTCGTATTCCGCATTCCACAAATCTATATTCCCTTTATGCAAACGTATATAAAGAGAGTACCTGGCGGTTTGATGCAGTATAACAGCAAACCCTCACGAAAATGAGGGTGTTCACTGTTTTAGCCTTGGTCGTGGTCATTCTTGGCATATTTTTCAGCAGTAGTCGAAGTGAAGAAACGGCACCACAGACTGATAACATCAAGGCACCTAGTCTCAAAGAGGGCACAGATGTTGAAAATGATGGAGAAATGTAAGAAATGACTCGTTTTATTTCTTTAGTATTTTTGGTGAACGTGTTTAAATACCCCTTATATTTTAGATCGATATACAGGTTAGCTTTGAAAAAGCATGCACTCGTTTAGACAAATCTAAGCTCGCATCCAAATGTTCACATTCAGAACGGTTTTGACTTAGATCGATTTAATATCGATCAAAATTCAGATCGATATACATATATACTAGCTAAACTATTTAGTTATGTATAACCCTAGATGTATGTATGTATGTATGTATGTATGTATATGTATATATATATTTATTATATGGAGAAGAGTATTTTACTAGCAACTAAAACACTCGTAGAATCCATATTTCACTACATCCGGGAACCGAGTGGCGTATTTCTCGTATGTAACGCTCGCGAGTGACATATCGACATGTCAAAATTTACGCCTTTTGCCGTAAGTTTCAAATCAAGTAAATTTGAGCCAGTAACTTCTCTTAATTAAGTTTTTCACGTAAAATGACGTATTCGAAGAAGCTGTTGTATTTTTCATTTGTATTTTCAAAAAGTTTTTGGTCAAGCGGTTGTAGTTTTTGCATTCAACCCAGTTTATCAACATCACTTCGACGCATAATTTCATTGTCCATATAATAAATAGAACATTACACGGTTGCTCAAAGATGTGGATTTTATGTTCTCGTGGCAAGAGCAATATCTCACTCGTTCGCTGCGCTCACTCGTGAGATATTGTCCTTGCCACTCGAACATAAAATCCATATCTTCTCGCCACCGTGTAATATCCCCTTTATGTATATAATATATATATAATATATATATATATAATATATATATATATATATATATATATAATATATATATATATATATATATATATATATATATATATATATATATATATATATATATATATATATATATATATATATATATATATATATAATATATATATATAATATATATATATATATATATATATATATAATATTTTGCTCTATCTATATATGGTACTTGAGCATGCTGTCTAACATTTCGGTTGAACCATAACTCACTTATATAATATATATATATATAATATATATATATAATATATATATATAATATATATATATATATATATAATATATACATATATATATATAATATATACATATATATTTTATATATATATAATATATATAACTTTATTTATATTGGATAACCCTATCAGTCATATCTAAACTGTTCTTCATAGAGGTCCAGTTAGGGCAATCTCTCATTGGTCCAGTGTTACTACAGGAGAAAACCGAAATCAACTAAACACTTTATTTATTTATATTGCATGGATAACCCTATCAGTCATATATCTAATTGGTCCAGTGTTTCTACAGAAGGAAACCAAAGTAAACTAAACTAACCGGCTTTATTTATACTGGATAACCCTATCAGTCATATCTAAACTGTTCTTCCTAGAGGTCCAGTATATATAAGGGCCATCCCTACAAAAGGAAACCGGAGTAAACTAAACTAACTTTAACAGTGTTACAGAAGGAAAGTGGAGGCATTCTTTTCACACGTAGTCATGGTAAAATTTTAATCTGATAACACCACTAAGCAGGAATTAAACCCTTGGTGGACGGTGGCTGACAGGAAGTATATAACCATAGCAGTGTCCAGAGGAATTAAAAAGGGATTTGAGAAAACCGTCATTTAGACGAAGTAGTACAAGTATTATTATTATTTATTTAATGCTCCCCTAATGCCACCCATGCTCCCCTAATAACACCCATTGTTACAACTCGTTCACACACATCTTCCAAGCTTGTTGCAAACACATGTGGTTGAAAAGCTCTGATATTTTGTCCTTCTGTTCACAGAGATAATGCTTTTGAAAGCAAAGACGCAGCTTCCAAAGTCGACGAAAATGACGAAGAGGAAGAAGAAGAGGAAGAAAATGATGATAACATGGAATCGAATGCCCTTGCTGAAAGGTATATATATACATAACTATAAGTCTAGTTTTAGAAGGAAACTGTTCTTCGTAAAAAGTCTACCTAGCTAGTCTCGAGTACCTTGTTGGGACAGCTCTCGTGCTTTTTCATTTTATACTTTATTTCCTCTGTGAACGAGTATAGAGCACTTCATAGCTAAACTGCAATACACAACAATAACAACAGAGTATAAGAAGCTGGTATCTCATTTATTCATGTACAGTTGAACCCCTATGAACGTACGGACACCCCTTTTAACCCTTTGAGGCCTGGGCCTCTCCCTGTGCTGAATAAAATCGTCTGGCGTTAGCCAGATAAAATACTAAAGACTCGTCGTCAGGCTTCAAAGGGTTAAGCAGACACCTCTCTTATGCGGACACCAAGGCGAGGTCCCAGACATTTCTTTAATAAAACACTATTATAGTTACAACCCAGTCTCGTTCCCATGCAGAGCCCACGTTTCCCACCCGGGAAACGAGAGACTCTGGGATAATCCGTTTCAAATCACAGGATTCTTGTTATTCCGGTTGAGGTACGCATGCGTAAATATCCGAGCGGAATCTGGATAGTATGTTCTCCTTGTCTGACTTTTCCCCAAAACAAGTCAATGGGGTTGCTGGCGAAGCTCGAATTACAGCATCTACACACATACGGCGAAGTTATCGATCGCGGCAACGTCTTTACTGGAGTCTTGTCGTCCGACATCTTTGTTATTTTGGTTTTATTAATTCTACTTCCGGTCACTTCAGACCAACTCATGCTCGCTATTCAGCCAATAACGTAACGATTTGAAACGCATTATCCCAGAGTCTCTCGTTTCCCGGGTGGGGAACGTGGGCTCTGGGAACGAGATTGGTTACAACCCTTTTTAAGCAGACATCCCTCTAAATCGGAAACGGATTGCAGTGAGCAAATTAACCTCTCTTGTTTTAGAGAATTATATATAGTGAAAACAAACGTAGTTTTCTAGCGTTTCGAGCGAAGGCCCTTCGTCATTTTTCTAACGTTTCGAGCGAAGGCCCTTCACGTTTCTCTCGGACGAAGGGCCTTCGCTCGAAACGTTAGAAAACTACGTTCAATAATTTCGGCAGTACTCAAACCTTACTATATTTCAATTTATAATTACTTTATAGCCTTAGGGAATGCACGCAGTCTATAGAAGTGGACTATAGTGGAGCAATACAATAGTTGCCTCATACCCATTCCCTGGGTATACCTTGTGTACAGTGTTTAAGGTTTTCTATAGCAGTGCACTCGACAGCATCTCTCTCTTCTTCAATTTGTAATTAGTAGTTATAGTATTCTACACACCAGTTGTTACCCTGCGAGCAGAGCCTTCTTTTCCTTATTTCTTCGCTGAGAGAGGGGAAGAAAAGTAGGCTCTGCTGTATTCGTGTTTGGCTTCGTCCAAGATTTAGAACGAAGTAACCCGTTTAACTGGTTCTCGTTTTGTTTTCTGCTCTGATTGGGACTGGGTTCGAGATTGTAACCAAGCAACTGACATGCATGCGCAATGGAAACCAGTCACAAATACAGCAGAGCATACTTTTCTTCCTCTCTCAGCGAAGAAATAAGGAAAAGAAGGCTCTGCTCGCAGGGTAACCAGTTGTCAAATTTCACGTCTGACTTAGGTTATATAGTCGAACCCATATTAAGCGTACACCATTGTAACCTAACTTAGGGCCTGTTTATATGGAGCCAAGTTACCCGGCTAGGCGAGTTGAAAGAAGATGAGTGTTTATATGAGACGAGTTACTCGGCAAAGCCGCCCACGCATTATAATGATTTCACATTCCATGAGTAGTTTCCGATTGTCTTCATAAGTGGCGCGTGCGCTGTTGTGACGAATTCAACTCGGCCAGCCGAGTTACCCGGCAAGAGAGTGTTTATATGGGAATATTTTCATCCCGGCATGCCGAGATCTGGGCTAGCCGAGTTACCCGCCTGTCTCATATAAACACTCTGCCGGGATAGCATTGAATTTCTATACATGGCGGGTAACTCGGTTTGCCGAGTAACTCGGCTAGCCGGGTAACTCGGCTCCAGATAAACAGGACCTTAGGTGTTCGCTTAAGAAGGGGTGTCCGCTCAAAAGGGGTTGAACAGTAGGGGATACGCATGTGGTGACAAGTTTCTTGTGTCGGTATATACGTACGTTCAATAATTTCGGCAGTACTCAAATCTTACTATATTTCGATTTTTATATTTCAACACTGCCTACGAGGCACACTACTTTTATTCAACTATAAAGTAATTAGTTTTGTTTAAAAACGTTAACGTATAAGGGGAATGAATTAACAGAGCTTTTCTTTTTTCCGCGTATAGCGACAACGCGGTAGACAACGTCAAAGCAACGTCCGATGAAGAAGATACTCCTGGTCTGTTCAAGAGGTTCCCAGGGCGCAGGCGCAGGAGACGAAGGCGACGTAGAAGACGAAGACGTTTCTTCAGGAGGGTAAAGAGGATTGGCAAGAAAATTGTTAAAGTTGCGAAGAAAGTCCACAAAGTTGCGAAGAAAATACACAAAGCTGTGAAGAAAGTCTGCAAGTTCGTAAGAAAACACGCACCAGAATCAGGTAAATAAGAACGACGAGAAAATTAACGAATAAACTAAAAAAAATGAATAGTTTATACACAAAGTTTAAAAGAGAAGGAAGGGAAGGAAGGTATGAAGAAAGGAAGGAAGGAAAAAAGGAAGGGAAGGAAGGAGGGAAGAGAGAATGAAGGAAGAAAGGAAGGAATAAAAGAATGAAGGAAGAAAGGAAGAGAGGAAGCGAGGGAGGGAGGAAGGAAGGAAGGAAGTGTGAAAGGAGGGAAGGGAAGGGAAGGGAAGGGAAGGGAAGGGAAGGGAAGGGAAGGGAAGGGAAGGGAAGGGAAGGGAAGGGAAGGGAAGGGAAGGGAAGGGAAGGGAAGGGAAGGGAAGGGAAGGGAAGGGAAGGGAAGGGAAGGGAAGGGAAGGGAAGGGAAGGGAAGGGAAGGGAAGGGAAGGGAAGGGAAGAGAAGGGAAGGGAAGAGAAGAGAAGAGGGAAGAGAAGAGAAGAGAAGGGAAGGGAAGGGAAGGGAAGAGAAGAGAAGAGAAGAGAAGAGAAGAGAAGAGAAGAGAAGAGAAGAGAAGAGAAGAGAAGAGAAGAGAAGAGAAGAGAAGAGAAGAGAAGAGAAGGGAAGAGAAGAGAAGAGAAGTGAAGAGAAGAGAAGAGAGGAGAGGAAGGAAGAAAGGAAGGATAAAAGAATGAAGGGAGAGGAAGTGAGAGAGAGAGAGAGAGAGAGAGGGAGAGAGGAAGAAAGAGTGAAAAGAAGGAAAGTAGGAAAGACACAAAACGGAGTAAAAAAAAACCAACAAAAAAAGGAAGAAAAGGACGATATGAATGAAAGAATATTTTGATGTGAGAGTATTTTATTAATAATAAAATATCTTTTTTCAAACTATATTAATTCCGATTCTAATCAGCCTCACATTTTAAAATGCTTTCTCAAGGTTTTGAAAAGAAGTGCCGACTGGTGGGAGCAGATGAAGGTAAATAATGTCATTTCATAAGCAAAACAAAAATGTCAAAAATAAATGAAGAAATGGACACAAACGAAAAACAATAATGTTGGTTTTCTGTTAAAACGATGTGTAGTCATTTTAGACTGATGCGTTTTGTTTCGCTTTTCTCCACAGAAAGTGCACCGATAGAGATGGACTCAGAAGAGTTTGAAGAAGCTCTTACTGACCAAGACCTTGCCCAAATTAAGGAGGATGAAGCCGGCAAAGCCGAAACTTCTGCGTAATGATAGAACTTAGAGAATGCCTGGCGACATAAATATCAGAAAAGCTACTTTCTGTTAGTCTACCGATTTTTCAGTATTAATAAACATATAACATTACTTTTCCAAGTTGGGTACAATAAATCATTTTTATTATATCATGTAACCGACTGAAGTCGTTATTGAAGAAATAAAATTCTCGCCATAATGTAGTATAGTTTTTAGGACATACATCGTATCTGTTTGCATGTAGGAGGTATAGCGACAAAATATGATAAGCCGTTATATATTAAATACTGGGATCTGCCGATGATAAATGACTTCGATAGAACTCGATTCTACTTTGTGCAACAATTGCAGCAACCTTGTCTCGCATGCATGATTATGACCATCGCAGGGCTTGTTGTTCGTGCAATCTGTCTCGATGAGTTTGACCATTGCACAGCATGTTACACGCTGAAATGGATCGTGCAACTTGTCTCCCATGATTATGACCATTGCGTAGCATATGTTGCTTGCTGCAATGATTCGTGCAACTTGTCCCGCATGATAGTCACCATCGCGCAGCTTGGTACATGCTGCAGCATGTTACACGCTGCAATGATTGGTGCAACTTGTCTCGCATAATCTTGACCATTGCACAGCATGTTAGACACTGCAATACTTCGTGCAGCTTGTCTCGATGATTTTGACCATTGCGCAGCATGTTACACGCTGCAATGATTCGTGCAACGTGTCTCGCATAATTTTGACCATTGCACAGCATGTTAGACACTGCAATGGACCGTGCAACTTGTTTCGAAACGATCTTGACCATTGCTCAGCACGTTACACGCTGAAGTGGTTCCTGCAACTTGTCTCGCATGATTTTGGTCATTACACAGCATGCGACACGCTGCAATGGTCCGTGCAACTTGTCCTACAACGATCTTGACCATTGCACAGCACGTTACACGCTGCAATATAATTCGTGCAACTTGTCCAGCATGATTTTGACCATTACACAGCATGTTACACGCAGCAATGGTTCGTTTAACGCACTGTCTCACCGTTGCGAGACAATTTGCATGCAAAACACTGTGTGACATAATATAGCATTAATTAATTCTTAACTGTATAATGTGCCTATGCCGTCGAAATTGATAAACAAGACCAACATGAAATTCCACTTGAAGTGTACATAACTATAGATATCGATAAATGAAGCACAATTGTTTATACTGAAAAAATCACTAGCTGGATTAATAATTCTGGAAGATCTTTCGTCGAACTTATCGCACGGCGATATTCACATGAACAGGTTGCTCGATGCTGTTTTGTTTCAGAAGAATATCCAACGTCGTCTTATGATATCTAGATGACGATGTCATAGTCTTCTCGTGGCTCTCTCTGTCGTATCCACCTGGTTGGCCATCGGTGAACGAGTGCAAGAAAGCTTGAAGTTTCAATCTGAACTCTTCTGCGTCTTTGCACAGTTTTGTAATCCGTCGCTCTGTACTTTGGTTTTTCGACTCTAGAGTTTTCTTAAATTGAATGAATTAAAAAGAAAAAGGAATTAAAAAAAGGAATTAAAAGGATGTCTGTGAGGGTACTCCTTTTACTAGTAAAATCGTCTGGCGTTAAACAGAATAAAAGCGGTCGTTTTTGGGCGCGGTTCAGGTATAGGAAGGAATGGGTTAATCATTTGTTAAAGTGCCACTAACCCAAAAACTTTTTTCTCGGGATTCAAATAGCCCTTGTTGAGTATATTAGCACCAACATATCTTTTCTGTTATTGAACACTTCTTTCATTTTTTATGCCGCTTCAAACTTGCAAAATTTCGCATCTGTTTGTCCCATGGCGGAGCAGTGAGGGGAATGGGTATAGGATGCGTATGCGTATGACGTAATACCAGGAATTCGTCTTCAAAAATCTAAAAGTGTAGTACACTGGAACTATAATAAAATAATTAAAATGAAAAATATCGCCAATTAACTGGCTATAAACGTAACCTGGGTACGTTCTTTCCTATTTACTTTACAGTAAAAAAAAATATAGAATTCCTGGTATTAAGTCACAAACCCTTCTCGACGCAGTCTCCCAAGTGCTCCGTCGTGTCCGTCATTATCGCCACTTCAATCGATTCTTAAATCAAGAGGATTTTACCAATCTAGTTAATTTATATTGCATTCTTTATCATTTGGATTGGCGATGTTTATTCCTGCAAGGAACTTTTGGGGGTTAGTGGCACTTTAACCTATTGCTGCCTGGGATGTCAGAGGGTTCTCCTTTGAGGAGTAAAATCGTCTAGCGTTAAGCCGGTTTTCCACTAGGCGACTTTATTCGCGCGAAGCGACTTTTTCTTTTGTCTCATGAGCTCTGAGCTGGAACTAATCAGAAATCTATTGAATTCGAACAAAAGAAAGTCGCTTCGCGCGAAAAAAATCGCCTAGTGGAAAACCGGCTTTAGACAGAGTAAAAAAATATATGAAGAGGCCGTTTTTGCCTGGCTACAGACAGGAATGAGTTAATCATGCACTTGTTAACCCATTGATTGCTGCCTATAGGACGTCCGATGGCTCTCCCTCAGAGAAGTAAAATGATCTGGCGTTAAAGTATTAAGTGACTTAAGTAAAACAATAAAAGGGGTCGTTTTTTGGCCGGCTCATGCAAGCCCCGCACAGACGACCAAGTTTTCCTTGACAAGTTCCTTGGTAGCTTTCCTTGCTCGTGTGTACGATGAACAATTTCCCCCCCAAACATTTTCCTTGACAATTTATAATTGCTCGTGTGTACGGTTGGACAAGTTTTCCTTGACGGCAATGGTCGCGTAATAAGCTTCGGAGATGATCTTGTCAAGCTTTCCTTGACGACTATACACACGAACAGCTTTTGAACAAGGCTCCTTGTCAAGGAAAAACTTGTCAATTTGTGTCGTACACACGAACAAATAAAACTTGTCAAGGAAAAACTTGTCAAGGAAAACTTGGTCGTCTGTGCGGGGCTTCAGACACGAATGGATTAAAGAACACTAAACAACGAGTAATTCCAAACAATTACAACGAAATTCGGTCCAGAGTCGTCCCTTCCACAGTAATTATATATCATAGTTTTCATATATTGTCACCTGCTTGTGTCTGCTTGTTAATACAAGATGCGGGCGATCTACATATATACAGTGACACACAACGTCACACTTCAGCCAGCCATTTAACAATACAGTATATAAGGTTAGGTTAAAGAAGCTTAGGAACGCTACCTCAACGCCTAATGTTCGAAAAACTACCAGCTACAACGACAAAACGCCAGATCGCACTTACCAGTTCGTGGCTTAGAAGCTGCGTGTCTTCATCAATTTGTCGTGTAATATTATTCATTTTTGACAGACTCTTTTCAAATTCTGTCTTCGGCTCTTGTAGGAACTCAAAATCATCGTCGTTGTCGTCTTCTTCGCCGTTCGATCCAGAAACAAAGATTCCTTCGTCGAAGATATCCTTATCTTCGTTGCCTTTATGTCTCTCTATAAACCCATCACCGCTCAGTTGATCGACTTTCACAAACGACGACATTGTTACAGTACAACAATACTCAATTTCAAACGCACGAGTCCTTTTCCTTGGGAGACTTTTTGAATTAAGCTATTCTGAATGAAATTTGGTTGAAACAACTCGAAGACCTGTAAGTTTCTCCGGAGGACAAATATTTTCCCAAGCTATTGAGAGTACCTGTTGCGGTGACTTTAAAACATTCTGAAATAAGAAAGATAAACAAAATAAAGCTTCACCGCGTCATTAGTATTCTACTGATATATTACGTCGGTCGGTTTTTAATTGATTGTTTAAATTTCTAATAATATATGTCTGAAGGATATAGTGTCCAATACGCGTTAGATGTCTAGAGTTTTAATTCTCTAAGTTAAAGTAAAAAAATTACTATTATTAAAATTGTGTTTTATCGGTATTCTGTATAATTAGGACCTGTTTAGTATGGAGGCGAGTTACCCAGTCAGCCGAGTTACTTGGCACATGACGAGTTCCCGGACAGGTTTATCTAGGGACTTTAAGAAAACACAGCGACTACGACTACGGCAACGTGTTTGAACAATATAATTTTATGTCATATACAAAGAGCTTTTGCAAATGACGGTCCCAAGAGTAATTTTCATGCCGTCGTGGCTCTGTTAACAACGTAGGAAAAGCATTTTTACGTTGTAAAGACAACGCGAAACTGGAGTCACTACAGAAGCCTTGGGAAAGCTTAACCTTACTCTCGCTACTAACGTATATAGATTGAACAAGTGTATCTCTTCAAGAATTTAAGAAAAAGGCGAGTCCGTGCGATTATGTATCTTGAAATTTGAATGTATAAATGCACCATCATTTAATATCACTGTTAAACTTTCTACCGTAGCCGTAGTCCGTTGTCTGAATCTTAATTAAGTCCCTACTGTTTTTCCCACCGCAGTGTTTATGAGATAGACGCATGGAGCCGGGATCTCGGCAAAGCGGGATAAACATTTCCCCATATAAGCACTTTTCCCCGCATAACTCAGCATAGCGGGATGAATTTTCTATATTCGTTACCTCATGTCACTTTCGTTGATGATAATCTTCTCAAATATTACAACAACTTGCCAGGTAACTCGCTTTCATATAAACAGAACGTAAAGTTTATCCCAGCAAACCGGGTAACTCGGCTGACCGAGTACCTTGGTACGAATTACAGTTGCCTTGTCTATATAGTGAATAAATCGGCCGGAAAAGATTCTGGCCAAGGTGTAATTTATAACCAAAATTTAAGAAATGGTTTGGCGTGCTCCATCGAGTTATGGATGCACGCGGGGAAATTGGGAGAACATGAAATAGGCGTAAGAGTTGGTCGAGGCGTAGACGATTAGATTTTTGAGTGCTCTCCAAGTCTCCAACTTCCCAAGTGCATCCATGCATAACTCAGTGGAGCACGCCAAACCATGAACCATTGCTTTTATAACAGAGAATCAGACACAAAACAACGGAAAACACTATTTAATTCGCTGATTAAAAATGTGTTTCTCATTACGTTTGAAATTGCTGTGCTGCATCGAATTATGGAGCACGCACGGGAGCCAATCAGAAACACCGTTATATTACATCTATATTGTTAAGCACGTTAGCACTTAGCACGTTTCAAACGACAAGCACGGGAAGTATGCATGTACTTGCTACCAAGGAAACACGTCATTATGAATTATATATGTTCTCGGTACACATTGCCAATAAGTTTAACTTCCTTCGAAGCACGGTACAACTTTTCGTTTTATATATATAGCTATATAATATACATTTATACACACCTATATAAGCTTGTAAAGGCGTGTATTTCTTGAACTATGAACCAAGTGCCCCGACAAAATATTACTGTATACTTACTTCATTACATGGTCAGACAATATATCATTAAGATATAGAGCCATTAAGATATAGAGCCATTAAATATAGAGCCATTAAGATATAGAGCTAAAAGTGTTCAAAACATTGTTTTCAACATTTAGTGTTCAAAAGTGACTAAAATTGAGCATATGGTCTATGGATAATCGTATAGTTATCATACATAAGACAAGAAACCCGTTACGATTTCTTCAATAGATAAATATTATTTAAACTTCTATTTGTTTAAGATGAGACACTCCACTACACGAGCCCAGTATCTATAAGTTGGGATAATTTATTCGTTATACTTTCGTTTAACGGAAGAGATGAGCGGTTTTTATATGGATAAGACATGGTATATGTAATGCTACTCTTGTTTAAAGTAAAAACTAGTCAAGTTTCCTATTATAAACTAAAGTGTTGTGCGTGGTAACTTTATTTCATAATAGGAAACTGGACTGGTTTTTACTTAAAACCAGATCTAGCACTGTATATCGTGTCCTATAACGGAAGAGTTGAAGGTCGTTGGCTTAGAGTGACATTGTGTAAATACTTTATCATTTTAATAATACTCCTAATGACGCCAATCCCAACTCTAACTCTCCAACCCTAACCACAGATTCGTTTTAATACAAAAGGTTATATATATATTTCGAATTATGACGAAATGTCAGTCTGAAGCCAGCGAAATAATCTTTTCCTTATACGACGGCTCAAGTTATAGATGAACTGTGAGAAATAGAAAGTAATATTTTATATGTCAACATATAATCATTAATCTTCTCTATATTCCGTCAACTTACCTTTAGTGAGTCTCCAAAACGGATTGTAACGGCGTAGATGGGTCAATAAATAATCATATACCTTCCTCTTTGGACCGACGACTGAAATATGACGTGTAGAATACAGTTACTGCGTATAGATACTTAGATATAATTATGACTCTTAATATTCATAATTGTCACCAAATCTATAATTAAACCCAGAATACTAGTAAAATATATTAAAATCACCATAGCAATACTATACTATACTGCATGCATGCATGCATGAATATACTGTATGTTATATATATTCAACAGGAATACAGTGAACGTTACGCTGACTTATTATTCGTTTAATGGAATAACATCCAACGAAAAAATAAGTTTTTTTTGACACGATTGACATATTTCACTTATTCAAATTGTTATATTAAATTTTTAAGCTCTAGATTTGTCATAACATAAGCGCTTTGAATTGCATTGACAGTTTTTCCCGACAGCATTAAGCAAGAGGCACGATTATTTACTATTTATTGGGTGGAGCGAGACGAATGCAGACTTGTGTGGAATGGTCAACCTCCGGTGGAGTGGGCAAACTTGGGTGAAGTGGGTGAACACAAGTGGAATAGGAAAATTTGGGTGGGTTGGGCAAACTTGGAGTGGGCAAGGGGGTGTCACATGGGCCACAGACTGCACAGAGTTACCTGCGGAGTAGGCTAAAGGTTTTCGTCCCATTTGAGGCAGCACTTCACTTGCGATAGTAACTTCTAGTAATAGACGTATATATATATATATATATATATATATATATATTCAAACAAACAAAGTGTTGTTCGCGAAATGTTGAAAAGTGCTCAATACCGTAAAGATAGAGCGAATATACTATAAGTGGGCTTACCTCAAATGTTGATAGTCGCTACAGTCAGTTTCACGCTGACAACAAACTGACTACTGTCAGTTTCCGCGTGAAACTGACAGTAGCGACCATCAACATTTGAGGTAAGCCCACTTATAGTATATATATATATATATATATATGCAATATATTGTTTATCTATACTCGTGCGTGCAAGCACGCGAATAATATCCTGTAATTACTTTTCATGAAGGAAGTTAATGTGTGCAGTATGTTCTGCAACTGATTCTTCAAACTCCGACTGAAGTCGTAAGCTTATAGAGAGTCCCTTTGATTATAGCAAGATTATTAATAAATTTCCAAAAACTTAGTCAAATTTAATATAATTAACAAGAAAACTATAAAACTTACCTTTAAGATAGAATATTCCCTTCGTGTTGTGAATATAGTACTTTAATGTAGATAGGAAGTACTTTCCGTTACGTAGATATTCCATATATGGTCAATATTTGACATCCTGACAAAGGTTTTAGAATGTATGAGCACTTGAGAGGAAGTGTCGCAGATGGTGACTGATATTGTCGAGTCAGCCATATTAATGAGATATATAATTAGTGCAGTAAGGCTCTAATCAAACGAGAACGCAAGTCATCGCAAGTTGGCAGTCACGCTATCTCAGCCAGCCCCGAAAATATTATGTCCCGTGACAAAGTTAAAACTTATTTAAAACACTCATGAAACCTTTATTTTGTTAATTTGGGTGTTCGAACGACCGCCACAGAAATTTGCGACTGCCAACTTGCGATGACTTGCGTTCTCGTTTGATTAGGGCTTAAGAGCGAGTGTTGGCGTTAGGATTAGAGTTAGAAAGATTGGGAGTTAGTTAGAATGATTGGTTGGTTGGTTGATTGGTTGGTTGGTTGGTTGGTTGGTTGATTGATTGATTGGTTGGTTGGTTGGTTGGTTGGTTGGTTGATTGGTTGGTTGATTGGTTGGTTGGTTGGTTGGTTGGTTGGTCAGTCGGTTACAATATTAAAAATGTTAGTTATGTGATAAATCAACATGCAATAATACTTTAAACTATAAGCTAATAAAATGGTTAAGAAATTGTTGCTTGCTAAAAACGTCATTCCATAGCGAATTTTGAAAAGCAAAAAACACTATCTATTTGGCTTATGAAAAATGGTAAGCTGTTCCATTCTTTACATGCAGTTACACTAAAAGTCTTATATTATACATACATTATTCATAGATTATATACAGTACATGAGCTGGACATAAAATTAAAATCGAAGGGTTCATCTCGTAAAAACTAAACTTACCTCGCATCTCCTCCTGCAAGCAGCCATTTAGAACCTCTTTCCGAACAATTCTTTCTCAAGTTTCCGATATACTTTGCTTAGATCAACATCTTCATCTCCACTGACTGTTATTCCCATTCTTGCAGCACCTTGACGACGTACAAGTGCCTTTGGGGACTTCACTGAGTTTTTTCAAACAACCGCCACGTATCCCATTCATGTTCGCGATGTCAAACCGGAATAAGCGAGATCTTTCATTTTATGAAAATTCTTCGCCCTTTTTTTTAAATCCGCTGTGCCGGAACTATTTTTGCGCGTTATGCCGTGGTTGCCCAAGGAGCTCGCATTTATAAGAACCTTGCAGCAAAATGATATATTAATACGATAATTATAAATAATTTGATATAATATAATATATGTATGTATGCATTAGCCCGTGCGTGTCTCTGTTCTAACGTGAATATCACGTGGACATCACGTGGACAAGCTACAGCGGATGTTCCTGGGATTCTGGGAATTAACTCGCTGAAGTTCGAAGACAGACTCTCTTTTCTAACGTGGATATCACGTGGACATCACGTGGACATCATTAACGCACTGAAGTTCGAAGACATACTCTCGTTTCTAACGTGGATATCACGTGGACATCACGTGGACAAGCAACAGCGGATGTTCCTGGGATTCTAGGAATTAACGCACTGAAGTTCGAAGACATTTTTTCTAACGTGGATATCACGTGGACATTACTGAAGTTCGAAGACTCTTTTCTAACGTGGATATCACGTGGACATCACGTAGCCAAGCTACAGCGGATGTTCCACGGATTCTTGGAAGCAACTCGCTGAAGTTCGAAGACATATGACAAAGTACGAGTTTGTCATTGTGTCAGTAGTTCATTATCCGAACGTATTCCATGTACCGTAAAATGCCGGTTATAAGCCTCGGTTTAGCTTATAATAGGGGAAAGAGGAGAGGAGGCTTATAAACGGAGGAATTTATAACCGGGAAAGAAAAACTGTTTTGAAACACATGACGGACAAATTACATCCATGCACAACGGGTATTATAACATAGCTTTGATATAGCAACGTTTTTGATTGGCTGTCGTGCGTGCTCCATAACTCGATAGAGCACGGGAAAAAAGCGCGGGAAAACATTTCAAAGCAAAACTGAGTTTTAAATTGACCTTTTATATTATCAAAATACCGAGTCATTTAATTTTATTGAGTAATAAAGAACAACGACCCAGAAGACATAAACTGGGTCTGGGTAACCGAGTTTAAACTGTCCTTTTGGTTGGATTTTAGTGAACAAAAAAGACTTGTCTACGAAAGTAGAAAAACTCAACAACCAAAACGATTCGCCGGCTTGTGAAAGGATTTAATGCTATGTTATAAAAGAAATGGCTCATGGTTTAGTGTGCTCCATCGAGTTATGGATGCACTTGGGAATCCATAACTCGATGGAGCACGCGAAACCATGAGCCATTCCTTAAATTTAAGCTGCCTGTGAAGTGAAAATTAAGTCTGTCCTATTTAAAATAACTCTTAAGATGACAAACTAACATCTTTTGCAATTTTTCGTTTCTTTGCTTTGTTTCTGAGATATTTCAGTTTGTTTTTGTTGTACAAGCTGACGTAAGTTAAACTCAGAGAAAAACTCTGAGCTCCAGACGGGGCCCGATTCACCCGAACCCACAACCTTCCGAACGTCAGCCGGACGCTCTCACCATTGAGCCACTGGTCCTCAGATGGTAGACCGAGGTTGTTTTTGATATCTAATTATACCTGGGAACTAGTCAAACCGTACGTGTGTCAACACCGCTGCCAAACGTTTGCGCATGCGTGAATTCGCTGAGTAAACTTTGCAAGAGAAGTGGGAACTAGCCGTGGCGACAACAACCAGACAGTGAAGACTAAGTAAGACTCGACTATTCATTTGTGTTTTAAAAAAAGGGTAAAGAAAATTACGAAGGGGTAAATTCAGAATATGTTACAATATTGACAAAGAAGCCATGCACAAATTACCTACCTTATCTTTTTGGTGGTATGCTTATAATTTTAACTTTTGTGTCGGACTCTCGGACCAGTCCAAATATTTCAGTGTTTTCCCGCTCTTTTTCCGAGGACAAGCTCGGACGTCGCACATGCGCAAAACGTTTGGCAGCGGTGTTACGTGTGTCACAAGTACTTGTTGGGTTACAAGTCGCATTGTGTTATTTCCAGTAAATGTTTTTCTATGTTAGTAGTGTTTTCAGCTTGAAGTAAATTAATTCGAGGGAAGCATGTGGGTGTGTTCCTCTCACAACATCTAACATGTAAATTTTCAAGTGATTATTTTTTATAATAGCAAAGATTTATAATCTTCTCCGATAACTCATACGCGTGCGACCAGTCCTAGATAAAGCATTTTTCTTCCTGGCAGCAAAATCCAAAAATAAATATTTCGCCGGATTTCAAAAATAACGATTTCCTGCCTGATTAGAATTTTTCAATTTTATAAGTTGTGATACCTGCACCAGACTTGCAAGTTTGTATCTCAAAACCATAAACAGGGCGCTAAGCGTCCTGAATACTATTGTATGTACATACAAGTACTAGCGTCAAAAATCGAAATGCTGAAACAGTTGAATAAGATAAAAGCAGCTTGCATTCTTGCAAATGCAAAATGACAGCTGCAGCCTGCAACAGCAACACTATACTGAAATTATAAATATTTCATTGTTTTCTTGAACAAATCGTTGCGTCATTTGCGCAAAATCTTCAAAACACTTTCGAATTGTTTACAAATCGCCGCTGGGTTTGGCAAGAATATAGAAAGATGAGTCATCGAATATGAAACTTGATATTCGATCAAAAGTGATGCCCATCAAAATTGTGTGATTGTGTGACCGTGACGCTTTTCGATCTTTTGAATAATAGGAAATTTATCTTTAAACTTTGATTTGGATTAAAAAAAAATGACAAATATTTCCTGCAAGATACAAAAAATTTCCTGCGAACAATTTTTACAAAAAAATTCCTGGCAGCGGCGCTGTTGGACATTTTCCAGCACTGCGTGCGACGTCGAGGGAAACTGCAGAGGGGCTTATTACAGGAAAGGCTTATAACCGGCGGGGCTTATAACCGGGAGGGCTTATAACCGAGGGGCATATGACCGGGAAAGCTCGTAAACGGTGGGGCTTATAACCGGGAGGGCTTATAAACGGAGGGGCATATAACCGGGAAAGCTCATAAACGGAGAGGCTTGTAACCGTCATTTTACGGTATGGCATATGAACGCTAAGTATACCTAACAGTCTAGTGTTCTTACTATGACTTTAACATAATGTTTGCTGAAGCATTTCGACGTCGTCTCCACATCCCTTGATCCTTGGTTTGTATTTTTAAATGTTTAATCCATTTGCGAGCATCTTTTGTTGTTCTCGTCTAAAAATTGTGGGAATTAAAATTAGTTTTTTTTGTAAAATATTTCAAGGCATATATTTTTACGACATCAAAGATACATTTAAGGGTCAAATCCAAAAGCTGTTAGACATTTCCCCCATTTTATTTCGATGTAGCATAATTTTTAATGATCTCTAGGATCCCTCCCTCCCTCCCTCCCCCTCCCTCCCCCTCCCTCCCTCTCCCTCCCTCCCCCTCTCTCCCTCTCTCCCTCCCTCCCTCCCTCCCCCTCCCTCCCTCCCTCTCCCTCCCTCCCCCTCTCTCCCTCCCTCCCCCCCTCTCTCTCTCTCTCCCTCTCCCTCTCTAATTCGAGCCGTCAACGCACCAAAAAACTAGCGAAGTAATCCAAGATAGAGCAACGTCAACCGGGACGTCATAGGTGACACTTCCAACTATGCCCCATTTTTAATTTAACAAGATTTCCAATCTCTAAAAGTAACTTAATGAATCTCGATGAATGATGTCGTGTTTTAACCGGTGAATATTTTAATATCTTAATAAGTACGTACTGTAAATGTAAAGGTTTCTTTTCCCATATGGACTAGGCCAAACGTATCACTTTCTGCAGAGATAAAAATACATACCGTGAAATGACAGAAATAAAAAGCACATGTACTATCTTTTTCTTACGTACCTGCTTCCTCGTATACCACACAATCACGAAGCTTTATTTCATCCTAATCAAGAAAATAACATTCTCTTGTTTTTTCTTTCGTTCTTGGCGTCCAATATATATATATTTCTCAAACTCATTAATAACTCATGAGGAAAATATAATGGCAACCAGTTACCGAGACGTTGGTGTGAAATGTGGTAATAAACGCCCATAAATAAAGACAAGTTTTACCTCAAATTTCTCTTTAAATACTGGTTTGTTTGAGAAGCTATACCATACACTCGAAAGTCGTTTATTATCTGATTTAAAAACACCTCGAAGTGAGTGAAAAACCTCGGCTATCGCTTCGTTTTTTAACACACTTCGCGATGTTTTCAAATCAGATAATAAACGGCTTCTCGTGTATGATATATTACTATCATATTACTTCTAAACGTCATTAATAATTAGTATAGGTAATAGCATGGTTTCGAGTGCAATTTGGGAAAAAACATGCACGAGTGAGTTTTCCAAATGCTGTCAAAATATTTGAAGTATTTGAAAAACTCACGAGTGCATGTTTTTCCAAATTGCACGAGAAACCATGCTATTACTTATTAATAATATACATGAAAAAATGTTCAAAACAACTGTACTAACATTATAACGTACGTGTTTAGCCGTCCACTCCTCGCATATTTATTTGTTAAAAAACGCTTCGCTTCCTTTACTACTTGAAAAAGTTTACTCGAGGCATAAAGAAGCTTCTGGTCTTCTTGTAGGTACTTCACTTGGCAATATTAAAGCATAACTAGCTTCAAATTTGAACAAATTATCCCCAAAACCGCCGAATCTTGGCCGCCATCTTTGTTTGTTTTGTGTCGGGAAAAATCCGCTGTACAATCAATTTGATTGGTTCTTAGTGATAACATATTTTTGCACTGTGATTACAGATTTTTGCACTGTGATAACACAATTCTGCACTGTTGTTTGGGATTAACTGCACTGGAATCAGCCAATCACAGTCGAGATATTTTTTCATGTATATTATTAATGAAGAAAACACAAAGAAAATTCATGTTTAATGAGTGTCTATAGATCGTTTTCATCTGACGTCACGGCGGCCATATTGGTGTACCGAAACAATGAAATGGCGGACATATTGGTGTACCATCTTCATCCTATGGGAATTTAGCTCTATTCTTATTCAAAAATTTCGTATTGTTTCACCACCCCAATGGGGCCACCGATCACGTGAGTAAAAACGATCATGTATCTGATATAGATTCGTCTTGATTTACATAAGCTTTGATTTTCTCGAATTAGACAACGTGTGTGTATATGTATACCAAGACAAAATATGTAGGAAATTGGCGTCAGGAATATAGAATAGCGTGCTTAACACCGAATGGTAGAACGTGCGTGTGACGATTACCTCGTGCATGAAACTATATATTATGCTATTGTTCTAAACATTTTAAAGCAAAGACAAAAGGGTAGTACAAAAAACAAAAGAAATACATTTTAAACGTTGAAGTATAGGCAGCCCAGAAAAACGTGTAGAAACTGCCGAACGTCGAGCGATAACAAAACTCGCCCCATTCTCCCTTTGCCTGTGTCGCGCCGCAATGATAATAAATGTCTTACATTTAATGAATAGGCTGTTACTGTTTTTAAATTTTCTTCGTATTTCTTGAGATGTTTGTTTGTAAATCGTGAATTACTTGCCAACCTTGCCTATTTATTAAATGTAAGACATTTTTGTCATTGCGGCGCGACACAGGCAAAGGGAGAATGGGGCGAGTTTTATTATCGCTCGACGTTCGGCAGTTTCTGCACGTTTTTTCTGGGCTGCCTATGGTTGAAGGCTTAAGGACACTTACTCGAAACAAAGTGTACTTCCCGTTGTTCTTTCGTTTCAGTAAAAGAAGAGTAGCGTCGGAGACTTCAGAGGTGCGAGGAAACCCAATGCTGTCGTCATCATCAGAATCAACTATGATTGGCTGGAATTAAAATCAATTCAATCAAAGATTAGGTTGTGTAATAATGTACCACTGACAGCATAACCGACGTTTAGTAGATGTTCGTCAAGCTCAATTACACGCGTAAAAATCTCGCAAGTTGTTACAGCATTGTTGCCTGAACAATGCTGTAACAACTTGTTGACATATGTGAACAACATTGATAAATGAACAACATTGTTCATCATTGTTTCAACAAGTTGTTACAGCTTGATGAAACAACAACCGTTGTTCACGCATGTTGTAACAACCGAAGAACGCCTTGATACATCAACCATGTTCACCATTGTTGTAACATTGTTGTTCATCGTTGTTATTTCGTCATGCTGTTACAACATGTTGTATCATGTGCGAACAACGTTGTTGGCTATAAAAATGTGCTGTTGGAACAACTTGTTCATGACTGTTGATTTATCCGTGAACAAGTTGTTCGAACCATAAGTGAACAACTTGTTGACAACTTGTTCACGGCGAGCAGCACAACATTGTTCACGCCTGTTGACAACCGTGAACAAGTTGTGCGTTTTTACGCGTGTACTCGGAAAGATTTCTGAGCCACAAGCTCGCAAACGTACTACATACTACATGTATACGTACAACTTATTATATCACTTTAACTACATCTCGTACGCAAAGGCTCAGTGTTTCCGCTTTCAAGGAAATTTTGATCAAAAGAGGAAATTTCAAGGATAAAAAAAAATCTAAGGAAATCTAAGGAATTTTTGGAAAATCAAAGGAAATCTAAGGATATTTTATCAGAAGCAGGACAAAAGTCCAAATATTAGTAAAGAATAGTAAAGTATTTCGGGATTCGTGCTTTTTCTAGGCACCATGCCCCAAAATCCCGACTTCCTTCAGCCATGTTTTATGTATTAATTTCCATTGCTCATAAGCACTTGCATGTTCAAAACAGGCCTGACAGGGGCCTGGTCTCTACCTACGCAAGCATGTGAGTGATGTGGTCCAGTAATCAGTAATTTAAGTTCAGGAATATCTATCCCAGAATACATTTCTACTATGTAGTTGTTTTATGTAAATATACTGCCCTCAAAGGCCCTCAATACGTTAATAATACCAAGGAAATGGAATTACCTTCGGCTAATCAAGGACATTTTAAGGAAATTACATCCCATTTCAAGGAAATTCAAGGAATTTTTAAGACCAAATCAAGGAAATTTGAACGTTGCATTGCGGAAACACTGATGAGAAGGTTGCAGGTTCGAACCCTGTCAAGGGTCTCAGAAATCTTTTCTGAGTAATTGAGCTTGACGAACGTTCACCGAACGTCTGCAACATTACACCAAGCTCGCAAACGTACCACATGCACTACATGTATACGTACAACTTATCATAGCACTTTAGTATGTCGTTAGGCAATAAATGCATTACGTAAAAATGTGGTGAACATAGTGACTGCACGCTGATGTAAATATATGCATCTTTAATTTTATTACTGTGATTCATTACCTCATTTTGTCCTCTGATACAAAACAGTAAATGCGTTTCAATGCTTCTTTTAGTTGTTCGTCTAGTCCAAGTCTGTGTTGCGCCAAATTCACAACATGTAACCTATGCGATAAATTTATACTTACAGCAAGAAAATAAAATCGTCTTAACACGACAAAAAATAGGAACGCAATGTATGCACGTGTCTACTGCCTTTACATGTATTTAAATTGTTACAGTGCATATAAACTCAAATAAGATGATTCTATGTCACGTGAATAGTTGAATGCCAAAATATTTTCTGACTTCAACTTCTATTTGTTGTTATATTGAGGTTTGTATTTCTAAAATGTTAATGAGGATGATGTCAATGTAGGCATTTGTGTGTGTTTCTTTCTTTTCTTATGGTAAACCGCGTGAAGATTTTAACGAAAAAAATGATAAAATGTAGAATATACTATTCACGTATGCCATTAACATGTGAATTGGGTAATATTTCTGCTGTAACGGAACACTGCGTATGCAAATTATGCCTACATAGACGTCATGCTCATTACCATTTTGGAAATACAAACCGCAATATAACAACAAATAAAAGTTCAAATCAAAAAATATTTTGGCATTCAACTACACACATTAAATATAATTCATATGCAGTAATATCATATTTGGGTTTATAAAACAACTACGATGTCAACAGCTTCCGGAGTTAACATGCAGTTAAAAGCCTTTATTATATTATATGGCTGAGCTCGTTTTCGGGTCATTACGCCAAACGGCGCACGCTGATTGGTTGCTGAGAGGTCCAGAAAAAGCCGTAATGCCCTCTCGACACTGTGAGAGTGCATTACGTCATTTTTAATGCCTGCAAGTTTTGGCGGGAAAATTACTGAGTTGATTTGAATGAAAATAAAAGCGAATTAGATATATTCGTTGGAAAATTTTGAACAATAATACGTCCTGGAACATTAGTGTTTCTTTTTATAAAAAACTTCTTATTTAAAAGCGCGAAAAATAAAAGCCTAACAGGTGTAAACATGAAGCGAAACGAACAAGCTCAAAAGAAAGAACTATGATGAACAGCGACACCTGATCAAGACAAACGTAGAACTAAAAACAGATAAGAAAACAAACCAAAAGCCATATAATAAAAGGCTTATTAACCTCGTTTTCTCGGTCTGTACGGGAAAGTATTTGCCCTCAGTTTCTCTCGCACAAACCTCGCTCCTTCGTCGCTCGGTCTGTACGAAAACCTCAGGCAAATACTTTCCCGACAATTCCTTTAATAATAATACCGCCAAACGACTGAGTAACCGGGAATCACTCGTTCCTAAGGGGCGAACGTGTGGGCAGCTCACCGCCTTCTAGCTTAAAAAAGAAATTAGATATTTTTCTGACCTTGAGCACTCCATGCATCAGCAGTTGAATTTCGTCCATAGTCCAGTTAAGCACGTCACAAGCAAGTTTCTTAAGACGTGATGAATCCACTGAATCACTGGAGCCAAGATTACTGTTGAATTTCTTTGTCTTTAGTTCTGAAGATTTTGTCAGCTAAAAGTAAAAGTAAAAGTAAAGCGATCTTTGTTTAATATTTAAAGTGACCTGATAAGTTGTACGTATACATGTAGTGCATGTGGCATGTTTGCGAGCTTGGTGTAATGTAACAGACGTTCGGTGGACGTTCGTCAAGCTCAATTACTCAGAAAAGATTTCTGAGCCCCCAGACAGGGTTCGAGCCTGCAACCTTCTAATGACCGGTTAGACCACGCTCTAATTGAGCTTGACGAACGTCCACCGAACGTCTGCAACATTACACCAAGCTCGCAAACGTACCACATGCACTACATGTATACGTACAACTTTAGCCTAGTTTCTAAGCCTTTCGTTTCCGCCATGAGCTTGGCCGCGTAGTCGGTTTGGGTTCTTGGGAAGACTGGGGAGAGGCTGGAAACGAGAAGGCCTAGCAACATTCGTAAAAAGGTCCTGCCCAGAATCGTTCTGGCCCTTCGAGTGTTCCTGGGATCTAGCGTAGCGACAGTATATTATATAAAAAGCAGTCGAAAGAAGGAAATTATGGAATATATTCCAATTGGAGCTCGAAATGAAAATTTAACGGTTTAACTTTCAACTTTTGGCGGTTGCAGAAGGAAATCTAGTGATAAGAAAGCGAGGCCAGTGAACCTTCGTCGATCCGAGGTGAGTAGGCTTGTATTATTTGATGCAGATGGAAATGGTAAGTGTCGGGAAACACTGAGGACGTCATAACATCACAATTCTTCCTCAATAAACAACTGAGCTCTAAAGTGAAAGTGTTTACGAATTTTGCTAGGCCTTCCCCAGCGGGTCCGTTCGGATCACTTCCGAAACGTGTCAACCAAGGAAGGCCTAGAAACTAGTCTAGTGCAACTTATCATGTCACTTTAACAACATCTCATATGCAAACGCTACCACTTAGGAGCACATATGACTGTGAATTTGCAACCTTAGCTCTCCATCTGAGTCTCAGTGGCTCAATGGTTAGAGCGTCTAACCGGTCATTAGAAGGTTGCAGGTTCGAACCCTGTCTGGGGTCTCAGAAATATTTTCTGAGTAATTGAGCTTGACGAACATCCACCGAACGTCTGTTATATAATATTTAGACACTGATAACCTAATGGCCCTCACCCCTTGATGGAACTAGTTAGTAGATTTAACTGGGGTCGGTGAACCATGTGGGAACCCGGTGAAAAACCCTCGGGGTACAGGAGAGAACCAACAACTTTTTCTCCAACGGCTTGTGCCATCCACCCAGCTCCAATCCGACTCCTAATACTACGATCATCTGAAATGATCCACTATACTCCACGAGATGAAGTACACGATTAGAAATTGCGGCTGTCGACTGGGACCTAATCCAGGCTGACCTGAATTAGCTACGCATGCGTAGAACGAATATCTCGCGTGTAAACGTCATCAATACACGCGAGACCAAGCGAGGCTGGCGCGAGATGAATCAGGAGCGAAGGAGCGTTGTGGTACATGTGGGTTCAAAGATAAAATTAGGAATATAAAGGACAATAATGGAACGATTGAAGAAGATACTAGGGATATTGTAGGATATCAAGCATTTGTTGACTTGAAATCAAATATGGCGGAAAAATTAGACGAAGACCAAGGTGCGATCTAGTATCGTAAACTTCCATGTTAAATTACTAAAATCTGTTATTTGTTCGCCGTTTGCTACTCCCAAAAGAAGTCGGGTTGTTGTTTTTTTGGCAGATGTGTGTACCCAATTTGCCTTTAAAATGGATTTTAAAGTTCGAATCAGTCGTGGAAAGTATACTTGACGACTGACGAAGTGACGAGTTGACATAAAACAAACCCAATCAACTGATGGAGGGTGAATAAAGATCTCAACTATCAGACAACTTTATTTATTTTTTCTTTGTCTTGATTTTGTTTTTGGCTATACATGGACAGTTCACTTGTTATTGTTTTGCGTGTGTGTGTTTAGAATTTAGAAAATTTCATCAAGCTCGGCCGACAACTCATTTGAGCCAGCACGCACGTGGCCTGCGAACTGCCCCATGAAAGTGTCCGATTTTCTATGCGATTTCCGATCGTGCCCACATTCACATGTGAGCCCGCATTCTATACCTCCTTTATCGTTATAGGAATAAAAAGAACAGTTTCTACATCATACCGAGTTTATCTTCGCTATCTGGTCTTCCACTTTCCTTTGAGCTAGCTTTAAATCTTCACGGTCACCATGCCAACGAGGAGTAGCTCTACGTATGCGATTGAGCAGCAAAGGGTACCTTAATAAAAACAAAATGTGTCTTACAGTGTAGACTTTCTATTTGGAAAGTTAAATTTATAGGGGCTGTTTACTTTGGGAGCCGGGATGGGACAAGTAAGCGAGACGGGACGTTTTTCATCCCGGGTTTATATGAGAATGTTTTCAGGCGGGCCAATTGCGACCGAGACGTTTCACAACACAGCTAGAAAGTTGTAAAAACCACAGAATAACAGAGAAATAAATAGAATTTGACGTATTATAAAGAACTGCTGTCTTCCTACTAGCCGTTATCACTCATTTGTATCGAATAAACAGCTTAAGAATAAAAAAAAAATACTCGAAACGGTATCCGTCATATAGTCCCGGTTATAGGCGGGACAGAGCATTTATATGGCGAAAATTGTCCTACTCACGGGATCCCGGTTGAGGAAAGACGAAAAGGTCCCGGCAAACACATTCTTCATATAAACGAAATGAGATAAATAAAGGAAATTATTATATAGCATGCTATCGGATATGAGCTTTTGCGTAATCTGATTGGTTCCCTACTACACACGTAAAAATCTCACAGCTTGTCAACAGGATGTGTTCGCAACAGGTCGGTAGCAAGGCTGTTAGCAGGTTGTAACAATGCTGTTCATTCAAGAAGCTGCTACAACCTTGTTAGAATCAACCTGTTAACAACTTGTTGAGTGCAGAGCGGTAACAGGTTGTTGGAACAACTTGTCATCAGTCTGTTGGAGTCATCAGCCTTGTTACAAGTTGTCAATAACCTGTTACAGACATGTTAACAGACTGGGATAGCCAGTGCGAACACATGACGGTGACAGCCTGTTGAACAGCCTTGTAACAACTTGCTTGCAGGTATGTAACAGCTTGCGCGTTTTTACGTGTGTACCAGGCTATCAGCTCATATCCTGCTAGTAGAGGAAAAAACAAGAAGGCGCATGTTTTTTTAAACTGCCGAAGAGTTGAAATTGACGATTTTTGTACAGAAAAACATGAACACCCTCAAACCAATGTATAAAAAAACAACATTGTGTAAAAATACATTAACAAATACACAATTTAGCATGTTAAATGGTAAAATTCACCTAAAAATTACGTCTTTTTACTTCAAAAACCCGACTAAATTAACGGGTTGACAGTACTAATTTGTTGCCAAACAAAGAAACTCACGGTTAAAATCAAGCTTACAACACACATTTCGTAGGAGATTACCAGTAAAGAGACTTTTTTTATTTAGATAAGCATTTGGAGTAGTAAAAAGCATGTTCTTTTTCAAAAGCAACCAACTAAGTAATTTAATTTCACTGCCGAAGGTGTTTCAGTTTCAGTTTTGCATGAAATCGAAACCTTTTTCACGACAGCAACGCTAATATAAACAACTGACCCACCTTTTGACTTCATAAAGGTACCTTTTAATCTTTTTTGTTGATCTGCTTAACACATTTTTTGCCTCTCGAGCAACATTTATACAACATTTCGAAGCTGTTTACCGAACAGCTCAGCGATAAACTCTATTATATGTGAATGCATCATTACGCATGGCGGAAGTATTAGTTGCCTATACCGGAAGTTTGTTGTTTCAACATTGTCTCTTGTACAGTGCTTGGCTATATAATAAAACAGTTAAACCATTCGCTCTCGTTGTATACGAACTAATAGCCAACTCGGCGAAGCGCCTCGTTGGCTATGAGCTCATATACGACTCGAGCTCATGGTATAACTGTTAAATATAGTAGCGATGGGATCCCGTTTAACGTCCCGTCCCGGCAAATGTCCAGTCCCGCCTTCCATATAAACAGGCCCTTAGGCTCATTCAAAGACTTGGGTTGGATTTATCAACTTACTTCATGACCCGTTGAACGGGAGCCAAGAGGAAAGAGTTTATATCCATTTTTCTACATTTGGGATTCTCACGACAAGTGATCTACGAAAATACACTTTATCATAAATATTATTGTTATAGGATAAATGACTGGGGGATAATCATCCTTACATGTACTTGCAGCCAGTGGCTGAATTACGAAGGACGCAGATGAACGTGGCCGTGTCGGGGCATATCGAAGGCTCCAGGCAGCCGCCATACGACACAGTTCAGACAACGGATCACAGCTAGCCTAAGATGTAGGGTATTAAAAGTAGCGTGCTGCGTAGGCAGTGTAGAAACAACAATTTCGCTCGAAACGTTAGACTCCTACGTTCTCTGTTTCGGCAGTATATCTAACCTTACTATATTAAGATGTAGGGTGTTGATTTTACGGAGGGAGGAAAAGCGGAGAACCCGGCGAATAACCCTCGAAGCACAAGAGAGATCAACTACAACTCTACTCACACGCGTTCCAAGCTCGACAACGGGGTCATTCCCAAGCGGTCACCCATCCAAGTACTAACCCCGTCTAACCGGGCTTAACTTTTTTGGTGAGAGGCAGCGGGCTAACAGCATACGCCACCCATAGCATAGTGAATTATAACGCATTGTCGGCACTCAAATGCTGGCTTTATGCCAAATACATCCCGTTAAGAGTTATGACCCCTCGGCTGCTACGTGTAATTTATAAGAAAGCACTTACGTTTAGAAAGACTCTCAGTACTTCATTCTTCTTCTGCAATGATTCCAGTAAGCAAATAGCCTCGGGTTGTTTGGAGCAGTATAACTCGTAAGCTTGAAAGAACTCAACGTTTTCAACGAAAATTTTGCCAACCTGCATGTGAGAGAATTCCTAGAAGAGTAGACAGATAGTAGAAAATTAAACAAAATAAAGCTAAGATGTAACAGCTAATGAATGAAGACCTACTCTGGATCAAGAAAGACAGACAGCATTAACCAACCATCTGTCCGTCCGTCCGTCCGTCCGTCCGTCCGTCCGTCCGTCTGTCTGTCTGTCTGTCTGTCTGTCCAAGTAAGTAGGCAAGTAAGTATAAAGTAAGCAAGCAAGCAAGCAAGCAAGCAAGCAAGCAAGCAAGCAAGCGAGCGAGCGAGCGAGCGAGCGAGCGAGCGAACGAACAAACAAACAAACAAACAAACAAACAAACAAACAAAACAAACAAAACAAGCAAGCAAGCAAGCAAGCAAGCAAGCAAGCAAGCAAGCAAGCAAGCAAGCAAGCAAGCAAGCAAGCAAGCAAGCAAGCAAGCAAGCAAGCAAACAAACAAACAAACAAACAAACAAACAAACAAACAAACAAACAAACAAACAAACAAACAAGTTACCTACCAGCCAGTCAACCAACTTCAAATTCGTACTAGATCTAAACCTCCTTATTATAACTAATCCGGCATTGATACGGTTAGTTCAAAGGAATATCGTATTCCATTTTAAACAAGATCACGTTGTTCTTTGTCCTATATTATACCTCGTCCTTTTTCCCAATGCATTCCTCCATTTTCGTTTCAATCTTCTTACAGAACTTCATACTGACGTCTAAAAGTTCCTAGACGAAAAACAACGGAAACAACGACATAGCTATCGAAAGAAACTTATTATCTGATCACTTGGGCCCGTTTCAAACGTCACTCTTCTACATAGGTTCGACGTTGGAGCGGCTCTGAAGTGGTGTCGATTTAAACGTCGAATTTAATTCGTCGAACCTAATTCCTCAAACTAATAAAAACCGGCAAAAACCTTGCGCGTGATCAGTGGCAGCGATAATACATTAAAATAATTTATGCATTAGGTTCGGCATATGAGAAGTTCGACGTTTGAATCAGAGTCGCTCCAACGTCGCATAATGCGACAGGCCTTGCCGCTCCAAATACAATCTACCGCTCCTAATATACGATCTGCCGCTCCTAATACAATCTGCCGCTCCTAATACAATCTGCCGCTCCTAATACAATCTGCCGCTCCAAATACAATCTGCCGCTCCTAATACAATCTGCCGCTCCAAATACAATCTGCCGCTCCTAATACAATCTGCCGCTCCAAATACAATCTGCCGCTCCTAATACAATCTGCCGCTCCTAATACAATCTGCCGCTCTTAATTGCTTCAAACGTTGCTCTCCTGCCGCACTTAATGCTTGTATTAGGTTCAGGGCATGAGAAGAACGACGTTTGAAACGGGCCTTACATAAAAATTTGATCATATTTATACAAACTTACTTGAATATTTTGGAAAATTTTCCCCAAGTTATCCGGAGAAACAATACACCCCGTTTGCATAGGAGAGAGAAATTCCTAAAAACAACAAACAAAAATAGGGCAACATAAACGAAAAGAGATAAAAAAAGATTGGTCAATATGTTTCGATTCTAATTAACTATACCTCTTTCAGTATTTGAACATCGTTTCCATAATTGATCTCAGTTTGTACCAGTTCAATAATGGCTTCCTTTCTTTCTACGCGATGACTTTGACATTTGTAGCAGATTAAGGAATGTGTGGGTCCTTCGCTCAAAATACTGTAGAAAAAAATTGAACAATTAAGCCTGGGTTTTCTTTAGCGTATAAACTGTGCGTTTTTAACCCTTTATTGGCCAGGTTTCAGGGAGCTCTGGCGTTAGCCAGAGTAAAATTGTCTGGGGTTAGTAAAATTACTCTGGCGTTAGCCAGAGTTAATGCCAGAGTAAAATTGTCTGGGGTTAGCAGGGCTGCAAATAAATGTTTTTTCTTGACAGGACATGTGTCTGATCCATTTCCAATTTTGGTCAGACATTCCTAAAATTTGTTCGGACATAAAACCATTATCACTACATTTTGTTGGACATATAATTCTTCAGAATACATTTCTGAGTTCATGATATAAACCCGGTTTTCGTGCATGGCGGTCGTCTGACTCGTCTGTTTAGCGTCGCGTGCGTGTGTTATATACTTATACATTGTTTTAATTAACTCCTTGGAACCAGAGTAATTAAATACTATCAGTTTCTCTCAGAAGACCGACTCAGTTACGGAAGATTTAAAATTCAAACATGCTCAATCTGGTCACTCGATAGAATTACGAAAGGAAATCGGAATTTTTCTCTCAAGAAGAGAAGTTTCTCTTTCAACATCATAAAGCTGAATTTCTTGATCAGACAATATATTTTATTTGCACGGACCGATGACAATTTAGTTTTGTTTTGACATTTGCCAAATTTGGTCGGACATTGTCCGATGTCCGACAGTAATTTGCAGCCCTGGGTTAGCCAGAGTAAAGTTAATAAGTTGCCAAAAGGGAATTGTGGCCAGTAAAAGGTTAATGCAAGTTTAGCAAAACAGTCTTAAAAATATTTAGCCGTATCTTTTTTCACGCTAATGAAAAGAGAAGGTGACCAGGAGCGTTCACTGAAAATTGTAAGTCAATTTAATAATTAGTCTTTAAGCGATAAGCTCTCAACGTTGATCAGTATAGCAACGTTTGTTTTATTAACTATGTATGGATCTGCGTTACTGCATTCACTCAATATGAATAAGAGTAACTTCATTCTGGTCTGAATAAATTCAAAAACTGATCTTATACACTTACTTCGGGTTTTCTTTGTCAATTAGAAAAGGTCGAGCACAGTCAGGGCAGTCGATCTAGAAACGTACGACATCAATTATCATGGTAATGGTCATAGTGATGGTCATGATGATGGTCATGGTATCATGATGGTAATGATCATGATGGTAATGACCATGATGGTAATGATCATGATGGTAATGATCATGATGGTAATGATCATGATGGTAATGATCATGATGGTAATGATCATGATGGTAATGATCATGATGGTAATGATCATGATGATCATAGTGATTGTGATGGTGATAGTGGTGGTCATGGTGGTGATGGCCATGGTTACGGTCATGGTCATAGTGATGGTCATGTTGATAATCATGGTCATAGTGATGGTCATGGCAGGGCTGCAAATTACTGTCAATTAATTAAAGTGCCTCTATGGCCTGTGGGGTCTTTACATATTTAAATAACTTAGGTTAAAAGAAAATGTTTCCCGAAATTTTTTCTCAAAAATATTAAATCCCCGCCCATTAACAGCGCTTCAAAGTTGGTACCTCTATAACTGTGACCGTGCATTAGGGACATGGTGCGAGTTTACTCTGTGACGTCACGGTCGGAACCGAACTTCTGACTATTTAGTGTGTTTTTGGTATTGCGTCTCTTAAACCTTTATTTAAGCAATGAAAACTTTAAATATATTCATCAATATGTTCCAAGATGGTTCGTCTGACTCAGACTCGGTGGAAGAAATGTTGGTGTTCCGACTGTGACGCAAATGTGACGTAAATCTATCAATTAGAGCCCAGGTCCAAGAAAACGGTCTAACTTTCGAAATGGCGCGATTTGGGCTGATTTGGCCAACTTCGGAGCACTGTTAATGGGCGAGCATTTAATATTTTTGAGAAAAAATTTCGGGAAACATTTTCTTTTAACCTAAGTTATTTAAATATGTAAAGATCCCACAGACCATAGAGGCACTTTAAATTTGGCAAATGTCAGAACAAAACCAAATTGTCATCGGACATAGTGTCCGTGCAAATAAAATATATTGTCTGATCAAGAAATTCGGCTTTATGCTGTTGAAAGAGAAACTTCTCTTTTTGAGAGAAAAATACCGATTTCCTTTCGTAATTCTATTGACTAGATTGAGCATATTTGAATTTTAAATCTTCCGTAACTGAATCGGTCTTCTGAGAGAAACTGATAGTATTTAATTACTCTGGTACCAAGGAGTTAATTAAAAAACGATGTATAAGTATAACACACGCGCGCGACGCTAAACAGACGAGTCAGACGACCGCCACGGAAACCGGCTTTATATCATGAACTCAGAACTGATTTTTGTAATGTCTGACCAAAATTGGAAATGGATCAGACACATGTCCTGTCAAGAAAAAATATTTATTTGCAGCCTGTCATGGTGATAGTCATTGTCGTAATGGTAATAGACATTGTAATGGTAATACTCATGGTAGTCATGGTAATGGTGGTCATAGTGGTAATGTGGTAATGGTGATAGTCACGGTAGTCATGGTGATAGTCATGGTGGTCACGGTGATGGTGATGGTCATGGTGATAATTGTAATGGTCATGGTCATGGTGACAATAGTGATAGGCATGGTGATGGCCATAGTGCTATAAAACGGATATCACAGGATTATTATTTGAAACAAGTATCTTACCGAACTGGGAGGCCTTTCTCTTGACAGTTTCCTTCCATGTGATAACTTTCTACCTTCATTGCTTTGCTGCTCTCTCCTTTCCTTTTTCTTCATCGTGATCTCCCGCCAGTACCGAGCACTCGAAGCAACGATCGACCATTGTCGTGAACTGCCGTCAACGATATCCTCCCACCGCTTCTTTAATCTAGGCGTCACCCCGATCTCATCGCCCAGCCCGCTGTCATTCCTCTTAATCTCGGACTCAGTCTTCTCGTGAAAGACGCACGGCTCACCACAGAACACGTCGCCGTCGTCATCACTGTCGTCGAAGTCCAGCTGCACCGAGCCACTGTCAGTGCTAATGTTACTAAGGAAACTGCTACCGCGCGAGATCATACTAGAACTGCTTTCAGATCTTGACATATCTCCCTGAGTATCACTTCTTACACTCAAGAAACTACTACCAATACTAGATGGTCGCCCCCTCCTGGAGAAACCCGAATCAGTATCTCGGCTAAAGGAGCTAGCACTGCGCCTAAATCGTCTGCCATTTTTCGGGAGTTCCTCATGAAAATCAACATCACCAAACTCGTCGTACGAAACCACGCTGTCACTTAAACTAAGCAAACTACTCGTTCTCTGTATTGTACTTGGACCCTTTGCTTTTTCAGTAACTGTACTGGAGGATTCATCTTTGTTTGTAAGCTGGGATTCCTGAGAAAATGACCTTCCCCTGTCCTTTCCCTTCCGATTGAGTTTTTTGATCAATTCCGATGACACTCTTTTTCGCCGTGCGGTGCTTCGGGAATTGTCGGTAACCCCTCGTGACGTCTCGGTATGTCCTCCTGGCTCCTCCGCTGGGGGCGTTGTGCTTATCTCCGATTGGTCGCCAACGGGGTTGGAGTTAGAATCTTTGATAGAGATACCTGGCTGTTGGTCGTAGCCTTGTAGTCTGTCCAAAACTTGACGCTCTTCAGAAACTAATTCTGTTCTCGCTTTTCCCTTCGTCTTTTCATGTTTAACGTTTCGTTGGGAATTCTCGCGTGTTTTCTTGTGTTCCGTTTTCTTTGAATAGTGTTTTGTAACCTCTGTTGTTTGGTCTGTATTACCGGGTTCACACAGTGCCCCTCGCGAAATATCTGGCGAAGCAACACTTGGAACGTTTCTACTCAAATGAGTTTTAATCTTTTCTGTTTTCTTCGAGTGGTTTTCTGTAATCTCTTTTCTTGCCCGGTCTGCACAGCCGGTTTCAGATTGTACCTCTGGAGAAATATCCGGCGAAGCAACACTTAAAACCTTTTTACTCAAACGAGTGTTCCTGTCTTCTGTTCTCTCTGAATGGCTTTCTGTAATTTCCTTTGTTGTCCGGTCTGTAGTGCCGGGTTTAGGTTGAGCCTCTGGCGAAATATATAGCGAAGCAACACTTGAAACTTGTCTATTCCAATATTCAGGGTCCGACCTCCTTTCCTTGCTGTCGTCACAGCTGCTAATCGCCATGGAAACAGCGCCTCGTGAGTTGTCGTCACAACTAGTGATACCGTTAGAGACAGTATCATCCAGACTTTCTATATCTTTACAAACACCACTCTCCAGAAATTTCTTCGAATCGCCAAGCCGATACTCTTCGAGGAGAGTCATCCGAGGGGAGCTCGTTGTTCGCCGTTCACGTAATGATTTAACGTTTCTTATATCAGTCGTACTCCTACTGGTGTTTAACGTCCTATCTTTACTTCTACTGGCCAAAAAATCGTCCACGATGCTTAGTAACCGGCGTTTACTACTCGCCACGTCGCTTTCTATCGGAGCAGTCACGACTTGACTAGATACACCAGGATGAGTTTTAGATTTTTCGGTTGTCTTAGGCGTCTTATTTAGTCCGTACTTCACGAGTAGTTCCTGAATTACTGGGTTAGTCGAGACTGAAGGCTTCGTTTTCTCGATCTCTTGATCGCGCGAGAATTCCAGACCGGTCTCGTGCTCTGTCGTGTGAACGCCACTCCGACTTTCGGTAACCAGATACTGATTTTCATTATCAGAAGTGTTGTTCCTGTTGTTGTTTTTGCAGCTGCTAAAATACTTATTTTTATCGTTCTCCTTGTTGCTGTCGTCATGAGTTTTGTCCAGTGAACGCATCGCGCGGAATTCTTCAAACGAGGGGATTGGGGTCCAAGCGAAACTTCGTTTTCTGGGTTGTTCTACTCGAGATGATTCACGGTCGAAGTCAACCTTTCGACTAGCCGCCCCAAGTCCCACGTGTTTACCAACGCCATTCCCGTTGCCATGCGACGCCTCGTTCAGATCGGAGTAACTCCAGCTGCGGTTCAACGAAGTGCTTTGCCATGATCTATCAGAAGGCCCTGGAGCTGATGCCAAAGAGGCGAGGTCAGTACTACTTTGACTCTTGGAAAGTGTTTCATGGCTATGGACCAAATCGGATGTCGAAGACGTCGGTTGGTCAGAGCTTTTGAAATAAATAGGACTCTTGTTTAAGACCGTGCTGTCAAAAGTGTTTACCATTGTGTTTTGCCGGCGTGATCTGTCAGAAGTCATCCGAAACTCTGGAGATGACACCAAAGAAGCGAGATCAGTACTACTTTGACTCTTGGGGATTCTATTGTAGTTACAGGTAAAATCGAATATCGGAGACGTCGGCTGATCAGAGCTCTTGAAATGAATGTCACTCTTCTTCAAGTCAGGAACGCAGGTTAAACTCGGTGAATATATCGAACCAAGGTCTCGTCTTGGTGAAGACGGCGCAGACGAATACGACGGCCTCAGGAAATTTACACGACCCGAAGTTTGCTCAGGCGCAGGTGGCATGGCGCTTAAGTTCAAATTCAGTCTCAAACCCTTCTGAATTTGAGGAGCACGAGTGTCCTTGAGATGTCTTGTTTCTTGCCAAACGATCCTCATGGTTCACCACGGTTCCCAAACGATCCGTTTCAGTTGTGAGACTAACATTACGACTGGATGCTACTGAGTGTCGCCCTGACGCATGGGAACTTGGCCTGGTATTCAAGGAGTAAGAATGAAGATCACTGGAAGAATAAGTTCTTGGTAAGGTTGGCTTTGCAGAGTATAGTCCATGACTTTCTCGACCCAACACCCCCGTGGCGTGGATATTTTGTAGTGATGGGTACTTAGAAAGACGGGGGGACGTAGTGGAACTTATCCTCCAGTTAGATCCAGCCATAAGTGGTGAAGGAAGAGACTTTGACTTTACCTATACAACCAGAAAACACAATATTATACTTTATGCACCTGGGTTTTTGCTGAATGTAACTCGGACTGCTATTGGTTTATGTATGGTCACGTGGCATTAGACAATTCAAATGTTTCCCGCGGGGGAAGTAAGTGCGACAAAGTGCCCGCTCGGGCTAGAACTATTCAATGAAAATTCAGCAAAACAACCTAAAGCCCCGCACAGACGACCAAGTTTTCCTTGACAAGTTTTATTTGTTCGTGTGTACGACACAAATTGACAAGTTTTTCCTTGACAAGGAGCCTTGTTCAAAAGCCGGTCACGCCAGCTTTTGAACAAGGAAATTTGTTCGTGTGTACTGTGTATAGTCGCCAAGGAAAACTTGACAAGATCATCTCCTAAGCTTATTACGCGATCAGGAAAACTTGTCCAACCGTACACACGAGCAATTATAGCTTGTCAAGGAAAATTGTTGGGAAAAAACGTGTTCATCGTACACACGAGCAAGGAAAGCTACCAAGGAACTTGCATGTCAAGAAAAACTTGGTCGTCTGTGCGGGGCTTAAACCTGACAAAAATCTAACGAAAACCCAGCAACACAAAAACTTAATGTCTGATCTCTCGGGAAACTACAGTTGAAGCTCTCCTTGCAACCACTCTCGTAAGCGACCATCTTTGAGATTTAGGAGCTAGACTTTTCCTTTGTTTTTGAGCTCTCATAAGCGACCTGCTCTAGTTAAGACAACTTTTTCACATCCCCGACTCTCGATGTGTTTCCCGCGAGACAAAACAAAACTAACTATTTACCTCAAGATAACAAATTAAATGTATATTCTCATGTTTATTTATTGTAACATATACATATCAGATAATAATAAGGTGTTACTCCGAGTGACGAACCATACCAGACAAGCAGAGAAAACTCTACTTGCCCCGGCTGGGATTCGAACCCGCGACCTTCGGTTTACTATTATTATTATTCTTTATTTAAGGAGGATAAGTTTTTCAGCAGAGCTGGTGGGGTCCTCCATTTACAGCTATATAGGTGTTGATTTTACGGAGGGAGGAAAACCAGAGAACCCGCCGAAAAACCCTCGAAGCACAGGAGAGACTAAACTCTACTCACATGAGTCCCCACCCCGAAAACGGGGCTATTCCCAGACGGTCACCCATCCAAGTACTAACCCCGTCTAACCGGGCTTAACTATTGGTGAGGCAGCGCCCTAATTGCACACGCCACCCGCGTGCTCCCCACATGCTCTGCCAACTGAGCTACAGGTCAAGTTGTGAGTTGAAGGTCGATGATAGTATATATATACTTAGGCTGTTTGATATTTCGAAATAGGCTAGATTATATAATCGTCATGTATGAAGACTGTTGTCTAGATATTGAAGAAACTAGCCTGTTTCGAAATATCAAACAGCCTAAGTACTATCTCATTCGACCTTCAGCTCCCAACTTGACCTGTAAGCTCAGTTGGTAGAGCATCGGACTAGTAAACCGAAGGTCGCGGGTTCGAATCCCAGCCGGGTAAAGTAGAGTTTTCTCTACTTGTTCGGTATGGTTCGTCACTCGGAGTAACACCTTATTATTATTCTCCACAATAATCTGTCCCACAATAATCATTTTAAATACGCAACAGATGTTTCGTACTTCAATGGTTAGAGCGTCAAACCGATCTTTACAACGAGGTTCTAGATTCGATCCCTTTTGGGGGACCCAGAATTAGTATTTCCCGAGCATTTAAGGATTTTCTCTTTGGGTTTTCCAGTTTCCCTCTCTCAGTACAATCAACGCTACAGTGTTCCCAATTACTTCCTCTACACGCGTAAAAACGCACAACTTGTTCACGGTTGTCAACAGGCGTGAACAATGTTGTGCTGCTCGCCGTGAACAATGTTGTGCTGCTCGCCGTGAGCAAGTTGTCAACAAGTTGTTCACTTATGGTTCGAACAACTTGTTCACGGATAAATCAACAGTCATGAACAAGTTGTTCCAACAGCACATTTTTATAGCCAACAACGTTGTTCGCACATGATACAACATGTTGTAACAGCATGACGAAATAACAACGATGAACAACAATGTTACAACAATGGTGAACATGGTTGATGTATCAACACGTTCTTCGGTTGTTACAACATGCGTGAACAACGGTTGTTGTTTCATCAAGCTGTAACAACTTGTTGAAACAATGATGAACAATGTTGTTCATTTATCAATGTTGTTCACATATGTCAACAATTTGTTACAGCATTGTTCAGGCAACAATGCTGTAACAACTTGCGAGATTTTTACGCGTGTAGGTAGATTTGATACTTAAAGCTTACGATATACGTTTATTATATTTTCCGCGTATTATTTACTCGTTTGTGCACCTCCCTCACCTTCTAGTTTGCTTGTAACGCTTCACGTTCATACTGGTTAGACCTCTCTTACGAACTGCTTTAAGAACTAAAGTTTGAGAGCAACTGACTTACAAAACGTCTGAAAGCAACGGACTTATATTCGACCACATTGTATTACGTATTATTATGATTATATTATTTTGACTGAAAATGTTGCGATTACCATCTGTTTTGCTCATGTTTAAGTCCGATTATTCTGAAAAATCTTTAATTATCACGTGTGACGTCATAGCCACATCGTAACATTATATTTAGACTTTGCTTTTACACTAGCATAAAACCGTGTTATATATAGATGAAATAAAAGTAGTGTGCTGCGTAGGCGGTGTTAAAATACAAATCTAAATATAGTAAGGTTTGAGTACTGCCGAAATTATAGAACGTAGATTTCTAACGTGTGCTCGAAACGTTAGAAATCTACGTTTTATAATTTCGGCAGTACTCAAACCGTACTACATTTTGATTTATATTTAAGAAATAAAACATAAAGCTCCGTGCATATGTACTCTTATAAGGTACGTTTGACGTCATTTGAACACGAAAGAAGTTGAGTAGAGTACACTTCTTTCGTGTTCAAATGACGTCAAATGTACCTTTATAATAAGCTAGGACTTATTAACCGAGTGCGAGATGACTTATTAACCGAGTGTGAGGTCTGTACGGGGAGGTGACTTATTAACCGATTTTATCGCACAAACCTCTCCTTCGTCGCTCGGTCTGTACGAAAACCTCAGGCAAATACTTTCCCGTACAGACGGAGCAAACGAGGTTAATAAGGAATATATTATATGGCTATTAGTTCACTTTATTTTTAAGCTTCGAGCGTTATTTTCGTCTTCGGAGTATGCTGTTTACCTTACCTGTTAACTTTTTCATGTCGCTCTTGGCCTTCTTGTTTACACCAGTTCGGCTTTTATTTGTCGTGTTTTTAGATAAACAGCTTTAAAGAAAACCAGCAGTAATGTTCCAACACATTTTATTGTTCAGAATATTTGAATAAAGATACCTAGTTCTATTTTATTTGTATTCAAATCAACTCAGAAATGTTCTCGCCAAAAATTACAGGGCCGAGAAAAAAGCGTATTGACCCGAGGTCAATATCGCAAAATCCCGACCTCTCGCGGGAACCAATCAGCGTGCGTCGTTTTGCGTGCGGACCGGAAATCAAACCCAGCCACATAATAAGAGTATATATGCACAGGAGCGGTACGTTTTATTTGTTTTATAAAATATGAAGAAAAACAAACTAAAAGTGGGATAGTTTTGAAAGTTCGCTAGCTTTTCCCGCCAGGTGACGCCATCTTACGCCACTTCACGCCATTTGACGTCATTCATGATCTTCATACTCTTATAAATGCACGGGGCCCAGCCAATCAGAGCGTGCGTAGAGAACACCTTATTTTATATTTAAGAAATAGAAAATGGCCGCCCGTGTTTATATAGCCTGATGCAAAAACGAGAGTGAGTTGGGAGAATTCGAAAGTTTATGTGAACCCGAGCCGTGGGCGAGGGTTTACATAAGTACTTTCGAATTCCCCCAACTCGAGTGTTTGCATCAGGTTATATAAACACAGGGCATCCATTTTCTATTTCTTTTATGAAATAAGGCTAAAAAATGTGCCGTGACATCACAATCGTGTAAACCTGATATAAACACGGTAATTGACCAATTGACAGCGTGCGTAAGACGCAACCTATTTTATAAATAGATGTATGGTATAATAAAAGTCCATGCAGTGAGGATAACAGGTCTATTTAAAACAGACGATTTAAACGGGAGAAAATGGTTTGATTAAGACGCGTTTTATCTAAGCCGCGGGAACGCACTCGCGTATAAACAATTTCTAATAAGTCGGACTTATTTTGCACTAGCTTCAAACCTCAGTTCTTTTTTTAGTCGCGACTTGTTTCGGTCACAATTGACCATTTATACGAGTGTGTTAATCTGACTTATCGCGGGACTTAAATAAGACGCGTCTTAATAAGCCAGTTCGTAATCTCGATGGCGTATCAAAATGACGCGCTCTGCGTTGCGATATAGAACTTATTTCAATCCATAACATTAGGCTAAGGCCGCAGGATTCATTTGCAATTACAGTCAACTCTCGCCTTGCGGACACCCCGCTATTAAGGACAGTTGGTAAATCCCCGGCCGAAACTACTATGAAATGTATTGAAATAACTCTCGCTATTACGGACTCTCGCTATTACGGGAACTTCATGTGGTCCCCAACAAACATTTTTATTGTTCTACTCTCGTTACAACGGACACCTTGGACGTATTTTTCTCTCGACACATGAAAGTGAATGACTTTTTAATTTATCGAGTGACATATTTATGTTGCTGATTCATGTTACCGTTGTATTTTTTGTTTTGGAATAAAAAAAATATTTGAATACAAATTTTTGACTTGTATTTTGACTTGAACTGTGTACTTATGTATCACAGTAAACGTCAACTAGAAATTGAAATAAACTGGACATTTTAAAACAAAAAATCAGTAATACATTGTAGTGACATTTTACAACCTGAAATCGGGATATTTTCATCGCATCCCGCTATTGCGGACTCTCGTTATTACGGACACCAAATGACGGTCCGCTATAACGAGAGTTGACTGTGCACGTCTTTGTACTGAGTTCCTCACATTACGAACTAGCTTATTAAGTCGCGACTTCAATTTTCTCCCGTTTAACTCATTCCTGTTCGAGGACTTCCCCACAGATGAATAAAATCGTCTGGCGTTAGCCAGGATAAAATACTAAAGACCGATTCGGACAGGAAAGAGTTAAATGGCTTTAATTAGCCCACAACCCACTCCATTGATTGGTTCTTGTTTTAAAGTGTATATGAAATGAAAATTAAGTTTGTCTAATTTGAAAGAACTCTTGATATTGTAAAGTAACATCTTCTACAGTTTTTCCATATCTTACTTCGTTGAGACATTACTATTTGTTTGATATCTAAATGATCACACTGCATACGTCACATTGTATAATGAGTTGTTGGAAAATTAGGAATATCGTTGAAGTTATCGAACAAAGTCACACGAAATCACACTGGGCACCTACATAAGTGTATTTGTCTCACGACTTTAAACAAACACAGGTTCAAGCGATTTAACAGATTAATATCAGTGATATGCACGATTTCTCAGTAACTCATTACACAATGTGACGTGTGCAGTGTGATCATTTACACATCAAACAAATAGTAATATCTCCAGAACGACGTAAGATATGGAAAAACTGTAGAAGATGTTACTTTACCATTCCAAGAGTTCTTCCAAATTAGACAAACTTAATTTTCATTTCATATACACTTTAAAGGGCTTTTGCAGCGAAAAACAAGTTCGAGAGAGACACTCTTATTTACAAGAACTTTTGAAGTTATAAAGACTGATATTTGCAGCTCTTCCATATCTCACTTCGTTCTTTAGATATTGAGACTTGCGTGATATGCAAATAACATCACTTACACGCGTAAAAATCTCGCAAGTTGTTACAGCATCGTTGCCTGAACAATGCTGTAACAACTTGTTGACATGTGTGAACAACATTGATAAATGAACAACATTGTTCATCATTGTTTCAACAAGTTGTTACAGCTTGATGAAACATCAACCGTTGTTCATGCATGTTGTAACAACCGAAGAACGTGTTGATACATCAACCATGTTCACCATTGTTGTAACATTGTTGTTCATCGTTGTTACTTCGTCATGCTGTTACAACATGTTGTATCATGTGCGAACAACGTTGTTGGCTATAAAAATGTGCTGTTGGAACAACTTGTTCATGACTGTTGATTTATCCGTGAACAAGTTGTTCGAACCATAAGTGAACACCTTGTTGACAACTTGTTCACGGCGAGCAGCACAACATTGTTCACGCCTGTTGACAACCGTGAACAAGTTGTGTGTTTTTACGCGTGTAGACGTCACACTGTATAATGACTTGTTGGAAAATCATGTCTATTCTTGCAATAATTCAAGTAAATCACTTGAAACTTTTCATGTATAGTGTCCTGCGATACACATTGTTGAATAATCTCAAATTGACATTCAAGATTTTCCAACAAGTCATTATGCAGTGTGGCGTCTAAGTGATATTATTTACATATAAAACAAATCTCAATATCTCAAGAACGAAGTGAGATAAGGACGAACTGTAAACGTCCATCTTTATAAATTCAAACGTTTTCTCAAATAAGAGAGTTTCTTTTGAACTTCACTTTCGCTGCACAAGCACTTTAAGATGGATTTATATCATAATCGTAGTGTGCAATTAACATATACTTATATTCTGATGACGTTTCATGAAACGTCAATTCAGACACAAGCCGACTTATAAGAAGCTTAACCGCAAACTGATAACATACAAGGTATATTTAAAAGCTTAAAGTGCATAATAACCCAATTTTTTTATCATCTGAATACGTTCTATACATAGGGCAAACAGTTGTTCAGTGAAATATATTTTTGATTGGAGCTATTCTTCAATGCGGAAGGTGCTTGAATAAAATCGATACTGATTGTAGTGTTATTGCAGCAATCACAAAGTCGGAGCCTGAATCGAAGGCCTCTCTCCTCCGCAGAGGCCCTATACCGCGCTAGCAAAGGTGGGAGTGGGCCGAGGAAGATCAGATCGAAGACTGAATGTGGTGCATACTTCACACTGGTGAACATATTTACGATCAAAACAGTTGTCAGCCACATCTGATGACTAAGAGGAGCACGGATGGCGTGTGCTGTTAGGGCGCTGCCTCTCACCAATAGTGAAGCCCGGTTGATCGGGGTTAGTACTTGGATGGGTGACCGTCTGGGAACAGCCCCGTTCTCGAGCTTGGGACTCATGTGAGTAGAGTTTAGTTGGTCTCTCCTGTGCTCCGAGGGTTTTTCGCCGGGTTCTCAGGTTTTCCTCCCTCCGTAAAATCAACACCTAGGGCTTAGCAGGGATCCGTGGTCTGAACTGTGTCGTATGGCGGCTGCTTAAAGCGCCTTTGATATGCCTCGACACGGCCACATTGAAAAATGCTTAGGAGTAATTAGATTGTAAAGATACACGTTTGATGTATTCTAATTAAAGACCATTACTGTTAAACTACAAAGTCAGTCTGTCTATTTCGAAATCTACCAACAATATGCAAGAACACCTTGATCAAAAGGCAAAGCTGTTCAACTTTTTGTCCAGCTCCAAAAGCGAAAGGAGCAAAGAGCTTACAACATGCCTCATGGACTCACTCCATCACACGGCTAACAACTCGCCGGAAGTATGAATAGTAGCGGAATTAAAAAGTGCAAAATTGCGAGATCGTGACACCCAAGGAGAAAAAACAAACCCGAGCCGAAACCTTAGACTCGGTTTAGCCCAAGTAATAATAATATATAGCTCACTACTTTGCGAAATACACGACAGATTAAAAGATTTAAAAGATATGAAAATCGGGGATCACGTATATAAAGCCAAGTAACGCGGATTGATACAGATCAAACTATATATATATATATATATATCTGTCTATAAATAGAGTATACAATGCCCGTATCTTAACCCATCATCCGTCTACTTACTTCATTCCAGTCCAAAGTGGAAAGGCAAGGATGACATTTCACTTGTTCGAATGACCGTACAGTTCCTTTCAAAAGTCCACTAATAAAATCCTGTGTATCTGGAGAGATGAATTCTGGAAACGTTACCTCTTCAAAACTAAGAATAAAAAACAGAAAAGAACAATTAGAAAAAAATAAGTCGATATATACATACATATCTAACATGAAATGTTCAGCGTCGCAAGGAGATTTTATGTGCACAGTTTCAAATGATTTCGATGAACAAACTTAGAGATATAACTGGTTTTGCTACATGTGAAAATATTTTACCCCACACCTGACGTCAGAGACCATCTCATTTACATATCAAACAAATTGAAATATCTTGAAAACGAAGAGAGATACGAAAAAGTTGTAAAGGATGTTCTATTACAATTTTATGAGTTCTTTCAAATTAGACTAACTTAATTTTTAATGCCAATCCCCTTTAAGCCAGCTAACTATAAAATGATAAAGGGGACTGAGAGGTAATCATCCTTACTTGCAGCCAGTGGCTGAATAGCGAAGGACGCAGATCGACGTGGCCGTGTCGGGGAATATCAAGCGTGTTGAGGTGCTCCAGGCAGCCGCCCTACGACACAGTTCAGACCACGGATCACAGCTAAGGTGTTGGAAGAACCCGGCGAAAAACCCTCGAAGCACAGCAGAGATCAACTACAACTCTACTCACATGAGTTCTAAGCTCGACAACGGGGTCATTCCCAAGCGGTCACCCATCCAAGTACTAACCCCGTCTAACCGGACTTAACTCAGCGCACTAACAGCACATGCCACCCGTGTTCAGTAATAACTATAAGCATGTTTGGCAGTTTATTATAAGAGGTATTTGTCATTTTGGCACGTCATGGGTTAATACTGTTTGACATGTTTAACAATTTGTACAATACCTATTTCAAGATACCCTGTTCAAAAACTGTCTTCATTCTTTGTTGTAATACAGTACTGTCCTTATATAGTCACAGCACCAAACCACCTTGTTCAAACATATTATCTCAAGTTGAAAAATCATCGTCTGTAATCGGGAGATGTAATTATACAGGAGACAGAGTTGTTTGCCTTGTGAAATCCCTCGTTAAATCTTTTGTACACATTCAACGGATTAAACAAAACGCATCATAGGATTTAAGGGATTGCACCTTAGAGAAAATGCAATTCACTATGACGTTTATACAAAGACACTTAAGCTTTTCGGTATAATTTATTGACGAAGATATAGCCCAGGTTACATAAAGATATGTTATGGTAACTGTTGCCATTCATTTCTCAGCAACAAACTTACATAGGCAACCGAGGAATCCAGGATGGTGTAGTTAGGAAGGAAGAGAGTTTATATTTAAGGTAGAGAACTACTGGTTCAGGGCAAGGTAGATTTGAAGGCAGATGTTTATAATCTTTGCGCAATTGCTTCTATCAACACATTAAGTTATCCAATTAAATAGACTGGTTATGCCAATGTGTATTAGTGGTGTAGGGTACAGCTACAGGGATGTGCTTGGGGACACAGACAGAGGGAGGTGGCGACTCGCTCAGAGAGAGGTGGGGCACAGTCAGAAGAATGTGCACGGAAGTACAGCATATGGACACAGAGGGAGGTGAAGCACAGTGAGAGAGAGGTGCATAGGGATACAGTCAAAGAGAGGAGCATAGAGACACAGAGGGAGGTGGATCACAGTGAGAAAGAGGTGCATAGAGACACAGAGGGAGGTGGATCACAGTGAAAGAGAGGTGCATAGAGACACAGAGGGAGGTGGATAACAGTAAGAGAGAGGTGCATAGGGATACAGAGGGAGGTGGAGCACAGTGAGAGAGAGGTGCATAGGGATACAGAGGGAGGTGGAGCACAGTGAGAGAGAGGTGCATAGAGACACAGAGGGAGGTGGTGCACAGTGAGAGAGAGGTGCATAGAGACACAGAGGGAGGTGGAGCACAGTGAGAGAGAGGTGCATAGAGACACAGAGGGAGGTGGTGCACAGTGAGAGAGAGGTGCATAGAGACACAGAGGGAGGTGGTGCACAGTGAGAGAGAGGTGCATAGAGACACAGAGGGAGGTGGAGCACAGAGAGAGAGGTGCATAGAGACACAGAAGGAGGTGGAGCACAGTGAAAGAGAGGTGCATAGAGACACAGAGGGAGGTGGATCACAGTGAAAGAGAGGTGCATAGAGACACAGAGGGAGGTGGATCACAGTGAAAGAGAGGTGCATAGAGACACAGAGGGAGGTGGATAACAGTAAGAGAGAGGTGCATAGGGATACAGAGGGAGGTGGAGCACAGACACAGAGGTGCATAGAGACACAGAGGGAGATGGAGCACAGTGAGAGAGGTGCATAGAGACACAGAGGGAGGTGGAACAGAGAGAGAGGTGCACAGAGAGAGAGGTGCATAGAGACATAGAGGGAGGTGGAGCACAGTGAGAGAGGTGCATAGAGACACAGAGGGAGGTGGAGCACAGTGGGAGAGGTGCATAGAGACACAGAGGGAGGTGGAGCACAGTGAGAGAGAGAGGTGCATAGGGACACAGAGGGAGGTGGAGCACAGTGAGAGAGAGGTGCATAGAGACACAGAGGGAGGTGGAGCACAGTGAGAGAGAGGTGCATGAGAGAGAGGTGCATAGGGACACAGAGGGAGGTGGAGCACAGTGAGAGAGGTGCATAGAGACACAGAGGGAGGTGGAGCACAGTGAGAGAGAGGTGCATAGGGATACAGTCAAAGAGAGGTGAGAGAGAGAGAGAGAGAGAGAGAGAGAGAGAGAGAGAGAGAGAGAGAGAGAGAGAGAGAGAGAGAGAGAGAGAGAGAGAGAGAGAGAGAGGTGCATAGGGATACAGTCAAAGAGAGGTGCATAGAGACACAGAGGGAGGTGGGGCACACTCACAAGGAGATGTACTGGAACACTCAGAGAGGTGGAAGCACAGCCAGAGGTCGGTCGGAGCACAGTCAGAAGTCAAAGTCAGTACAGTCAAGACTTCTCTGGTTCTCCAAAACAAGATGTCGACAAACGAGCATTGCTGAAGATAACATTTTAAAAGACGGAAAACCGCTACCTAAGGAGAACCTTCGTACGATATTTTTTACTGGTGAAAACAAAATTGTATAACCAGTCAAAAAGCCGACACGATATTTTTTCACTAGTAAAGAGATATCGTATGGCAACGACAGCCTTGAAAATTTGGAACATATTATTTGTGTCCTTAATTGCACAGAAGTCTGAATACCGTTCTGGAATAAGGAATCTTACCTTGTTTTTCCCTCAAGCAAACACCCAGCCAACAGAGCGTAGAGGACGACCCCCAATCCTTGCCAATCGCTTTTCATAGCCTCGGAATTGACATCCGAGTATCCACTATCAAACGGTTCATCCCTAGGTTGTCGTTTATCCTCGTGGAGTGACTTCCCGCAAGCAATTCCCAGGGAGCACACGCATTCACTAGTGTCCCAATACTCCTTCTGCAGGAACTCCCTCCATAAAACAACATGTCCATCGCAATCTAACATGACATTCCCCAAGTTCAGCTCTTTATAACTTAAACCACGATCATGAAGACCCTTGAGAGCAATGGCCAACTCCGCTGCAACGAAGAGAACTGCACTCTCGGGAAACCCACGACACTCTTTCGCTAAGTCGGCGAGATTTACTTCTCCAATATAATCCAGAACATAGTAAGATTTCAGTCTTGTATTAAAGAAGAACCTCAACTCCATGCAAAATGGAAGATTCCCATTTGGGATGTTCCTGACGAGTGCACTGGACTTGGGTGTGCTTTCATCGAAATTTACGACGGACTCGTTTGGAACAACTTCCATTGCGTAAAATTGCTTTGTTTCCTTACATTGGACCTTGAAAAATTTCTTCCCGTCCCGGCAATGGAGAAACTAAAATACATAAATAAAGTTATGTTATGTTAGAAGGAAAACATTTTGACCCTTTCACAGCAAAAAACGTACTCGATAGTAATTTACTTTAGCAAACCGCCAGTGCATTGGCCATACTCGTTAACTTAATTATTCCTAACGATTTTAAGATAGTACGTACGAACTACACGACTATATTGTGGAAACTTACTAAAACAGATTAGTATAAATACACCGGTGATTATAGAAAATCACGCGCGCTGATTGGTCGAGCTACTTCGGATTAATTCTCGATAATCACCTACAGCCAAGTGCGACAGACGAGGAAATTAACAATTTTAAAGAAAATGTTGTTCCTAAAAGTACGAAAATGGGTATTTATACTAAAACAATTATTCGCCTCAGGCTCAGTGAATATCGGTGAATAATAACCTCGACTTCGTCTCGGTTATTATACACCGATATTCACCTCGCCTTCGGCGAATAATTGTTAATTATTGAATACTCAATACCCAGATACGAATCAAACCTGCAACTTTTTAACGATCAATTAGACGTTCTGGCCATTAATGAGTTGGGGGGCCCTTTACACGAGCCTGGGTTGAGTGCCAGCCCGGGTCAGCTCGCCATCCCTGGTTATTCTTTTTTCGTGTTTACATGAACCCGGGTTGGCTGCTTTTTTTCCCAACCCGGGTCAGCTTTTCTCAACACAAATTATGATATTGCCAACACTTTACACGAGCCCGGGTCAAGTCAACCCGTGTTTACATGAAGGAATTGAGCAAAGTTCCGCACCGTCGCACCTCTCCAACCCGGGTGTAAACAAAAACCGAAATGCAAAATTCAGGCCGGCCTCATGTAAACACCCCCTTAAATTAGACAATGTAATGTTCTACATTTGAGATAGGTCTGAAAGCCCCTAAAAGCTCACTCCCGCCTTAGCGCGTGTCCTCCCGATGAAGAGTACAATAGTCTGGGTTCATCCAGAGTAAAACACATAAGATTAAGACTACGTTTACACTAGAGCAAAAGTTTCCGGATTCGTAAATGTTTCCGGATTCACTTCGTACCGAGTATTCGGATTCGTTAGGCGTTTACACTACAACAGTATTCGCAGATTCGGCCCTTTACACTAAACTCAGAATTCCTTTAATTCAGTTAATATGTTGACCATGTTGGTTCCACCGCAACCTCACATGACTACGAGCGGAAGAGCATCCGAATTCATCGGAATAACCGTTCACACTATACGTATTGTCTCGGATTCAAAAGTATTCGGATACGAAATTTCGACATTTTTTTCCGGATTCGAAATCTCCGGATACGTGATCAAACCGGAAAGTTTTTATTCCGGATTCATTCTTTTGTGTGTAAACAGCAAAACGAATCCGGTACTAAAACGTTCCGGATTCGTCACGAATCCGAAAACTTTTGCACTAGTGTAAACGGGGTCTAAGTGCCTGTTCACAACATGAGACCGGGTTATCTCGGGGGGTAGGGATAACTCGGGGGCTAGGGTCAAAGTTGACCCTATTTCACATGATAAAATCCCCCGAGTTATCTCGGTCTCATGTGAACGGTTTACTTTTTTAACATGGAAATAAACTAACACCGAGTTATCTCGGGGGATAGGGATAACCCTACCCCCCCGAGATAACTCGCATCATGTGAACAGGTCCTAAGGCTATGTGCACACGGTAACGTTTCCGAGCGTTTTCGTATTGTTTCAAGTAATGAACTGATTGTTCCCGATTCCCTTGAGAACAGTAAACAATACGAAAACGCTCGGAAACGTTACCGTGTGCACATAGCCTTAAGAAACACATAAGAACCTATCGCAATAAAATAATTATTACTAAGGCCACGTTTGGAAAAGTTATGCATAGTGAAGGGGGCTGTTTTAACGAGCCTCGGTCGCAAGAAGAGATTTAAATTAACGTTGGGATTCGTTTTCATCTAAACTAAACCAATTCTCCTTAAATTGACTGTTACTTCATACGAACCGTACTACTAACCGAGACCGGTTCTGAATTCGTCCGGTACAGTGTAAAACGGGGTCTTAAACAGTAGGGCTAGTCAAACAAGTCAGTCCGGTTAAGCGGGCTAGCCTGGCTCATATATAATCAATAAATAGATAAATAAATTCGCATTTTGATAACCGATTGCGAGGCCTTTCGTCGGAAAGAACCTACTGTACAAGTACAATCCGTACTTCTGCAGCACGCCAACCATTTTTAATCTATATTTCAACACAGCCTACGCAGCACACTACTTTAACATTATTATCATTCCACAACTTACTGAAACGACGTCAAAACGTTCGGTTCCGGGCATCGTTGATGACCAATACACCAAGTTGTGGTGAAACACCAAAGTCCTACATGTGACCGCTCTTGTATACGGACAGGCTTCGGTTCCTGCTTGTTATGTAATCAATCGCAACAGCTACCTTGAAAATTACTTCTTCGTCTTCGTGCTGTCTGTAGGTTGAAGATAAGAAGAGTTTTGTAAGTCATTAACACCTCTACAGTACGTATTGTGATTGTCCTGCATTTAATGGTCGTTAACTGTCTCTTGGACTGTCATCAAGGAATGCTGAATAGTCATTAGCAAACGAGGCGTAACATTTTGGCGGTAATTGGAAACTGGAACCATAACAGTTCCTAACAAGATACAAACACTAATAGTAATGCTGAAATGGTAAAAAACAAGTTATACTTACAATGTAAAGAGTTTAAAACGATAATCCATGCCAGCATCAACGTCGGCGACTCGGCTCTTCCTATTTACGATTTTCAACGCGTATATTGAGAAGGAAGTCTCGTAGACGCTTTTAGAGATCTTTTTTGTAATCGTGTTACATACAAAAGCTATCAAGACCCTCTGGAATATCATCTGATTAGACCAAGAGGTGTATTCAGACGAGTCATATATACGCACTGATTGTCGCTCCTTTCCAAAAGCTGTCCATTTCTCATCTTTTGATCAGCCCGCACCTTCGACGGAAGAGGATAAAAGAATTAATAAGGTTAAAAGTAGACTTATGTACACCAGACAGACAGACAGACAGACAGACAGACAGACAGACAGACAGACAGACAGACAGACAGACAGACAGACAGATGGATGGATGGACGGAGGGACGGACAAGCAGACATATGGACAAGCAGACAAACATGCACACAGACAGACAGACAGACAGACAGACAGACAGACAGACAGACAGACAGACGGACGGACGGACGGACGGACGGACGGACGGACGGACGGACGGACGGACGGACGGACGGACGGACGGACGGACGGACGGACGGACGGACGGACGGACAAACAAACAAACACACATCCATCCATGACATGTGAAGTTCACACAACAAGTTTACTTACCACAGAAACCATCATTATGTTCAAAACTAACTGAAGCAATCAAAAGCAAATTAACTCGGGCAAAAAGCAGATGCTCAATATTAAAATAAGTTTTATTTCTATCTAAATATCATTCATATAGACTACCTTTTTGGTATATCTTAATTCCACAGTACAAAATTTGTTCATGATTTGATCACCATCAAAACCCACAGGATTAACTATATATACTTAGTTGATGTTAATTCAGATAAACTGTTGAAAATTAATTCATTGTCCTCTCAACTATACGAAGTAAAGCCTGGTTTCCATATAGCTGGAAAGAACCACCGGCCTGCCCACCAGCGTGTACAGCATGACGCCGGCATGCCAACGACTGAAACGGCGGCAAATAATTTTTATAGAGAACAGCCTGCGTTGGCATGCCACAGTCACATCGACGGCGGCGCTGAAAAAAGTTAATTCAGAGGTCGGCACCTACCTATGGTAAGCTTTCTGATTGATTTAGATAACCTAGTTCTAACCCAAACACTAATCATTAAGAGCATAGGAACGAATTGGTAATCGACAATGTGATTGGTTACTTATAGCCAATCAGAAAACTCGTTCATATTAGGTAGGTCTTCACCGAATTCCGTGCTAAACTTCATATTTGGCGATTTACGCATTTAATTTTTGCTGTTACTATGCTCATCAGAGAATTAACCCTCGATCAGTAATCCCCGGAGTGGGATATTATGCTGTTTATCTAGTTCCACGAGTGTTCCGCGGGTAAATGTATAGAAGGCCTCGCATAAAAAGCGCGTCTTATGAACAACAAGCCTGGCTTACTTTAAAAATTTGAAAATTCATTTTGTGACTTGTTGCGCCAATAAAACTTTTCCAATCTTTCCCAAAGTAAAGACACGTTGTTTGATTAGGCGTTAAGTGCGCAACGCCCCGGGGATAGCAATTCCCCAAGGTGAGCAATGCCGGGGGTGCGCAACTCCACGAAAGTGCGCAATTCACGAGGGTGCGCAACTCTCCGAAAGTGCGCAACTGCCAAGAGTTCGCAACGTTTCGAGGGAACAACTCCCCGAAGGCGCGCAATTCCCGATGGTGCGCAACCCCCCGGGATGCGTAAATCCCCGGGAGTGCGCTCAGGAAGAGGCAAGGTAACAGCAAGAATTGAATCACCCATAATGCATAATACCGCAATTAAAAGTGTGTATCTACGTTGTTCGTGAATGTGTGTCTTCGTCTCTTCATTATTCATTTCGTAATTTTGAAAAAATATCATTAGTCACTATGTTCGTCTTCGTGGCTTTCGATCGGTGGTGGTTTGTTTGGCATGGCACTCGGGTTGGCCCCTCCTTGAGTTAAATAACCTGCAACACCCATGGGCCCAGTCAGGTACCCAGCAGTGGTCCTGTCCGAAATGAACAAATCATGTTTTTGGTCCTTGTACGACGACCAGGTGGAAGACTCGTCCAGGATGGCGAGGACCTTATAAGGTAATAAAACAGAGATTAGATTATATATGACAGTCAGTCAGTCAGTCAGTCAGTCAGTCAGTCAGTCAGTCAGTCAGTCAGTCAGTCAGTCAGTCAGTCAGTCAGTCAGTCAGTCAGTCAGACAGACAGACAGACAGACAGGGACAGACAGACAGAGACAGACAGACAGGGACAGACAGAGACAGACAGAGACAGAGAGGGACAGAGAGGGACAGACAGACAGACAGACAGACAGACAGACAGACAGACAGACAGACAGACAGACAGACAGACAGACAGACAGACAGACAGACAGACAGACAGACAGACGGACAGATGATATAGGTCACCAGAATACCTTTTCTCCGTGAACAAGATCTCTCGACATCGCCTTCAAAGCTTTGACGATCTGTGCTTTTGATGCGGCAGCATTCTCAATTTTATGCACAACTTTTAAATCAGTTTCAAGCAACTTCAGTAGATAAGGAACCAGTTCAGCTTTCAACGCCTAAAACGCAACCAAAATACGCTCAAATATACCTAAGGTTTCCGATTTTAATGACGATGAAACGTCTTCAAGCATATTTACCTGACCAACGAGTGGACTTTGATTTTTATCAAATATTTGATGCAGAGCTTCACACGCGAGTACAATGATATCAGGTCGTGCCTCCATGGCAGCTATCATCGGTCGGATGACGTCGACGTCCGACAAACTACGAACACATAGCTGTAACAAAGATCAAAAGCAAGCAAACCATGTGTTCAATTTTGGTATTCACATAAGCATGTAAAGCTTGTACTTTAGGACGAGTGCTATTTGAGGTCTTTGAAAAACTCACGAGTGCGTGTTTTTCCAAAATTGCACTCGAAACCATGCTATTACTTATTAATAATATACATGAAATGTTAGACAAATGTTCTTCCAGCTACAAAGTTTACATACCACTCATTGCTCCACTTCTCGAAGCATAAATGGTTAAAAACTGCTTCGCTTTGTTCACTAAATACGTAAAACGTTTTACTCATAGCATCTAACCTCTTCTAGTCTTCTTGCAGGAACTTTAATGACAATATTAAAGCAAAATTCACTCTGTATTTCATCGAAATGTTCTTCGACAACTCTATGTTTTGGTCGCCATATTGGATTTTCTCGTGAGGAAAAACCATCCTTCAAAATCCGCATAAGCATTTCATTGGCTTTCCGGTAGTTTCCGGTTGTTTATTAGCCAATCAGAATGGTTAATACTCATTGAAATTTGCACTGTATTACACCTTTTCTGCACTGTATTACATTGAAATTGCACTCCTCTCGACCAATCAGGATGCAGTAATTTTGTCATGTATATTATTATAATATTAATAATCCAACGACATACGTCATCTGCCCTATATATTCACGTTTCCCAGTTTTGCCTTATTTTGTAACATCAGGAAGGCAACTTTGGCGCATAAGATCTCGAAAAGTACATGCCACATCTATTTCATTTTTTGGAAATTGGTTATTTAGATTATGAGCTTCAAATTTGTTCTATCGGAAATTTTTACTTTACAGTCACTTCAAGACAGAAGGCCGCATGGAGGATTGGCTATTTTCAGGTCAGCTTGGACTGAGACCTTGCCTTCCCTTTATTCATCATGTTAAAATCATACTAAATAGTTATAAACATTCAGTTATCCTTCAGCAGCGTATATATGTGATAGAAGAATAATTTCAAATGAAGTCGAATCACTGCAGAGACGTTGGGTTCGATTCCCGGTTGGGGCAGTCAGAAAACTTTTCTCTACAGCAGTGATTCGACTTAATTTGAAATTATCCTTCTATCATAATAAATAGTTTTGAACATAGTCAATCGAGATATGGTCTGGAAACTCGGCAAACTTCAAAGCGCCTATAATGAGCTGTGATTTTATGTTGAACCGTACCTTACACCGTGCACATCCTTTGTTTTAGGTTTATTAATATTTAAATAGCACAGTTGAGTGATTGAACTGAAACGTTGCTATTGGACAATACGTTCATTATACTAAAGTACAATGTGTTCAGTGACCGTGCACCGTGCACAAAAATGCATAAAGGTGCACAAAAATGCATAAAGGCGAACAAAAAGATAGACCAAAGACTTTAGCTGAGTTTCCAGACCATATCTCGATTGACTACGTTTTGAAATTGTTTACGATACGTTTATCAGTACCTCATTATTGGATAAGATGTGAATGACTCGTATGGCTGAAGGAGGAATGGCATCATTGCTTGACTTCATACTCTTGAAGACAGCAGGCAAATGACCCAGGCTAGGTATCTAAAAACAAAAAAAAAAGTGAGGAAAAGTGTACAAAAAAAACAGCGAATTATTTCTCACCACTTCAGAATAAAGTTTATAATTATACGGCACGAATTACTTCCGGTAAAATCACGCGCTGTGATTGGTTGCTGACGTGGCGAGATTTCTCCGTAATGCCGGCGGGCATTATGAAAATTGTTAATGCCCTACGATTGGAAACAAACAAAAAGCCTAATAAGAACTTTTATTGCCGAAAAACGGCGAAAATAGATGAAATAAACGACGATGAACATTACAAAAGTAAATTCTAGTATCCAGACGAGAAAGAAACAGCAGAAAATAACGCTAGTTCGGTGTTTATACGAAGTTAAAGGAAGTGAAGTCCAAGAAATACAAGATTGATTGTGAAATAAAAAGTGCCATATAATAAACTACTTAATAACCTCGACCGTTTTGTCTTTACGGTAAAATATTAAACCTCGGTCTTGAACGTATTAACCTCGCTATCGCTCGGTCAATACAGCAAGACCTCGGTTTAATATTTTACCGTAAAGACCTCACTCTCGGTTATTAAGTAGTTAACTGCAGAAGATGCGTTGTTTGGAGGTAGGTGCCGTTGGTGACCAGGCTAGTCAGCAATCTAGCCTTGTTAGCAAGCAAAGTAACTGTAAGCAATTGGGCCATGCGCAAATAGCCAGCAAACTAAGCAATAGCAATTAGGGTAATCAGAGAAGCAATAGGCGTTTGCCATGACAACTCTGCCAAGGCAGACCACCAGCACCAGTCACACTGACAAGTCAGTGGAATAACATATACGATCTATAGGATTCTATACTTCATATCTACACGGGTGGGGAATGGGCGAAGGGGGAGCACAAGCTGAGCAAAGACGCTACTTGCAGCAAAGCAACAGACGCTCAATGAATCTCGAATGCGCGGGAAACCCCTTAACGTAATTGATGTAAGGGACTCCGCCTAATAAGGGGAACCGCATGCCAACTACATCAGCAGTTAACTTCGCTTAAATATATATTCCTATATTTAACCACATTTATTTATTCCACGTTTACCTGATCAGCCAAGCCTGGTTGAACTGTAAATAAGGAGACAACAGCTTGACTTAAAGTCTCCAGCAGTTCACCCTAACAAAAATATCCAATCAATGTCACAACTTATTTCGCTTTCCAAAACGAAACAACAACCAAACGCACAAGGTTGTATTAACAATTTACTTTATTGCTTTACAAAAATATACGTTAATAAATCAAAAACGTTCACACGAATCATGAACATTTTTAACTGATAATTGTAAATATACTTACGTCAGGCGATGGAGATCGCAACAAGCTCGTGTACTTGTTCATTAGATCAAGCAGGAACTCTTTGGGTTTTCTTAAAACCTTGGATAATCAAATACGAATTATAAACGCAATACGATGATTTGATGATGATGATGATGTTGTTGGTAGTGGTGGTGATGCTGGCGTTGTTGTTGTTGTTGTTGTTGTTGTTGTTGTTGTTGTTGTTGTTGTTGTTGTTGTTGTTGTTGTTGTTGTTGCTGCTGGTGGTGGTGTTGATGATGATGTTGTTGTTGGTAGTGGTGGTGATGTTGATGGCGTTGTTTTTGTTGTTGTTGTTGTTGTTGTTGTTGTTGTTGTTGTTGTTGTTGTTGTTGTTGTTGTTGTTGTTGGTGTTGTTGTTATTGTTGCTGGTGGTGGTGGTGTTGGTGATGATGTTGTTGTTGGTTGTGATGTTGATGGCGTTGTTGTTGGTGTTGTTGGTGTTGTTGTTATTGTTGCTGGTGGTGGTGTCGGTGATGATGTTGTTGGTGGAGGTGTGGTGGTAGTGTTGGTGATAGTTGAGGTGTTGTTGTTTGTAGTTGTAGTAATGGTGGTGGTGATGGTGTTGTTGTTGTTCCTGTTGTTGTTGGTGGTGGTGGTGGTAGTGGTGATGGTGGTAGTGGTGATGGTGGTAGTAGTGTTGGTGGTGTTAACCATCGTCGTTGTAGATGTTGTTGATAGTATTGTTGTTGTTGGTGGTGGTAGTGGTGATGGTGATTGTAGTGCTGGTGGCGTTGTGTTGTTAACCATCGTCGTTGTAGATGTTGTTGATAGTGTTGGTGGTGGAAGTGATGTTGGTTTTGGTGGTGATGTTTTGGTGATAGTTGAGGTGTTGTTGTTTGTAGTTGTAGTGCTAGTAATGGTGTCGTTGTTGTCGTTGTTGTTGTTGTTGTTGTTGTTGTTGTTGTTGTTGTTGTTGTTGGTGGTGGTGGTAGTAGTGGTGATGGTAGTTGTGGTGGTGATGTTGTGTTGTTGTTGTTGTTGTTTTCGTGGTTCTCGTCATCGTCGTTGTAGATGTTGTTGATAGTGTTGGTGGTGGTAGTGATGTTGGTTTTCGTGGTGATGGTGGTGTTAGTCGTGCTTCACCCGAACAACATCTACCCTAGCTTCCCGTTCGTTACCAGTACCCACTTACCCAGTGTGGTTGAGCAATGAATAACTTTAGGAACACGCCTCCAATCACCAGTTCACCTTCAACACTGGTGTACACCACCTCGAAGTCATCGGGAAGCTAAACGACAGAGTGACATAAAATTAAAAATAAACAAAGACAGCAACTAAAATCTCAAAATTAAAAAAAAAAGTATAGCGAACCTTCCACGAAGCATCGGGATCATCTTTTTGTTTCTTATAGAAACTAGAAAAAAAAAGAAAGTCATAAAGGTTGTTAGCGCACTGTCTCTCACTGTTAAGATCCAAACTTAAAGGGGATTGGCAATAAAATGTTTATCTCATTTGAAAGAACTCGTCAAATGGTATAAGAAGATCTTTTACAATTTTTCCGTATCTGTTTTGGTTTTGGAAATATTTGGACCAAACTCAGCGTGCTGTCCGCCATCTTGGAATTATTTTCGATATGCAAAATTATGCATGTGACGACATAAGCAGGGTAAAGTGAAATTTCTATCTTGCTGACCTTATGACATTATGAGCTAGAAACTCGACTTTTTATCGCGCTACTTCCATTTTAAATTGACCCACAACATTTAAAAAGCCTCCGTAGAAATTTGGGCACCCACGGAGTAGTTTCATCCGGTTTACCTACTGCTTGTGACGTCAACAATTTCCTAGTTAATTAGACCCAATATTACAACAAGATGGCGGACAGCACGCTGTCTTTGGTCGAAATATTTCAAAACACAAGAAAGATACAGAAAAATTACAAAAGGTCTTCTTATACCACTTGGCGAGTTCTTTCAAATGAGACAAACTTAATTTTTATTGCCAATACCCTTTAAGCCACGTTAGACGGAGTTAGTACTTGGGTGGTCGACCTCATTTTTGTGTAAAAACTCCTTTTATTCATAAACACAAGAACAAGACTAGAAAGTTAATTTAAATGCACATAAAAAATTCAGAGTCAGAGCCCCTTTTCGACCTACGTAAGCTTCGGGGGAAAGTGGGCTCTGCCACAGAATAACAAACAACCAGTTGTGCTCTGTCAACAAACTCGATATTACTTTTTGAGCATGCGTTAACGGTTGCCAAGATACTATTTTGGGTCCAGGCTCTAACGCGTTACTTGCCATTTTCCTACTTGCGGGAACACCGCTGCCAAACGTTTAGCGCATGCGCGACGTCCGAGCTCGTCCTGAAAAAAAGAGCGGGAAAACACTGAAATATTTAGACTGGTCCGAGAGTCCGACACAAAAGTTAAAATTATAAGCATACTACCAAAAAGATAAGGTAGGTAATTTGTGCATGGCTTCTTTGTCAATATTGTAACATATTCTGAATTTACCCCTTCGTAATTTTCTTTACCCTTTTTTTAAAACACAAATGAATAGTCGAGTCTTACTTAGTCTTCACTGTCTGGTTGTTGTCGCCACGGCTAGTTCCCACTTCTCTTGCAATGTTTACTCTAGCGAATTCACGCATGCTCAAACGTTTGGCAGCGGTGTTACTTGCGGGTGCTCATAAACTAGAACTTGTTTGACCAGTTCAAAACCGGACTGATTCACCCCAAACATGGGACGAAGATCGAGTTTGTTGTTAGAGCCCACTTTCCCCGAAGCCTGCGTAGGTCGGAAAGAGGCTCTGACTTGCAGGGTAATAAAAAATATACCAACTTGACAAACCATTTATGCATACGGTCTATTGTAAATGCAATATCGTTTACTCACCGGGCTCTCTCCTGTTTTACAACACTACAAACTTTTTCTCTTGATTCATCGTTCCAAATCAGTTCTGGATTCTCGTGCGATCCTAAAAGTTTAATTCACAAAATAAATATGAATATTTAAATCGTTAATGTTACAGATTTTATGATTGTTTCTTTGTCTGTCTGTCTGTCTGTCTGTCTGTCTGTCTGTCTGTCTGTCTGTCTGTCTGTCTGTCTGTCTGTCTGTCTGTCTGTCTGTCTGTCTGTCTGTGTTTGTCTGTGTCTGTCTGTGTCTGTCTGTCTGTGTCTGTCTGTCTATGTCTGTGTCTGTGTCTGTGTCTGTGTCTGTGTCTGTGTCTGTGTCTGTGTCTGTCTGCCTGCCTGCCTGCCTGCCTGCCTGTCTGTCTGTCTGTCTGTCTGTCTGTCTGTCTGCCCTTGTTGGTGGTAATGTTGCTGTTGCTGTTGTCGTCGTCATCGTCGTCGTTATTGTTGTTGTTGTTGTTGTTGTTGTTGTTGTTGTTGTTGTTGCTGCTGCTGCTGCTGCTACTGCCATCGTCATCTTCGTCATCACCTTCAAACATATGAACACTGACTTCGGGATTCTCTCGCATGGCGTCCATAAATATTGTAGGCAAAAACTTGGACAAAGTAATCTTTACTTTTGGGCCAACTAGTTTATCTGCCATCATTTTGTTAAACAACTCCGCCGCCTTGGCACGAACGCTTGGGTTAGACGAATTACAAAACAAATCAAGAAGGTACACCAAAGCCCCTGAAACAAATGTTTTAAGCGTTTAATATGTTAAGTGTTGTTAAATTAGAAAGAATAAATTTTACTATTCTCTTTCCTAGCCCCACGTATATCATAGTGCGGTGAAAAAGAAGGTTGTTTAAATACATGAACAGACAGACAGACAGACAGACAGACAGACAGACAGACAGACAGACAGACAGACAGACAGACAGACAGACAGACAGACAGACAGACAGACAGACGGACGGACGGACGGACGGACAGACAGACAGACAGACACACACACACACACACACACACACACAGAGACAGACAGACAGACAGACAGAGCCAGACAGACAAATAGACTCTGCAGAGAGAGCGAATGTCCTATTTCTACAGAGAGAGAAAAGATGAACGAAGGGGAACAAGGAGAAAAGACAAGACTACGAGAGGTTGTTTAAAGACAAGAACAGACAGACAGACAGACAGACAGACAGACAGACAGACAGACAGACAGACAGACAGACAGACACTGGTTACCTTTGTTGTGGGCCTCCTTGACAATTTTTGTATTCGAGCACAGAGCATGAAGGGTTTCAGTCACCAAAGGACGACCTAATAAGACCAGAAAAGATATGAATAAATGAAACATTTACTACATGTAAAAACGTCAAAATATAGATCACTTTCATAAAGGCCTTCACTTTAAATATTCTTTTATGTGCATCTAAATAAGCTTTTTTTTGGCCTCGTTATGAAGCAAAGACTCTTTTGACTTGTAGACGCGCAAATGAGGCCAGAAAGGCTGATTAAGATGCACACAAAAGTATATTCAAATTAATCGCTATTATGAAAGTGGTGTACAGTAGACCCAACAAGGAATAAAACGTGCCTGAACAGTGCCAGACACGTCCCCTAAAAGGTGTAGATCTGAAATTGTCACGTAAATTGCAACTATCTATAGTACAATTGGTATCATTTTATAGTACACGAGTACTCACTGGCAGACAGAGTATACAAGGTTAGGAGCAGATATGAGATCACATTGGAGTCAGCAATATCTGCAACACAGTTCTTGTTTCCTGTAACATTGCTGATGACCTAAACAAGACAGGAAAAAAGACCGCATCAGCTATGTTTTTGTACTGTATTGTACTGCATTGCACTGCCCTGCACGGTACTACACTGCCCTACACAGTCCTGTACTCTACTCTGTACACTGTACTGAAACTGCGCTGCATTGTATTCTGTACGGCATCTGCAACTGCGCTGTACTCTGCACTGCACTGCACTGCACTGCGCTGCACTGCACTGCGCTGCGCTGCGCTGCACTGCGCTGCACTGCGCTGCACTGCGCTGCACTGAACTTTAGTGCACTGTACTGCACTGCACTGCACTATACTGCACTGCACTGCGCTGTACTGTTAACTAATATTATGCAAGCATTTCCTTGAGAACCAAATATATTCTTCAACTTACTTCTAAAGCCAGTTGCTGCAATTTGGTTGCCTCAGACATGCGTAGTAATGAAAAAATCAACTTAAATTGACCAATGCATTTCTCTTCCACACCTGAAAAAAACCCAACAATAAGCAAAACATAGTAATTCATAATGTAAATGTGACCTTATAAAAAACGATTGGAATCAAACATACCACTACTGGTATAAAGCTTGTTGCTTTTGTAGTTAATATTTTAGTAAAATATATTATTACCTGGTGAGCTTTTGATGATGTTTCTCAAGGCTTCAAGTGCCATGGCCACATGTTCAAACCTTTGATGATGAGTCCCAGATTCAGTTGTATCCATAGACGATGCTTTGAGTTGCAACAAGGAGTGAAGATACTGGAATATTCAAATAGCAAAATTTTTCATTTACTAAACGTATAATCGAAGTATAATGGATAAGAAATCAGCTCAAAATTCAAAGTCATAACAGAACACAAAGATATAACATTTTAAAATAAGTGTACTAAACGTTTCGTTGTTATTTCTAGAGAGTACACAGACTAGTTCCTAGTCCTCTTTTCTCTCGAACTTATTTTGGTGACGTCACAGAATAGGGATCGAGCGAGAGGACTAGCGGAAAATGTTCATCTTTATCTATCATGAATCCTGCTGGAGCTCGGATTCTTTATCTTTATGAACGAGGGCACTTAAACAAACTTCTTCTTGAGAGCAGACAGCAAACGAGTAGGTTTCTTTATTTTACATTACGTTAAAAGGTTGTTACATACGAGGCTTTATAAAGTAGTGTTCGGCGTAGGAAGTGATTGTGTTGAAACACATTTATACAAATCGAAATATGCTATTTTAACGTTTCGGCAGTAGACCAACCTTGCTATATGATGTTATAAAGAATTCTGCAGACCGACGTGAGTGTTATCTGCCTTGGTTTTCCACCAAACGGCCGTTTGGTGCCTGTATAATTTGGGGCCAGTTTTGGGGCCAAGCAAAACATTTTATTCCAGGCCTCTCACAATTTCGGTCTGCCGCTTGACGTTAAAAAGAGAGGCCTGCGAACCAGGCTGGAGAGGGGAACCAGGCTGGAGAGTACAGTGGAGTGGAGTGGAGTGGAGTGAAGTGGAGTGAAGTGGAGTGAAGTGGAGTGAAGTGGAGTGAAGTGGAGTGAAGTGGAGTGAAGTGAAGTGGAGTGGAGTAGAGTAGAGTAGAGTATAGTATAGTAGAGTAGTAGAGTACTGCACTGCCCTACACTGTCGTGTACTCTGCACTGTACTATACTCTGTACACTGTACTGAAACTGCGCTGCACTGTATTCTGTACTCTGTTTCGTTGTTATTCCTGTAAAATCTTCAAGTAATAATTCACATGTCACAATTTAGTGAAGACAGAACAATGAAAACGCCTTTTAAAAGAATTTACCTGAGCTTGATTTCCAATGAAGTTCAGCAAATCTGAAGTAAATTTCTTTGGGTTCTACGAGAAGAAAAGATTGTGTCTTTAGAAAACGCTCAACAGTCTGAAGTACAGATGCCTCGAGTCCTACAATACTGGCAAAGATAAATTTATTTGACATAGTTTAACGCAACCTCGTACCCAGGGCCATTTGTAGGGAACTGGGCCAAGATGGCGGGAACAAATGGCTCTGGTGGAGGCCAGGCTATCTCAGCCTCTGATTGGTCAAGAGCTTATGGCGTAAATGAGACGGTTTGATTTTGTTTTTGTTTTTTTAAATTGTATTTTGACCTTGTTGGTTGTTCCTGCACACGGCACGGGAAATTGTATTTTAAACCATGCAATAATTAAGTGTAATTAGGTATAATTACTGTGTAAAGAACTGAGTTCTAGTTAATAAAATGCGCAATATACTGCGCATTTTGAGCTAGCCTCCACCAGGGCCATTTCCCGCCATTTTGTTTTATTCGCCATCTTGGCCCAGTTCCCTACAAATGGACCTGGGTACGAGGTTGAGTTTAACGCTACTCTGGCCTAAAAGGTTTTTGAACGTAGCTTAAGAAGTTACTGTTCATGACCCAACGTTTCGACACTCCGATCTAGTGTCTTCATCAGGGGGTGATCGTTGTGAAGACACGTCCCATATTTATACTCTCATAGAACCACTGATGACGTTACCTATCAACAAGATGCAAATAGGCTTCCGGCAGTAGACCGCCGTCATCACGATTTAATGGAGCGTGAGCGCTAAAAGCATGAGCGTCACCAATGGTTCTATGAGAGTATAAATATGGGACCTGTCTTCACAACGATCACCCCTGATGAAGACACTAGATCGGAGTGTCGAAACGTTGGGACATGAACACTAACTTTTTAAGCTACGTTCAAAAAAACTTTTAAGCCAGAGTAGCGTTAAACTATATGTCTGATTCTTCACCTGGCTGCGTTGGGAATTTATTTATAAATTTTCCTTTACTTACCTCCAATGGATACGCAGGCTGGTCGTTGTAAACACGAACAAAGATCTCGCCGATTATCAACTCCTTCTCATAAACACCGTACACGAAGTCTGCTCCAAACGACGGATCACACTCACCCTGTAAAAGTGAAGTGACTTGATTTATTGAGGGTAACCTATGACAGTATTTAAGGTGGCTCCCTACGGTAATTTCAATAGGGGACTGGTGACTAGAAATAGTATCGCTACGCATGCGTAAATAGCGATCTTGTCGATTCGAAATTCTATGACTGCGTCGACATAGATGTTGATTGTAGACGTTTTCTTCGGTGAATTTTGCTACAATTTTGTAAATAAGTAGTTTATAAAACGTTCTAAAGTATATATAATTTTAAAAAATTTTCATAAGACAGAACTTTTTTAAATCGATAATTTTTATAGCGAAAAATCTGTCCATACAACCCTCTCTGATTTTGTATATGGATATTCTCCACAACAGTATCTATCATCTCAGCAATTTTTAAAAAATTTCACCGAAGCAAACTGAAGACATGCCGCTTCAATTATGCAATATTTGAAAATATACCAAAGTTCCAACGTCATTATTACCATGGTAACAGCAAATAATTGAACTTTTTTATAGATATTTTATATCTGCGATAGTTCTGGTATAGTAAGGTCTACTTAGTATTTATCTAACAAATTTTTAAAGTTGTGAATAACATTAGATAATGAGCGAATGAAATAGCGCGTATTTATTGAAACTATAGGGAGCCACCTTAAGATATTGATAACCCAATGGCTCTCACCCCCTTGATGGAACTAGTTGGTAGAATTACTACTCGAACAGGCGAACCGAGGCCATGCATGATTACAAACTGAATCGACAAACAATAAAGGGGAAAATGATAGATCCTGTACCTTTATCTTAATTTTCTGCAAGTCTAAGAACTGTCAAAGATGATTGGACAGTTCAAATTTAGAAATGTATTAACTTTGCAAGTGGCCTCGGTTCGCCAGTTTTAAGCAGTAACTGGAAAACTATGGTGTTGATTTTGCTGAGGGAGAAAAACCGGAAATCCCAGTGAAAAACCCTCGAGGCACAGGAGAGAACCAACAACTTCACTCATATGAAGCTAAGTTGGTAAGTGGTAACCAATGAACTATAAGAAGACTGGAACGATAACTCAGGGGGGGGGGGGATTTTGAAGCCAGTGCCAGTCCCTTTGTAGGTAGCTCCCGTGCTTCAAGTTACTTAATTTTCATCCTGCCATATATTTTGTTTGGGACGATAACAAATTACTCCAAAACAACGGATTGAAATACATTGTTTTATACGTATGTTTTTAGAAATAGCATTGGCTTCAATTTGATGTATAGTATAAGTTTCCTCGTTATTTTAAACTTTTTAAAATGTAGTAAATGTTCGACCATATTTCACTGGGAAATAACACTAAGAAACTTGTTGTAGTTTTTCTGAGTTTTGAGCTGAAATACTTAACGCTGAACGTTGGGCTATATATGAAACTGAAGCTATTGAAAAATGCTATTTGGTATAGAAACTTCAAGACTTTAGCTAAAATGGAAATAACTAAAAAATATAAAAACAACTGCCATTTTGTAACCTACGGCGAACAAAATGGCAGTTGTTTTTCTATTTTTTAATTATTTCCCTTTTAGCTAAAGTCTTGAAGTTTCTATACCAAATAGCATTTTTCAATAGCTTCAGTTTCATATATAGCCCAACGTTCAGCGTTAAGTATTTCAGCTCAAAACTCAGAAACATTCAAAGATTTTTGGCTTCATCCATTCATAGGGCCTGACTTATGGCGTTCCAGTTTACTTAGAGTTCAATGGTGGTAACCCATCCAAGTACTAACACCATTCGACCGGGCTTAACTTTAATGGCGAGAAACAGCTTGTGCCACCCATGCCATGATATAGATCAAAAAGTGCTGATACAACCCACTTACTGTTGCTATCTTTCTGTCCTGTTCCTCTCCTAAGAACTTCATGATTTCACCTCGCGTTCCATTGTCCCAGATTAACATGGGATTCTCCGTGTTGCTGTTGAGGAGCTTCAATAACTACGAAATATAATATACACATAAGAGAATTAATTAAGTTTAAACTAAAAATAAACATAATTATGTTAAGTTCAATACATTACCAACCTCCTGAGGTGTACTGTTGTGAAGTTTTCTCGCCAAATAAGGCGTCAACATGGCATCTAGAGATTTCCTGATAGCCGGGTTTTCTGGCGTAGCTTCGTCCCCTTCTAGAAATTCACACAAAAGCCCGTTACTACAATTATACCTCAAGCATGAAACTCGAGTTGTGAGGCGAGAGTTACGATTTGGTAAGATTGTGATCTGGAAAAAAATAACAGATCTCAAAAAGTAATTCATGTGACTCACCGAGGTATCCACCAAGACGAGCTACAGCTCGAACAGACTTTCGCGCTAATTCGTTTGCGACTTCCTAACAAAAGAAAACAAAGTAAAGTTTTTTACATTACATTACATTGCACATTACATTACATTACATTGCATTGCATTACATTACATTACATTACATTACGTTGCACATTACCTTGTATTCCACATCACTGTATATTGCACGTCACATCACGTTACGTCGCGTCGCATCGCATCGCATCACGTCACGTCACACACGTCACATTACATTACGTTGTGTTGCATTGCATTACATTACACTACATTGCACATTACATTGTATTCCACATCACACGTTGCGTCACGTCGCATCGCGTCACGTCACACACGTCACGTTACGTTACGTCACATCACATCACATCACATCACATCACTGATCACATCATTGCACATTTAGCATTTATAGACCTGGAGCGAGGGGAATTCAATGAAATATTACCCCGAGGGATATATCACCCCGAGGGGTAAAATTTCATCGAATTCCCCGAGCGAAAGGTCTATAAATTATATGTTATATCGAAACAATTAATCTTTCCAAAAAAAGCTGAAATAATGTTTAAAAAGTTCGCTTAGCTTAACTTTTGTCCGCTTTTCATTGTGTTTCCATTCTGTTGTCGTCTCAAGGCTTCTGGATGCATTGTTTGTTGCTTTCTTTGTATTCCCTGAATCCTTATTTTCTTGTAACCTAACAATCTTCTTGTCAACATCTGAATGTTCAGGCGAAACGTTTTCTTGTCTCGCCAAACCCCGCCATTGTTGACAGCTTCGTGAATCGTGCGTGCCGTTCACGCGTGTACACGAAGCATATTCCCCGCTGTAGCGGGGAATACGCCTATTATTCCCCGCTGCAGCGGGAACTATTACTTTTGAGGGGTAATTCGATGATTAGTTGACTGGTCACATGGTACAAATCAAGCTTTCTGACTGGACAATTTACAGTTGAGATATAATACTACATTATATTGCACATTACATTACACTAGATTTCATTACATTACATAGATCTTTTTCGTAATATACAGTATCTTACTTGTTGGTTGCTTTCTGCAGACGATTCTACTCCTCCTTCTTCTAAAGTGTAATCATAATTAAACATATACAGCAACAGATGCCACAAGACGCCAGCCTAAAAATACAATATCATACGATTTATGTTTTCAAGTTCAAGTTCAAGTTCAATTTATTGCACACTATTTCCCATCTATTACATCGTGAGGATTAATTATAAGTAAAAGTAGTATATATTGTACAGGACTAGAATTCACTTAGCCAGAGCTCAATTATTTAGCTCCTCTCTCCTCAACAGATTATTATTCTCTATTTTGATTGGCAACGAAGATGTTACGTCGCCTGTAAATTATTTTCATATAATTTTCTTATAAAAGTAAGTTCTAAGAGGAGCTTACCTGTAGCAAATGCGTTTGAAGCCAAAAGTCCACTGAAAAACTACTCACACATTCTGCACCAAGAATACACATACCAGACAAGTTCTACGAAAGAAAAATACACAAAATATTCTTTAAATGTTTACATGGTTACAAATTGTAACAAAAGCGAGAATTTGTGTACCCTGCTAACAGAGCTTTCTTTTCCTTATTTCTTCGCTGAGAGAGAGGAAGAAAAGTAGGCTCTGCTGTATTCGTGTTTGGCTTCGTCCAAGATTTAGGACGAAGTAACCCGTTTAAGACCCGTTTAACCGGTTCTCGTTTTGTTTTCTGCTCTGATTGGGACTGGGTTCGAGATTGTAACCAAGCAACTGACATGCATGCGCAATGGAAACCAGTCACGAATACAACAGAGCCTACTTTTCTTCCTCTCTCTCAGCGAAGAAATAAGGAAAAGAAGGCTCTGCTCGCAGGGTAGAATTTGTGGCAACACGACGTTTGTTATTTATTGCTCAGCTTTCGACCTGTGGACTCTGGCCTTCATCAGAAAAAAACAACAAAAAAACCAAAAAACAAACAAAAAATGGCCCCCAAAAAAACAACAGAAAGCTTTGCTCTGATGAAAGCCAGAGTCAACAGGTCAAAAGCCCAGTGAATCCAGCGATAAATAATAAACGTTGTTTCCACAAATTCTCGCTGCTATAGTACAGGAAACAGTGAATATAAAATATCGCTTTTCTATAAGGCACCCGCAGTGCAGTTATACATAAATCCAAATATAGTAAGGTTTGAGTACTGCCGAAAATATTCAACGTAGTTTCTACCGTTTCGAGCGAAGGCCCTTCGTCAGAGAGAAACGTAAAGAGTGTAAACAAACAACGAGCTTATCTAAGACGACAGATAATCATGTGACCAAAAATTAGCCAATCAGATAAAAGTGGTACCTGCCCATTATTTCAAGACATACCTACCTTGTAATACAATATTCTACAGAGCTCCTGAACGATGATTTGCATCTCTGCAATCTTTTCTCTGCATTTTTCAAACTGCGAGGCAACGGCGTAACAGTGAATGATATGGCTGCAAACCTAAACAACGATATTGATAAAAAAGCCAAGATTAGTAAATATCTTCTGCTTCGTTAAAGTTTAGAAATATGAATTGATATCAGACCTGTACTGGCACGTCCTCGGGTTTGCTTGATGTTCCAATGACGTCGACGGAGCGGGATAACGCTGCTTGTAAAATCTGAAGAGATTGAAGTAGACAGTAAATAACTATATTTCGTTACCTAAATACTTATCAAGGTTATAATTCTCATGTTTCTATGCTTTTGAACTATTTCCTCCCTCATTCTCATTTCCACCACCATCAGCAACAGCACTAGTACCATCACCAGTACTATCATCTCCACCACCACCATCATCACCACTATCGCCGATATCACCACCACCACCAACAACAACAACATCATAGCCATCACCACCACATCACCATCACCAGTACTACCACCTCCACCACCATCATCGCCACTATCGCCGATATCACCACCACCAACAACAACAACAACATAACCATCACCACCATCACCAGTACTACCACCTCCACCACCATCATCGCCACTATAACCATGATCACCACCAACATCATAACCATCACCACCATCATCACCACCATCACCACATCATCATCAGTACTACCACCTCCACCACCATCATCACCACTATCGCCGATATCACCACCACCAACAACAACATCATAACCACCATCACTACATCATCATCAGTACTACCACCTCCACCACCATCATCACCACATCACCATCAGTACTACCACCTCCACCACCATCATCATCACCACCATCATCACCACCACCACCACCACCATCACCTTCACACCATGATCACCACCATCGTTTAAGAAGACGTGTAAATTTAGAGTTTATGTTGAGGCCACAGCTAATGGTGTCCGCTAAACTTGAACCTTCCGATGTTGCTCTCTGCAGATGAAGCTTTTAAAAATTCTTAAATGATCACCACCACCACCACCATCATAACCATCACCACGATCATCATCACCATCTCTCCATCATCACCATCGTTTGAGAAGACGTGTAAATTTAGAGTTTATGTTGAGGCTACAGCTACTGGTATCCGCTAAACTGTAGTTGCACCTTTCGATGTTGCTCTCTGCAAATTAAGCTTTTAAAAAATTCTTTAAAATGTACCTACCTCAATACCATTCTCTCTTCGCAATTCTTCAGCATTAAGAGCAGAAGTGTTCACTGTGTGATAACACAATTCACAAGCTGACGGTAATAAAGCAACGTTTTTGGCAAATGCTCTGGAGTCTTCCAGTTCCATCTGAATCGTTTTGATCAACATTGGATAACCAGAATACTTATACGGCTCCAATACTAAAAAAATACAAAAAAAAGGTATAATTATTTCTAATTTTCAGAATCCTTTCAAAAAGGCATAGTCTTCCCAAAGCTGGCAAATATTTCGGCTCACGCGACAGAGATACATTTAAAGGGCATATGACTCGAAAATTAAGTTTGTCTTATTGAAAAGAACATTTAAAATGATAAAATAACATATTTTGCAGTTTTTGGTTTCCTTGCTTCGTTTTTGAGATATTCCAGTTTGTTTGATATGCAAATGACACAACTTTTTACGTCACACGTGCATAATGAGTATTATGAGTTACCGAGAGAAGGTTACATATCTTTGCTATTGTGAAACGAAATCACTTGGAATTCTACATGTTTGGTGTTGTAGGTAGAAACACGCACATGCTTCCTTTGAGTTAAGCCCATGTTTTCATAAGAGCAAAGATATGTAACCTTTTCTGATAACTCATTATGCACATGTGACGTAAAAAGTTGTGTCATTTGCATATCAAACAAGCTGGAATATCTCAAAAACGAAGCAAGGAAACCAAAAACTGCAAAAGATGTTATTTTATCATTTTAAATGTTCTTTTCAATAAGACAAGCTTAATTTCCGAGTCATATGTCCTTTAAAGAACATTGAAATGACTAGACAAACCTTCCTTGCAGCGACTAAATAAAATGGACTGGGCTCGGAGTATTAGAATAATGTTAGTGGGATTAGGGCCAAGTAATTTTCGGGAGGATCTTGAACAAAGGAATTCATACGCCTTGCTAACTTGTTCAAATATTTCCTAAAACATACAAGTGCTATGTATTAGAGCTGTAAACAAGATAGAGAAAATAAAGACAGTAACTATAAGAACAAAGGAAACTAACAACATCATAAGCACCACCACACGCACCACCAGTACCACCATCATCTCTACAAGCACCATCACCACCACCACCACCATCATCTCTACAAGCACCATCACCACAACCACCACCACCACCATCACCATCACCAACACTATCACCAACATCACCACTATCACCATCACCAACACCATCACCATCACCAACACCATCACCATCACCAACACTACCACCACCACTATCACCATCCCCAACACCACTACTATCATCAGAAACAACACCAACGCCACCACTATCACTATCACCATCACCAACACCAACACTATTACCAGAACCAACACCAACACTATCACCAACACCACCACTATCACCACCACCATCACCATCACCAACACCACCACTATTACCATCACCAACACCACCACTATCACCACAACCAACACCACCACTATCACCATCACCAACACCAACACCACCACTACCACCAGAACCATCACCGCCGCCACAACCATCAAAACAAGCTTACCCTTCCTTCAGGATTCTTGTCAGGATGGTACTTCTGTGCCATTCGAAAGTAGGCCTTACGGATCTTTGCTTCATCATACCTGGAAAAAGAAATTATAGAAAAAATGATTTAAACGTACTAAAATTTCAGCAATCAACAAAATGTTCCCCAATTTTTGGTCCAAAACAAATCATTCATAACAGTATAGCTATAACACAGATAAAATGTGGTGCTAAAGAATTTATGCTCTCTTCTTTTTAACGGACTACCAGCCTGGAACTGGTTTAATCCAAATAGTGAAATAAAAGTAGTGTGCTGTGTTGAAACAACAATCGAAATATAGCATGTTCTAGGGATTTTTGGTGAAGGAAGATTCGAGTGTAGAATATATACATTTTAAGATCAAACCGGGACCAGTTGCGAAAAATGCAACTACACAGGCCTTCCAGCAGGAATTGAACCCACGACCTTGCAACTCTAGTGCAATGCTCTGACCACTGAGCCACGGAGGGCGTTGCCGAGAGCTTGATCGCGAGTTGTGTATACATTAAGGTGGTAATGCCAGGTATGTAACCGAGTGAAATGCCCAATATTACTTCTAATAAACCCAATTCTCTCCTGGCATTACCACCTTAATGTATACAGAACTCGCGATCAAGCTCTCGGCAACGGCCTCCGTGGCTCAGTGGTCAGAGCATTGCACTAGAATCGCAAGGTCGTGGGTTCAATTCCTGCCGGAAGGCCTGTGTAGTTGCATTTTTCGCAACTGGTCCCGGTTTGGTCTTAAAATGTATATATTCTACAATCGAAATATAGTAAGGTTTGATATACTGCCGAAACAGAGAACGTAGGAGTATAACGTTTTGAGCGAAGGAGGGCCTTCGCTCGGAACGTTAGACTCGTACGTTCTCTGTTTCGGCAGTATATCAAACCTTACTATATACTTCGATTGTTGGAACTGGTTTAGCTGGAGATAGGCTCTCACGTCCGGTAAAGCTCCATTGATTGAAAACCCAAGAGAGTTGTTCATTTTATAGACCTATTGAGAAGAAAATGATCAATGTGGTGGAGTCATGCTATGCAAGGTTGAAAGCAAACGTGAAATGGACAGACATGCGGACAAATAAGTCGGTTTTTGAGGAGGTAGAAATGGAACAGGGTGATTTGCTGAAGAGAGTGATCCGAAGAAAGGCGACGTTTGTGGGACACATATCAAGGATGAACGATGATCGGCTGCTAAAGAGAGTGTGGGAGATAAGAGATGGACACCGAGAAGTGAAAAGGGGGCGAAGGCGAACGGAGGCGAACGGAGGCGAACGGAGGTGGACGCGGAGGTGACGAAGATGTTTGGACACTATAAGGCTGTGAAAGAGAGAGCGAGAGACAGAGAGAGATGGAGGGAAGAAATCAGGAAGAGCGCGATGCCGGAACCTACGAGAATGGCATTAACAATGACGTTGCGGAGTCAACGGTGGAAACCCCAGGACTAAATTTAATTAATTAATACTTGTTAGACCTGCTTAAGCCTATGAAGATCAACTTAAGTCACTTTAGACTACCCTTACTCTTCAGGTTTCTTCTTCAAATTCAAGATCTTCAAAGCTTCTTCGACAGATATGTTTGGCGGCTTCTTCTCAACTTCTACTTTCCACGCCTCTAAAAGTTCCTTGAGGAATTTAACCTATGGATAAATTGAATAAAAACTCCTAAGTTGTTCAATATTATCTCGGGGGAAATATATAGGAAAAACGTGACAGTATTGGTTTACTTACGGGCTCTTTGATTGGCCAATCAGGGAACCGCTGTGTGTCACAGAGATGACGAAGATAGTAGATGTTGCAGAATAGTTCACTTTCTAATTGCTCGTAGGATATAGCTGGGATAGGACAGTACTAAATAATACATTATTTATCAGAGTTAGTTATACTGTCATATTAATCAATCGTACAAAAATAGAACCACCACCACTACTATCATCACTGCCACAACCACCACAATTACCACCATGATCATAATCACCATCACCACCAATACCACCACCATAATCACCATCATCACTGCCACCACCACCTGACTACCAGCACTACCACCATCATCATAATAACCCATCACCAACCATGACTATCACTATTACCATGACCATTACCATGGCCATCACCATTACCACCATGACTATGACCATTACTATCACCATTACCATGACTATCACCATTACCATGGCCATCACCATTACCACCATGACCATTACTTTCACCATTACCATGACTATCACCATTACCATGGCCATCACCATTACCACCATGACCATTACTATCACCATTACCATGACTATTACCATTACCATCACTATTACCACCATGACCATTATTACATCACCATTACCATGACTATCACCATTACCATGACCATGACCATTGCTATTACCATCACAACCACCACGACCAAAGTTGTTACCTGATACAGAGCCTTTGTATTGCTGCGAAGTCTTGGAGAAAAATCTGCCAGGTGACACGCAATCTTCCCGATCATAAAACGTCTAAGAAAAGGAAAAGAATATAAATAACGCAAAATCTGACAACAAAAAACTAAAAAGGAGACGCCCAAATTTACCTCATCTCGCTACTCCATATCGCTTCTGGAGTGTCAAACTCTCCCAAAAAGATGGACGAAAATTTATCACAACCTAAAAGAAAAGAATGAGTCAATACTGCACTGGTGAAACTCGCAGAGTGTTAGGCTAGGATGCTAGGGAGTTGAGATGTTAAAATATTTACCATGATTTTCCAAATAACAGATCATTGCTTCAGGAAGAAGCGAACCCAAAATACTTCGCTGAGATATTTCTCCACCTTCGTTCTAGTATGGGTGAATAAACATATCATCAATACGAAGGAAGGAAGAAAGGGAGGAAGGAAGGAAAGATGGAAGGAAGGAAGGAAGGAAGGAAGGAAGGAAGGAAGGAAGGAAGGAAGGAAGGAAGGAAGGAAGGAAGGAAGGAAGGAAGGAAGGAAGGAAGGAAGGAAGGAGGGAAGGGAGGGAGTATGGGAGGAAGGGAGTATGGAAGGGAGGGAGGGAGGGAGGAAAGAAGGGAGGGAGGAAAGAAGGGAGGGAGGAAAAAAGGAGGGAAGGAAGGAAGGAAGGAAGGAAGGAAGGAAGGGAGGAAGGAAGGAAGGAAGGAAGGAAGGAAGGAAGGAAGGAAGGAAGGAAGCAAGGAAGGAAGCAAGCAAGCAAGCAAGCAAGCAAGCAAGCAAGCAAGCAAGCAAGCAAGCAAGCAAGCAAGCAAGCAAGCAAGCAAGCAAGCAAGCAAGCAAGCAAGCAAGCAAGCAAGCAAGCAAGCAAGCAAGCAAGCAAGCAAGCAAGCAAGCAAGCAAGCAAGCAAGCAAGCAAGCAAGCAAGCAAGCAAGCAAGCAAGCAAGCAAGCAAGCAAGCAAGCAAGCAAGCAAGCAAGCAAGCAAGCAAGCAAGCAAGCAAGCAAGCAAGCAAGCAAGCAAGCAAGCAAGCAAGCAAGCAAGCAAGCAAGCAAGCAAGCAAGCAAGCAAGTAAGCAAGCAAAGAAAGAAATAGAGCAAAGACAAGAAACGAAAAAGATGGGACTGCAAATATGATAAAAAAGAAATACCTTTTCAGACCGAAATGCTTGCTTTATATGCGTCTCCTCTAAAAATCTAAAAATGAAATAGAAAACAGATAAATATGAACAGATGCATTTGGGAGGTTTATAAACTCTCTCTAGCCATGGTGCAGCCATGATATACCTGATTGAGGCTGGCTATAGATTCTGGAGTTAACTTACTTTCCAATCGGCAAAAGATTGGATCCAGTGTACATCATAATGAAGAAAAACACTCCAGTCAGATACAGCCTCGGGATGACAGGATTGTCCTACAAATAATAAATACATAAGGTGGTCAACAAAGAATAAACGGAGTGCGTAAGAATATGAGATTTATTATATGGCAATATTATATGGAAGCACGGGTGGCGTGTGCTGTTAGGGCGCTGCCTCTCACCGCTGTAGTTAAGCCCAGTTGGATGGGGTTAGTATACTTGGATGGGTGACCGTCTGGGAATAACCCTGTTCTCGAACTTGAATTTCATGTGAGTAGAGTTTAGTTGGTCTCTCCTGTGCTTCGAGGGTTTTTCGCAGGGTTGTGCGGTTTTCCTCCCTCCGTAAAATCAACACTTAGGTCTTAGCTTATGTCGTGCACTTTTAACATGAGCCTCTGGCTCGGATGATTGGGCGACCACATCCTGTGCTTACGACGTTAAATAAATCATTACTCATATGGCACGAATTACTTCCGGAAAAATCACGCGATGTGGTTGGTTGCTGACGTGGCGAGATTTCTCCGTAATACCCGCGGGCATTATGAAAATTGTTAATGCCCTACGATTGGAAACAAACAAAAAATCCTAATAAGAAATTATTGCTGCACAACGACGAAAATAAATGAGATATTAATGACGATGATCATTATAAAAGTAAATTTTAGTATCCAGACGAGAAAGAAACAACAGAAAATAACGCTAGTCCGGTGTTTTGACGAAGTTAAAGGAAGCGAAGACCAAGATTTACATGATTGATTTTACAATAAAAAGTGCAATATAATAAACTACTTAATAACCTCGACCGTTGGGTCTTTACGGTAAAACATTAAACCTCGGTCTTGAGCGTATTAACCTCGCTATCGCTCGGTCAATACAGCAAGACCTCGGTTCGATATATTACCGTAAAGACCTCACTCTCGGTTATTAAGTAGTTAATAATTTATCTTACCAATAATATATCATTAAGAAGAACCGATACTTTCTCCACAATGATTGGATCAAATGTGAGTAACAACTAAAAAAAATCAGAATTTTGTTGTTAGACCCCCAACTATCTCACAAAAGCACACCAAGTAATAATTATAACAGATACATCAAAAGTAGATGAAGGGAAGGATTTCTAAGAAGTAAACATACCTGGACAATGTGAGGAAGGCATGTTGCTTCTGATAACATCCGTTTTGCACGTGGAAGTGGGCGAACAATAGCTCCATCACAATCTCTACAAAATTAAATAACGAAGTGAAGAGGAGTAAGGGAGGCATGAGTGACACAAGCTGTTAGCGCGCTGTCTCTCACCGCTGAAGTTAAGCCCGGTCAAATGAGGTTATTACTCGGATGGGTGACCGAGTTGTTGGTTCTCTCCTGTGCTTCGAGGGTTTTTCACCGGGTTCTCCGGTTTTCTTCCCTCATCATAGTTTCCCCAGTTACAGTCAAACCGGATGTTCGTTACCGCGCAACATTGCAATATTGAGAGCAACATTGCAATGTTGATTGCAATGGGAACACGGCTAAGTTGCTAAAAATTCGCATTTTAAATATCGAACTTCACATAATATGTAATTTCACAATAAATATTTCTATTGAAAGTCAGAATAAGTAACTCTAAGTAAAGTTCATATTATGTGAAGTTCGATATTTAAAATGCGAATTTTCAGCAACTTCAGAAAAAGTCACCGCGTACCGATTGCAATCAACATTGCAATGTTGCTGTCAATATCGCAAGGTAGCGGGGTAAAGAATGTCCGGTTTACTGTAATTCTAGGAAATTGGAACTAGTTCCATCAAGGAGTGGGAGCAATTGGATTATCAGTTGTTTCTAAGTAATACAATGACATGGGGAAATTAGTGATTAAATACGGCCCTCGGGACTTCCACAAATCATCCCTCGGCTTTCGAGCATCACTAATTTCCCGACATGTCATGGTATTAGTTTGCAATACCATATCAATACCAATATCGCATTTCTTTGTTGTGTAAAAGAGAGTATACTGTTTGGATGTTTGTTTGGTCATGCATGCTAATGACGGGGAAATTAGAAATTTGCCTTGTTAGAAGGAAAAATTAGAAATTTCCCCTGTTTGGGGGAAATTAGAGATTAAATTACCCGGTTAGAACAAAACAAAACCGAGTCAATCATGGCATTACCTCAACAAATACAGTCGTTTTTGTGCAACATATGGCAATGTTTGGTTATTCGGCAGTACTCGGTATTTGGAAGGAGAATAAAACAGTCGTATATTATACCAAACTGTTTTGGTCTTACCTGTTTGGGTAATATGAACAGATTCTGATCAGCATGTTTAGGATAAGAACGGTCATGTCACTTTCGTTCATCAACGCTGATCCCGAAGCAAGGAGATACCATTTCAGTTGAGGGATGTGTTGTAATGGGCGCCAGCCGTCCATTCCCTGGCACCAACATCGAGTTGAAGGATTTAGGACTTCTTCGTGCCAAAATTCCTTGATCTATAAAAACACGCGAGATTAGTCAACAGACAGACAGACAGACAGACAGACAGACAGACAGACAGACAGACAGACAGACAGACAGACAGACAGACAGACAGACAGACAGACAGACAGACAGACAGACAGACAAACAGACAGACAGAACCAATCAGCCAACTAACCGCGCGACCGACCACCAACCAAACCAACCAACCAACCAACCAACCAACCAACCAAATTAACCAACCAACCAACCAACCAACCCACCAACCAACCAACCAACCAACCAACCAACCAACCAACCAACCAACCAACCAACCAACCAACCAAATTAACCAACCAATCAACCAACCAACCAAACCAACCAACCAACCAACCAAACCAACCAACCAACCAACCAAACCAAACCAAACCAGACCAACCAACCAACCAACCAACCAACCAACCAACCAACCAACCAACCAACCAACCAACCAACCAACCAACCAAACCAACCAAACTAACCAAACCAACCAACCAACCAACCAAACCATCCAAACCAACCAAACCAACCAAACCAACCAACCAAACCAACCAAACCAACCAAACCAACCAACCAAACCAAACCAACCAAACCAACCAAACCAACCAAACCAACCAACCAACAAACCAAACCAACCAACCAAACCAACCAACCAACCAAACCAACCAACCAAACCAAACCAAACCAGCCAAACCAAACCAACCAACCACCCAACCAAACCAGCCAAACCAACCACCCACCCAACCAACCAACCAAACAAACAAACAAACAAACAAACAAACAAACAAACAAACAAACAAACAAACAAACAAACAAACAAACAAACAAGCAAACAAACAAACAAACAAACAAACAAACAAGCAAACAAACAAACAAACAAACAAACAATGTTTAAAAACAACAGTTTCCTGAGAAAAGTGTACCGTCGCTTACCTCATCAAAACTGAAAGGTCCAAGTCGTTCCTTCTCTTTGTTTCCATAATACCATTCTTTCTCGCCACTCAAGCCACTGTCTGGAGCAGCTTCAAGAAGATTAGTCTAAAAAACAGAAAATACCTTGGAATTACACCAACCATCACAACCACATGCATAGTTCATAAATTCAGAGTAAAATCATTGTCCGTTAGCCATAGAATAAAATACTGAAGTGTTCTGAAGTGTACATTGCTCATAGAGGAACGATTCAGTCAATCAGGAAAGGGATAATGCACATACAATATAAGAGCTTGAGTATACCTGTAATGGAACAGTTGCTCTCGACGTGTGAAGATGAGATAAGGTCATGAGTTCTACCAACCCTTTGATGGCATTAACATCAAGTAAAGCCTTAACGTTACGCTAGAAAATGAACGAAAAGAGAATTGGTGAAGTGGGAACTTTAATATATACGCACCGAAGAGCGTTAAGGAGTGCGTTTTAAAAGAAATATTGATAGTAATATATACATGTACTAAAAAAATGCGTATTAACTTTCCGAGTCAATGCACTTTAATATCATAGTTATGAGTTATCAAGAGTCATAGTTCTAAGTCTTACGATTTAGGGGCCGTTTACATGGACAAACGTTGTCCCTGGTAGAAGGGTCACCCTGCCCCCCGAGCTACCCTGGGGGAGCCAACTTTGTGTTCATTTTACTTAGTCTCGACAGCGAGCGTTTACATGGGGAATTTCATACTTGTCTCGGGTAGTAGGGTCACCCTAGGGGTAGGGTCACCCTCTTTGCGAGGTAGGGTTACCCTAGGGGGCGAGATAAAGTTGACTCGCCTACACGAGGCAAAACTGCGAAACAAAATGGCGGCAGAAAGTGAAACAATTGATAGTCAAGAGCAGCAAATACGAAGCGGAAAAAATGGTCTTGGTCTCCAACAATAGTTGAAAACCTGATAATTGGCCTGAAGAAGTATAAAAGTTTCTGTGAGTTTAATTCTATCGTTTAATTCTAACAGTACAGTTACAGTTTCTTCCCGACGATCGGCCATCTTAAATTACATGCATTAAACTATACCCAGTCCTCCAGGCTTAAACCGATTCAGAAGTCATAATCTAATTCCTCATGTAAACACACGACAAAGTTGTCTAGGGGGGTGGGGTGTCCCTCTTACCCGAGCCAACTTTTAGTCCATGTAAACGGCCCCTAAGTAAAAAATACAACAAAGTTTTTGAATAATTATTTTGGGACAGTGAACTCGGGTGGAGAAGAACAATAATAAGGTAATTATTCTTCTCCACCCGAGTTTACTGTTCCATAATAATTATTCGAAATCGTCATGTATGAAGACTATTGTCTAGATATTGAATAAACTAGTCTGTTTCGAAATATCAAATAGCCTAAGTACCATCATTCGACCTTCAGCTCCCAACTTGGTAGAGCATCGGATTAGTAAACCGAAGGTCGCGGGTTCGAATCCCAGCCGGGCCAAGTAAAATTTTCTCTGAGTAACACCTTATTATTACAACAAAGTTTTACCTGGTGTTTTGTTAACTCATTCAAGAAGAACAACAGTCGGTCACGTTCCAACTTGTCGGAGGTCTGTCATGGAAAGTAATCAAAGTAAAAATAATATTCTGGTAAATTAACGAACGTTTTAAGTGCGCACAATAAACATACATAAGCTTGACTAATTAGTCGCAAAATTTTTACCACCAATAATGCTCAACATAATTACTATGGTTACGATTGCGGTCGTCATAATAAACATGTTGATCGGGGTATGGTAATGATGAAATATTGGTCGTAATAATGATATAAAAATGTCATCATCATCATCATTATCATCACTATCACTATCACTATCACCACCACCACCACCACCACCACCACCACCATCCATCACCACCATCACCACCATACCATCACTACCACTACCATTTTCACAGCCATCATCGCCATGTTCATCACACTATCACCACAGCACTATTCTAATCACCACCACCACATGATCATCACCATCATCATCATCACCACCACCACCACCATCACCATCACCAACATCATCACCATCATCATCACCACCATCACCATCATCACCACCACCATCAGCACACCACTATTCTAATCACCACCACATGATCATCATCACCACCACTACCATTTTCACCGCTATCATCGCCATGCTCATCACACTATCACCACACCACTATTCTAATCACCACCACCACAATCATCATCACCACTATTCTAATCACCACCACCCCATCATCACCATCACCATCACCACCACCACCACACCACTATTCTAATCACCAACACCACCCTAGCACATACCCTATCCAACATTCCAATAATGTACTTTGTGTCGTTAAACGCTCCAATCTCATCGTGACATTTCCCGTAAACTTTTGTCATGGCCTATAAAGAAAATTATACTACGTTTATAACACAATAAACCTATTAAAAAGATGAAGATACAAAAACCGATACACCTCAATGCCACCTCAATTACCTGCAGACACATTGCTTTCATTCCTGGTTTTGTTGTCAGAAGAAATCTGTGATACAAATCATTGAAGAATTCCAGACTAAAATAAAAAAGCACATATATATCCAAAAAATCTGAGACTCTGAGAGAAGAAAGTTTTAACATTGGCAATACTTAAAGTGCCACTAACCCCACAAAAGTTTTTTGCACGAATAAACATCGCCAATCCAAATGATGAAGAATGCAATATAAATTAACTAAATTGGTAAAATCCTCTTGATTTAAGAATCGATTAAATTTAATGTATTTAATATATGTTGTATATCGTTATGTATTTTAAAGTAACAGTTAAATCGAACTTGTTTTGGGGCCGCAGTAATTGGCACTAGCTGTTGCGGTTACCCAGCCTATTGTCTTAATATCTGTATTTATGTTTGTAATGTGTATGGCAAAGTTATTAAAATAAATAAAATAAACACGACAGAGCACTTGGGAGCCTGCGTCGAGAAGGGTTTGTGACGTAATACCAGGAATTCTATATATTTTTTACTGTAAAGTAAATAGGAAAGAACGTACCCAGGTTACGTTTATAGCCAGTTTGGCGATATTTTTCATTTTAATTCTTTTATTATAGTTCCAGTGTACTACACTTAATAGATTTTTGAAGACGAATTCCTGGCATTACGTCATACGCATCCTATATCCATTCCCCTCACTGCTCCGCCATGGGACAAACAGATGCGAAATTGTGCAAGTTTGAAGGGGCATAAAAAATGAAAGAAGTGTTCAATAACAGAAAAGATATGTTGGTGCTACTATATTCAACAAGGGCTATTTGAATCCCGAGAAAAATTTTGGGGTTAGTGGCACTTTAACAATGGGAAAGAGATTTAACAGAATTGTTCATTAAGGTGGCTTGATAGGGAAAAGTTATGAAAAATTATATTTTCCCCCTTAAAACGTTTTGCAGTGTACATTTGTGCCTCATTCTAGTTTTACACTTGCAGCATTTGTGTATCTGGACAAATTACATTTATTGTAATATGCAAATTTCATGCAAATTAGAATTTCTGAACTCACTAGAACAACGATTTCTCCCCTCCTGAAAGTCGTGGACTATCTCATAATTTTCAAAACTCAAGAGTAACACTAGGGCTGTGCAAGGAACTAGAACGAAGCACTGATTATTTATAGATTTTTCCTATCGAGCTACCTTAAAATGTTCAACAGAGCAAAAAGTGCAACGATGTTTACTTCCTATTACTCGTAAACTTACGCATTTGTGATCGGAGTTTCTTCGTCATTTTGTTCAAGAAGAATCCGCAAGTAGTAATCACCTAGACATATAGAACACACAGCTGCGTTATCTTACTATATTGAAGTGTTTATAAAAAAATTAAGTCTGTCTTTTTTGAAAGAAAAAACACTTAAGGTGGCTCCATACAGTTTCTTGAAAAATGGAAAATACAAGTTTGAGAGTCCAAAACACCTGCATAAACAATTCGGAAAAAGAATAAAACTAAATGTTATGCATAGTTAACATTCTGACAATCAAAAACTGCTACCAAATCAATAGCAACAGTTGTTGCTATGGCAACAATGACGTTTCAAAATGGCGGCCAATTACCTTTCAAACTAATTTAATTCGAAAAAAACTTTGGTGACCCCCAATTTTTTTTTATTAAAACTTTTCTTGAAGTATGAGTAATCAATAGGACGATTTTTAAAAAATTCTGTGGAAGGAATAAAGTTTGTTCTCGAAAAAATCATGTTTGTTAATTTTTTTAAAAATTGGATCTACAGAATTTTTTTAAATCGGCCTATTGATTACTCATACTTCAAGAAAAGTTTTAATAAAAAAAATTGGGGCTCACCAAAGTTTTTTTCGAATTAAATTAGTTTGAAGGGTAACTGGAAGCCATTTTGAAACGTCATTGTTGCCATAGCAACAACTGTTGCTATTTATTTGGTAACAGTTTTTGATTGTCAGAATGTTTAACTATGCATAACATTTAGTTTTATTCTTTTTCCGAATTGTTTATGCACGTGTTTTGAACTCTCAAACTTGTATTTTCCATTTTTCTAGAAACTGTATGGAGCCACCTTAAACCGAGTACATCGTTTGCAGTTTTTCGTTTCCTTGCTTCCTTCTTGAGATATTTCAGTTTGTTTGATATGCAAATTAAACATTTTGACGTCACATGTACAAAATGAATTGTCGGAGCTTATATATCTTTGCTATTATCAAATATGATCACTTGAAAATCTACATGTTTGGTGTTGTGAGAGAAACTACACCCACATGCTTCCTTCGAATTAATTGCACACTAATCTTGACTTGGGTTCGCTGTGTCTCATGCCCAGACCTCTTTGCCGAGCTATGCATAGTCAACGAAATCGAGATTTTTTGAGGATGTTTGTATGTTGACTTTTTTTATGACGTTTTGTGACGTATCATGGACTTATATACATACTGACAGCTGTGTTTCTTGGTGGGAGATTTCACGGTTGTTTTCTTCTGTTTTTAGATGTATATTGGTGTGGGTTCGTGATCAACATTCTGATCTGCGTGTGTGTGTTTTGACTTATAGGTACATTGCTGTAAAATTTTATTAAAACTCTAGATTTGTCAAAACATATTAAGCACTTGGAATTGCATTGACAGTCTTGCCACAGCATTAGAGCAAGAGGCATGATTATTTAATATTTGTATATTATAAATTATGTGTACATCCTGTCAAAACCCTTGCCACATCATGTCAAGCGATAAGTTATACTAACTTGTAGTTCTCAATTTTATAATTAAAAAATATAGAAGAAATGTGTACATATACTCTGTTTATTGTAATAAATATTAAATTTTTGGACTTTCCAACTTCCTTCGCAAGCGACTCTGTGGGCTCTTATGGTGAAGAGGTGAGAAAAACTTGGGTGGAGTGGGCAAACTTGGGTGGAGTGGGCAAACTCGGGTGGAGTGGGCAAACTCGGGTGGAGTGGGCAATCTTGGGTGGAGTGGGCAAACATGGGTGGAGTGGGCAAACTTGGGTGGAGTGGGCAAACATGGGTGGAGTGGGCAAACTTGGGTGGAGTGGGCAAACATGGGTGGAGTGGGCAATCTTGGGTGGAGTGGGCAATCTCGGGTGGAATGGGCAAGGCGGTGTCACATTAGCCACGAAGTGCACAGAGTTGCCTGTGGAGTAGGCTAAAGGTTTTTGTCCCATTTGAGGCAGCACTTCACTTACGATAGTAACTTCTCGTTTTGTTTGTATTTCCTTCGTATTATTTTAATTATTGGACGATTCGTGTCTCCGCCCTTACCTATCTTTAGCTCGTCAGATAGACACTCGTAAAGAACTTCAAATTCTAGATGATTCCACGACACAACGTAATTTCCACTTAGATCTTTGTCCATTGCAAACGCACGCATTTCAGACTCGAGAGCTCCCCGCAACTCTTCTCGTGTCTGTCATATGAAATGACAAAATAAGGAATATGTTAGTTTAAAATATCGCGACTAACCGCAAACTATTTAAATACTTTTTATGAAGGGTTCTTAACTTACTTTGTAGTTCCAAATCAAGTTGTAAGTCGAAAGATCTTGATTAAACCTGGAACAGGAATAGCTACATAGTTAAAATATAACGAACAACAACAATCATCACTATCACCATCACTACCGCCATCATTCTCATCACCACCAACATGGCAATGACCATTACCATCATTGTCATCACCATCATTGTCATCACCATCATAGTCATCACCATCATTGTCATCACCATCATTGTCATCACTACCGACACCACCACCAGCGACACCACCACCATCATTGTCATCACCATCATAGTCATCACCATCATTGTCATCACTACCGACACCACCACCAGCGACACCACCACCAACACCATCATTGTTATCACCATCATAGTCATCACCATCATTGTCATCACCATCATTGTCATCACCATCATTGTCATCACTACCGACACCACCAGCGACACCACCACCACCACCATCATTGTCATCACCATCATAGTCATCACCATCATCACCATCATAGTCATCACCATCATAGTCATCACCATCATAGTCATCACCATCATAGTCATCACCATCATTGTCATCACCATCATAGTCATCACCATCATTGTCATCACCATCATTGTCATCACCATCATTGTCATCACCATCATAGTCATCACCATCATTGTCATCACCATCATTGTCATCACCACCGACACCACCACCGACACCATCATTGTCATCACCATCATAGTCACCACCATCATTGTCATCACCATCATTGTCATCACCATCATTGTCATCACCATCATTGTCATCACCATCATTGTCATCACCATCATAGTCACCACCATATCATTGCCATCACCATCATTGTCATCACCATCATAGTCATCACCATCATTGTCATCACCATCATTGTCATCACCATCATAGTCATCACCATCATTGTCATCACCATCATAGTCACCACCATATCATTGCCATCACCATCATTGTCATCACCACCACCGACACCACTACCGACACCCACACCACCACAACCAACAACAACAACACTAACTTATAGTAAAACAGGTCCCAGTTCTGTTCACTTTTTATATTTTCTTTTCTGTTTCTCAATATAACGGGCTTTTGATTTTGCTAAAAAAAAAGACAAAATGACATTAGTAATCGACTCACAAAAATAGGAAAATCTAACTCATCACTAGATGATGATGATGCCAGTGTTTAGAAACGTTGCACACTACTACCCCGTTTACACGGTACCGGACGAATTCAAGACCGGTCTCGAATTCGTCCTATTTCACCGTGTAAACAGGCGGAACCGTACTAATTCAAGACCGGTCTCGAATTCGTCCTATTTCGCCGTGTAAACAGGCGGAACCGTACTAATTCAAGACCGGTCTCTAATTCGTCCTATTTCGCCGTGTAAACAGGCGGAACCGTACTAATTCGAGACCGGTTCCGAATTTGTCCTATTTCGCCGTGTAAACAGGCGGAACCGTACTAATTCGAGACCGGTCTCTAATTCGTCCTATTTCGCCGTGTAAACAGGCGGAACCGTACTAATTCGAGACCAGTTCCGAGTTTTTCTTCCGTGTAAACAGGCGGAACGTTACGAATTCGAGACCGGTCTCGAATTCGTCCTATTTCACCGTGTAAACAGGCGGAACCGTACTAATTCGAGACCGGTCTCGAATTCGTCCTATTTCGCCGTGTAAACGTAGCCGACACCAATCCAGAATTGAACTGAAGATTCACATGAGCTTCTATATAATTTGATGCGAGTATTTTTTTTAAACAAAAATTAAATAAAAAATATGTCACCTCTTTCTTGGACTTAAAACCAATCTTTGTTCTCCAGTGCGACAAGTAACCTTCAATCTGGTTTCGAAGCGTAGCCTTTGCTTTTCCCGAACTCTGTTTAGTAATAAATACACTAGACATAAATCATGATCTTATATATACTCTATATACGTGTATATGGCACATTTCTTCAACACGAACACTTGTTTCAACTTACTTCAGCCAGCTTTACGTTGTCTCGTATTGCTAAGCGATCTTCTTCTGACTCAGGAGGCTGAACGATATAAAATGTAATATTAATTAATTGTTATATAGCTAGAGTTTTGCTGGATAAAACGATGACTGTCATTGGTTGGTTTGTGGTCACATGACCTTAGCTAAATTTCACTGTAGACCGAGCGGGCAACAATTGAGAACTTATTGCCCACTCGGTCAATAATAGTGCAATTGTTGCCCGCCAGAACTTTGAACTCTTCACGGTATCCATATATAAACAAAAGCCTGTTTGGTACAAAAAATATTATTTATAAGTCTTCAAAGCATGTGTGAAGATTAACTGGAGAAATGTATTGCTGTTCTTTTGGTCTGAGACTCTTTTGCATGTTTTTGCAAGTTTTTCAGTTTGTCTTTTGTGTACTTTCCCTTGATAAACGTCGAAATTATTCAGCGAAACTCAAGCTATATAACAAAGCACTTAAATGGCATATGACTCGAAAATTAAGTTTGTCTTGTTGAAAAGACCATTTAAAATGATAAAATAACATCTTTTGCAGTTTTTGGTTTCCTTGCTTCGTTTTTGAGATATTCCAGCTTCTTTGATATGCAAATGACACAACTTTTTACGTCACATATGCATAATGAGTTATCAGAAAAGGTTACATATCTTTGTTATTATGAAAACATGGGCTTAACTCAAAGGAAGCATGTGCGTGTTTCTACCCACAACACCAAACATGCAGAATTCCAAGTGATTTCGTTTCACAATAGCAAAGATATGTAACCTTCTCTCGGTAACTCATAATACTCATTATGCACGTGTGACGTAAAAAGTTGTGTCATTTGCATATCAAACAAACTGGAATATCTCAAAAACGAAGCAAGGAAACCAAAAACTGCAAAAGATGTTATTTTATCATTTTAAATGTTCTTTTCAATAAGACAAACTTAATTTTCGAGTCATATGCCCTTTAATGTCTGATCCCTCGGGAAATTTTAGTTTCGTTTTCCCTCGAGTCTCGATATTTCCATCGACTTCGTCTCGGGAAACACCGAGACTCTCGGGAAAACAAAAGTAAATATGTTTCCCTCGGGAGCAGAATTAAGTGTATAATGTTATCACTTTACCGTGTCAGAACTCTCAAGAAAGTAAAGCAGACCAGAAGGCTAAAAAAAAGTAAACTTAAATTAAACAAAATTTCGAAATACATGGCTAGAAATGGAACCTATATAGGGCCATTTATACCATAGTCAATCGAGATATGGTCTGGAAACTCGGCAAACTTCAAAGCGCCTATAATGAGCTGGGATTTTATGTTGAACCGTACCTAACACCGTGCACATCCTTTGTTTTAGGTTTATTAATATTTAAATAGCACGGTTGAGTGATTGAACTGAAACGTTGCTATTGGACAATTCGTTCATTATACTAAAATACAATGTGTTCAGTGACCGTGCACAAAAATGCATAAAGGCGAACAAAAAGATAGACCAAAGACTTTAGCTGAGTTTCCAGACCATATCTCGATTGACTATGTTTATACGTGAGAAAATAAGTCACGACTTAAATAAGACGTGACTTGTATAAGACGCGAACACACTCATATAAACGATCAATTTCTAATAAGTCGCGACTTATTTTGGACTAGCTTTCGACCCTGTTCTTATTTTAGTCGCGACTGACTTTGGCCACAAACAAATTCACCATTTATAGGAGTGTGTTCGCGACTTAAATAAGACGCGTCTTAATTAAGTCGCGACCTATTTTCTCTAGGGATGTGCCGGATCCGAATACCGGTATCCGGTATCCGGCAAAATACGAACATCTGGCACTATCCGGTATCCAGTAAAATATGCTAGATATTTACTAGATAGTGCCGAGACTTCTAGTATAAATATGAACCCGAAAACACGTTGCCCTTGTCTTTTTTTGTGCGATAAGAAATTGTGAAACACAGTACAATTGTAAAAAACAATTGCTGGAAGTGAAAGGTTTTCGTGATGTTACTGCTGCCGTGTATGCGGCGCTTACGCAACTTCAGACAGAAATCTATTACGGCTTCATTCAGAGTGAATTTTCAGCGGTTTTCCGTTAATCATAAAATATGGCCTTGGTAAAGATCAAAGAGACAAAAACTCAAGTTACTAGCTGTTATACTATAGTTTATACCCATTGGACAATGGACATGTTAACCAAGTGACATTGTGTTTTTTTATTTTCTACTACAAATAAATGGTTTTTCAGATTTTATGGGAATTGGGAAAAAGTAGTAAAGTACTGTCTAAGTTCCACCATGAATATCCGGTATCCGGTTATTATCCGGTATCCGGTTTCTTTGAATCCCTGACCGGTATCCGGTAGGCTACTATCCGGTACCATTCGGTATCCGGCAAAGCAGTATCCGGCACATCTCTAATTTTCTCCCGTATAAATGGCCCTAATCTGTTATATATTAATAAGAAGGTATTATCTATTATAAGAAGGTAGTATATAGTAATTACCATTATTCTTTTGAGAAGAGCCATGGCTGTGGGGTGTCCAGTGGTCCATAAACCAACAAGATGGCGACTGAGTTGTCTAAAGAAACGTACACAGCTGATAAATTAGTGCTACGTATAGGCAGTGTTTTGGATAGAGCAAAGTGAAAAGGTGGTAAATTGCTGAAAAGGTGGTAAATTGTTCTCGAGTGTTTGTAACCCCTGGTAAAACATGATACACGAGTTTATGAAATAGCTTCTCAATCGTCAATTATAATAGTAGAGGGGACTTGGTGATATTGGTGCATATTAGATTAGACAATGGTGTATTTAACAAATAGATTCCATTTTGCCGTTGTCTGTTCAGTTATAGATGCACAGATGACGTCACAACGTGGTAAGAACAAAAAAGTGGCCCACGAGACGCAGTCGAGTGGGTCACTGATGTTCTTACCACGTTGTGACGTCCTCTGTGCATCTATAACTGAACAGACAACAAAAAAATGGAATCTATTTGTTTTATACAATAAAAATTTAAAAGGGCTTTGTCGAAACTCGTGCTGGATTTTGGGGCATGAAGAAGGAAAAAGGCAAGTCAGCTGACGTGATCTGACGTGACCATGTGTCTGTCCTCTAATAGATCATGGCCAACAACCAATGAAAACACGCATAGCAACTAGGGTATTGTATAAAATATATTAGTACCCAATAGTCGCACGTTGAATTTATATAATTATAAGAAATGATATATAAGAATTATATAGAAATGTGGTAATAAATGGTCTTTTGTTTGTGCCGTTTATTATCTGATTTCTTAAACTTCTTTTATTTATTTATTTATTTGGTTTTCGTGTTTACGCACACGAGGCAAGGCACAACAGGGATGTTCAGCCCTAGTCATGGTGTCTTGCCCTAAAAATTAACAAATATCAAAGGTGACGTACAGTCCGTTCTGCGCATGTATCTTTATTTACAAAAAATATACTGATACCTTATTCAAGATTGTAAGCTTTTCTTACTTCCTCTTCATTACTTGTACCCAAAACAAAACGGTTTACATTGAGCTGAGTACTTCATGTAATTATCTACGAATGTCATGTTTTGGGGACTCCATGGCGGACATGCGCAGAACGGACTGTACATCACCTTTAATTATGAATTCAGTTAGCGCAACCTTTACCGGGTTTCAAAACTCATGCACGTGACCAAATATTTTTCTTTGATTGGCTAATTAGCTCATGAATTACTAATGAGCTTGAGATTATTATTCAAACCTGTTCATAAGTAGTCTTCTGTCAGCACTCTGTGTAAACATTGCCATGTGCAAATGTCTGGGTAAGGCTCCCTCGGCAAGGGCAAGATCTTGCATTTTCGCCGCCGTTTCTTCGTCACCTTCCTACAAGAGCATGCCGCAACAACGCATTAAGAAACACAACATACGATTATTTATAAATTATCGTTTCTTCGGTAAAATAAGTTTCTACCCAAGGGTATCAGTGTTCCTTTAAGAAATCGCTTTGTGCTCCCGGGCTGCATACTGAGAGAAATTTTGGCCCACTGGTCACAAAATATTTGTGGGCCCCTACATACCCCAGTTTTGTCCTATTTTATCAAGCCATAAAGAGGACCCATTATAGTAAAAGGGTTCATTGGCAATGATAAAGCTCTAAAGGACCCAATAACCCTCATGCCATTGGTAAAGGCTCCATGGCATTGATAAATACGCCATTAGGGGCCCAATGCATACCCTGCGAGTCAAGAGCCCCTTTCCGACTTACGCAGGCTTCGGGGGAAAGTGGGTTCCGCCAACAAACTCGATATTTCTTTTTGGGCATGCGTGAACGGTTGCCAAGATACTATTTTGGGCCAAGGCTCTAACGCGTTACTTGCTATGTTCCTGCTTGGGCTCATAAACTAGAACTTGTTTGACCACTTCAAAACCTGACTGACTCACCCCAAACTTGGGGCGAAGATGGAGTTTGTTGGCAGCGCCGACTTTCCCCCGAAGCTTGCGTAGGTCGGAAAGAGGCTCTGACTCGCAGGGTCCCAATGCAATGGTTAATGTTATAACTTCAGTTCTTGATTATAGAACCGAATTTATCGTTTTACAGTTAAGATACTGTATATAATATATTAATTTGTTTTGTTGAAAATGGGGCCACCTTTAGCCATGGGTCCAATGGGTCCCCAAGTCATTGACCAAGCTGACTCCCCCGAAGTCAGGCTTGGTTCTGATAAAGGCCTGACTCAACATATTGTGGTTGTTATTTACCTCAATTATTGCTCTCAATACCATACCAGCGCCTTTGACAATGGTCGTTGAAGGATGCTGGAAATTAAGAACACGTTGTTATCATGAAATGAACGACCGAACAAAAAGCAAGCGAGTGTTGTCAGGCAATACAATTGCATCAAGCATTTTATTGGTAATTAAATACCTTCTGAGTTTAATCTATTTTTTAAGTTCAATGCAATCTTACCTGAAACAGACGGTAAATGCATCGTCCCATTGCTATATAGAATGGAAATACAGATTGGTTATTTTGTTGGGAATTTTACCTTGACCGCCCGAGAAGTCTCACTTTAAGTTTAGCCAGAGTAAAGTCATATCTAGCGTTAGATAGAGGCCGTCTTGGCCAGTTCAGTTCAGATAATGGCTCGTTAACCCATTTCTGCCTAAGCTGTCTGAGGGCTCTCCCTTTGACGAGTAGATAGAGTAAAATCGTCTGTAGTTACTCTAAGCAGAGGACCGTTAATAAACGACCTTTCGAGACCATTAAATAGACCTTTCCGCATGAAGTGAATGGATCACGTGATCTTTCTTCTTGACAAATTTGATTGGCTAATGTCCAAAGTTGTCCGAAGTTTTGGATGTCCGAGGTTTTGCGAGAGCCAATCAAATCTCTCAACGCGTTATCCACGCACTTCATGCGGAAAGGTCTATTAAGCGGGTCGTTTATTCTTGCCTGCAAATATCCATGACAAATGTGTATAACTGTGATGAGGTACCAACTTGTAGCAATTGAATTTATAATACAGCCATAATAAGAGACAAAACAAGTTTTTGTTGTGAGATGCAACCAAACGTTAGCAAACATGTTTTTTAACTTGACTTGTTTTGTCTCTTATTATGGCTGTATTAAGAATTTTGAGCTGGGCTACAGGACTCTCGCCAAATAAGATGTTTAAAAGCCAAGCTACGTTGTTATCGTATTACGTATAACAATTTGTTCGTTACCTGCAACTTTCTCAAGTAACTTGCTGAACTGTTCATCGTTTGTGGTTTCACTGAAATTTCAAAATGAGACGAGTCGAAGAAAGAAAGGAGAGAGAAAGGAAAGAGAAGGAAAGGAGAGAGGAGGAAGGAAGAAGTGAAAGGGGAATGAAAAAGGAGGGAAGGGGGAACGAAAAGAGTAAGAAGGATGAAGGATGGGGAAAAGAAAGAAGGCAAGGGGAAAAAAGAGGGAAAAGAGGGATAAAGAAAGGGCAAAAATTATCCTTCTTTCCTTTCTTCCTCCCTTCCGTTCTATCTTCCTTCCTTCCTTCCTTCCTTCCTTCCTTCCTTCCTTCCTTCCTTCCTTCCTTCCTTCCTTCCTTCCTTCCTTCCTTCCTTCCTTCCTTCCTTCCTTCCTTCCTTCCTTCCTTCCTTCCTTCCTTCTCCTTCCTTCCTTCCTTCCTTCCTTCCTTCCTTCCTTCCTTCCTTCCTTCCTTCCTTCCTTCCTTCCTTCCTTCCTTCCTTCCTTCCTTCCTTCCTTCCTTCCTTCCTTCCTTCCTTCCTTCCTTCCTTCCTTCCTTCCTTCCTTCCTTCCTTCCTTCCTTCCTTCCTTCCTTCCTTCCTTCCTTCCTTCCTTCCTTCCTTCCTTCCTTCCTTCCTTCCTTCCTTCCTTCCTTCCTTTCCTTCCTTCCTTCCTTCCTTCCTTCCTTCCTTCCTTCCTTCCTTCCTTCCTTCCTTCCTTCCTTCCTTCCTTCCTTCCTTCCTTCTTTCCTTTCTTTCCTTTCTTTCCTTTCTATCTTTCTTTCTTCCTTCCTTCCTTCCTTCCTTTCTTCCTTTCTTCCTTCCTCTCCCTCCCTCCCTCCCTCCCTCCCTTCCCTCCCTCCCTTAAACGACAAGATGTCCAAGGAAATAATTATCGACTTTTGTCGGAATAAAACAATAATTCCTACATACAATAATAATTTAATAGAAACGGGAAGATGGAGAAACATACCTGTATGGAGGACACAGAGCGAACGTTAAAAAGTCAAGAAGGCTACTGATCACCAAAGCACCTGTACAACGATTCTAAAAATACAAAAATAATTGTCATCCGCATGTAATGTTATTTAACATCAATGCTAGTTTTAAATACTTGCAATAACAAGTATATTTTGTTTTAGATTTAATGACTTTATTGCCTATAGCAACTGGTGGTCAAACAGAGCGAAATGCCCCAATTGAACATGACTACCATGATGTAAGTGTTGGTTTTGTGGAGGAAGGAAAACCGGAGAACCCGGCGAAAACCCCTCGAAACACAGGAGAGATCAACTACAACTCTACTCAGACATGGCTAGAAATCCAGGACACTCAGCGGCAGTGGCCTGTGGGCTCATATTTAGATGGAATATTAATTTGAAAATTCTGATGGCTAAATATCGATCATTTCGGCTATAAACAGAAGTCTATAGCAATAAATTAAAGTAGAGTTATTCGCTAAAATGTCTTATTGACCCATTTCTTACCCAAATATCAAATTACAAAAGGTTTAATAGTCTAGACAGGCCTGTACCCTCATACTCACAAAAATTGCCGCATAAATTTCGGTTATTATTTCCGAATCCACAGTCACATTTAATAATAACAGCGGTTAAGACCATGGCAACCTAGCAACAGCTCCATAAGAAATGGCGGACAAGAACCCGAAATTATCGAGGAATGCATTGCTTCTTCACGCCGAGTTCAGTATTTATCTCGGCGCTTGATGGATTAAATTACAACGACTCGGCTGCAATAAATCGTACATTTTAAGGTATTTAGGACGCCATATTGAATTAATTAAAAAGGGATTCAGTGCGCATGCTTTGCCGCCATGTTGTCCTCGATTTCTGGCCATGTTAGTTTCCAGCTCGACAACGGGGTCATTCCCAAGCGGTCACCCATCCAAGTACTAACCCCGTCTAACCGGGCTTAACTTTTGGTGAGAGGCAGCGCGCTAACAGCACACGCCACCCGTGCTTCCCAAGTGATTAACACACACATGCATGGTGGTAATAAGCTCTTACCACGTTCGTTGTGAGAATCTCCAGAAGGGTATCAAGAAACTTTTCTGACGACAACAACGAAGCTTTATTCAATTGCTCTTGTTTAATATCGTAGTTATCGTGCATCGGCTACAGAAAAAAACAAAAAACCTTGACATAATTGCTCATACATGGTTTTATCTATCACACTAACATAGCGCCGTGATGTCAGATAAACATGATCTATTGCGTCAATGTCAGTGCTGTGAGTAACTTCGTTACAAGTAACTAGTTACATTTTTAAGTAACTGTAACTGAAACTAGTTACTTTTTCTGAAGAAGTAACTGTAACTATAACTAGTTACTTTTTGAAGAAGTAACTATAACTAGTTACTTTTTTAAAGAACTGTAACTAGTTACAATATTTGGTTCAAAAATGTGACTAGTATAGTTACTGATATTCAGTTGAGGATGTCATTCTTTCGTGATAAAAATGGTTTTGATATAATAATAAAGGTACATTATGTACACATTTGACTATTTCTGCTTAGTGACAACTATATTTAGGCATTTAGCTGTAAAACATAATTATGGTAAGAAGTAACTATAACTAGTTACTTTTTTAAAGAACTGTAACTAGTTACAATATTTGGTTCAAAAATGTGACTAGTATAGTTACTGATATTCAGTTGAGGATGTCATTCTTTCGTGATAAAAATGGTTTTGATATAATAATAAAGGTACATTATGTACACATTTGACTATTTCTGCTTAGTGACAACTATATTTAGGCATTTAGCTGTAAAACATAATTATGGTAAGAAGTAACTATAACTAGTTACTTTTTTAAAGAACTGTAACTAGTTACAATATTTGGTTCAAAAATGTGACTAGTATAGTTACTGATATTCAGTTGAGGATGTCATTCTTTCGTGATAAAAATGGTTTTGATATAATAATAAAGGTACATTATGTACACATTTGACTATTTCTGCTTAGTGACAACTATATTTAGGCATTTAGCTGTAAAACATAATTATGGTACTGGCATCTAAAAACCAGTAATTTCTTTGTCGATTCTAGTAACACGGACAAAGGAATGTAACTTTGTAACTAGTTACAAAATTTTTGAAGTAACTTTGTAACTGTAACTAGTTACTTTCTTTTCATTGTAACTTTTATCGGTAACTAGTTACTTTTCTAACGATGTAACTGTAACTGTAACTGTAACTAGTTACAAAAATTATGTAACTTTTACAGCACTGGTCAATGTATAAAACAAACAACGCACCTGCATTAGAGCACACAACATGTCAACAGCGGCATGTGTGACGGCTTCGTTGCTCCTCTTTAACGCTTTGACAGTCTTTAGACCAACTTTTTCACGAAAACTATGTTAAAATAAGCCAGTTAGGGACATCATCAAACATTTTTCTACACATTTTAAATTTTTTTTCCACGTTTGTCATCCTATGAAATTGAGTATAAAAACAACTGAATGGTTACCCTGGCAACGTGGTGAACGCGCGGAAACCAGCCTTGGACGCAACGAGTCGTCTCAAGGCGTGGAACTGGGCTTCAAGATTTTGATCAGAGATTTTTGTTTGGTCGCCTGTAAAACAACACAAACTCCGCAATCGGTATTAAAGTCCATAGAACGTCAAGAGTTAATACATTTTTGATAAATAAATCCGTCGTATATTGAGAGAATTCATATGTGGATGATAGTAGTAGTGGTACTGGTGATGATGGTACTGGTGATGGTGGTACTGGTAATGGCGGTACTAGTGATAGTGGTACTGGTGGCACTGGTAATGGTGGTAATGGGGGTACTAGTGATAGTGGTACTGGTGATACTGGTGATGGTGGTACTAGTGATAGTGGTACTGGTGATGGTGGTACTAGTGATGGTGGTACTGGTGGCAGTGGAAATGGTGGCAGTGGAAATGGTGGCAGTGGTAATGGTGGTACTGGTGATAGTGGTACTGGTAATGGTGGTACTGATGATGGTGATACTGGTCAGGTACTGATGATGATAGTGGTACTGGTGTTGGTGGTACTTGTAATAATGGTACTGGTAATGGTGATACTGGTGATGGTGGTACTAGTACTGGTGGTACTGGTATAGCGATACTGGTGATGGTAGTGGTACTAGTGATGGTTGTACTGGTGATGGTGGTACTAGTAGGGTGAGGCGGTTAATCGATAAACCGAAAAAAAACGATGTTTTTTGAAAACCGATTTAACCGATGTTGCTTTTGGAGGAAAACCGAAAAACCGAAAAAATCGAAAAATCGAAAGAAAAATCGGTATTTCAATAAAATCGAACCATACTTACACGGGTTTTTGTTGCGTTTACACACGGAATTGACGGGGAAACGACTGAAGAGATTTGCGCCTTCGAAATACCGTACGTTTATTGCCAGGTATGATCTCCGATATAAGAACGGAAATTACGGAAAGGCTTCGATTCAGATTCGCACGAGCTTGAACGCATAAGCGGATCAAACGAAGATGAATTTTGATTGGCTCAAATGAAGGCGGACCAGTCTGCGAAGACAGGTCTAAAGTAAAATTGGTGTATGACTCATAAACAGTCGGAGCGTAACATGAATAATTAACCAATTTTCGCTTTCAATGTTATATCGCGTATATTTTCTGACTCGTGCTCTTCAGCTTTGCCTTTTTAAGTAACGGCGTTCGTTGAAACTTGGAATACTTTGTTACGCTGTCCGAAACTGTTGGTTACTGGTAACATTTCTCTGCCCAAATGAGCCAAAGTGCTGTTTGGCATTTCTTCAAGAAAGCCGAAAAACCAGACGATTCTCCTGAAAGTAAAATTTGCACGCGGTCCGTAAAAAAGAAGGGAGGCAATACATCGAATTTGATGCAGCATTTTAGAAGAATCCATCCTACCCAATATGCCACGATGACGCCGCCGGGACGAAAGGCAGCAGTGAGTCGGCCGACGAACGCTAGCAACGCGGCTTCATCCGAAATGCCGCCTACAGTAAAGAGCCTCTTCTACAGCAACGCGCCATTGACACCAGGAAATAAGCGTCACGAAGCCAAAAAAAAATCGGTTCACTCGGTTTTTTCGGGTTTTTTCGGGCGGTTTTCGGTTTTCGGTTTTTTATAAAAACCGCCTCACCCTAGGTACTAGTGATGGTGGTCCTGGTAATAGTGGTCCTGATGGTGGAGATACTGGTGATACTGGTACAAAAATTGTGCAGGAACAGGCGTTTCGTGTGTGAACAGAAGGCCTATCTGGTATGGTTTTCGTAGAAAAGCACAAAAGCTATCCGATATAGTGTAAACGGGGCCTTATTCAACTCTAAGCCTAAAACCATGGCCTACGACAATATTCTGCAAGTATTCACAACATAGTTCATCACTTTACTGACCTTCATGGGCAATCAGCATTGTAATGGCGTTTAAAATAAGCTTTTCTTTATTTTCCGAGAAAAAACCCTGAAATCATAAAACAAATCATTATGATAAAACTACCAAAACGTCAAACATTTTTATTTCATTTACATTGTATTATAGCCGCGTTGCTAATGCAAGGTCCGCTGTACGGGAAAGTATTTGCTTGACGATTCCGTAGAAACCGAATGACGACTGAGGAAAATTATTTCCCGTACAGACCGAACAAACCAGGCTAATGAAGAATTTATTTTACGGCTTTTGGTTCATTTTCTTTTAAAGCTTTCGGAACGCTGTTTTCGTCTTCGAAGTTTACCGTTACTTTACCTGTTAGCTTTTTCGTTTCACTTCTTGTTTACACCAGTTCGGCTTTAATTTGTCGTGTTTTTAGGCAAGCAGTTTTATAGAAAACAAGCAGTAATGTTCCAGACTTCTTTCCAACACGTTATATTGTTCAAAATATTTAAATAAAGATATCTAAGTTCTCGTTTATTTGAATTCAAGTCAACTCAGGAATTTTCCCGCCAAAACTTACAAGTCCGAGAAAAAGGCGTATTGACCCGGGGGTTCAATGTCGTAGGATTCCGACGGCTCAGCAATCAGCTTGCATCTTTTGCTTACGGACAAGAAAACAAGCTTATCCCTTGCTCAGCCATATAATAAAATTTAAATGAATTAAGACTATATATCAACGTCCAGGCGCACCTGACTATAGTCCAGGACTACAATCATTGTCAAAATTGTTGTAACAAAAGCCCTGCTTACACGGCCAAAATTTAAGCACGCTTAAGTTAAGCGTGCTTAAAATGCGCCACCTTGGTGCGTTTACACGGTCATTTAATAATCCCTTACTAAAACACGTACACCATTATTCAACATGGCGGACGAGCTATATTTTTGGTTTTGGAAGCTTCGTATGGGTAGCGTGCGTCAAAGAACAACGGAAGACATCGGTACACGAGAAAGAGTAATAATAGCGAGATGGAAGCTTCTACAGCAGAGCAAAAAATGCATTTTATCGTATTAATAACACCGTATTAATAGCAAGCGTTTTTCAATCCCGTTGCGTTTACACGGCCAAGTTAAGCGCGATTAACTGATCGTGCTCCGTTTAATCCACCTCCTTGAGGTGGTGCAAACTAATCGCGATTAATTTACGCCGATCTGTTTACACGGACATTTTAAGTGTGGCTCAGATCCCGCTTAAATTTTGGCCGTGTAAACAGGGCTAAAAGCAACATTAACATGTTTTGCATCACTCCGCCTATATTCCTCGACCCCAAAACATTCGTGATTTGTTATCCATAGGTTCGCATAACATTTCCGTTGATGGGAAGCCAACATTGAATAGGGGGGATGGGGGGATATAAAAACATTGTGAAATGTCTTACTTTGGTGCACATGTTACAACTCATTTTGTCAATGATTGTAGCTACACCTATCAATAATCGTTCTCAAATATACACATGCGACCGTTACTTAACATAACTTACATCTTGTGTGACTGCATGAAGTAAACCACTATACGAGATATTACAGTTAAATCTAAAGATTGCCTCGGTGGTTTTTCCTAAACAAAAAACAGCAAGCGACTTTTAAAGGGCTTATGCAACGAAAAATAAGTTCGGGAGGAACTCTCTTATTTAAAAGAACTTTTGAAGTTATAAAGATGGACGTTTGCAGTTCTTCCATATCTCACTTCGTTCTTGAGATATTGAGATTTGCGTGATATGCAAATAACATCACTTAGACGTCACACTGTATAAATGACTTGTTGGGAAATCATGTCTAATCTTGCAATAATTCAAGTAAATCACTTGAAACTTTTCATGTATAGTGTCCTGCGATACGCAGAAGCACATGGACAGTTAAAAGTGATTTCGTTAAATAATCTCAAATGGATATTCAAGATTTTCCAACAAGTCATTATGCAGTGTGGCGACTAAGTGATGTTATTTACATATAAAACAAATCTCAATATCTCAAGAACGAAGTGAGATAAAAATCTTTATAAATTCAAACATTTTCTTAAATAAGAAAGTTTCTTTTGAACTTCATTTTCGCTGCATAAGCACTTTAATAAGAAGAGTGTTACTTGGGTGTGAAGCGTGTCCACTAGAAAGATCACTAGATCCACAATACCTGGAGGACAGCCGAGGAATTTTAAATGACTGCTTTCAACTTCTTCATCGACAGCATTGTATAAAGGCCCCCAGCGATAACCTGAAAATATAAGAACATAAAATTAGGTTGAAAACGTTGTACTGTACTATTTCTCTATGCTATCACCCAAGCTTGTTGTTAAGTAATAGTTAAAATATGAGCGGCTGATCTTTATGGGCATTTACAATAGCCAGCCGAAGGCGAGCCATTGTAGATGCCCATAAAGATCGGACGCGAATATTTTAACTTACTTATCAAACAGTAATATAAGTGTAAATGATGAACACTTTGTTTAAGAGTCGTAGGAAAGGTTAAATAAGATATTTGAACTCAGAAAAAGCTGAATTTGGGCCACTAGTACCTATTAACCTTGATAAAACATTGATGTTTTATTAATCAATGTTTTATCTGTATTTAAAGATGCTGATTAAACATTCATTTCTTTTGAATTTTCGTCATGAATTATTAATGAATTTGATAAATATTACATAAAACACTACTGTTGTGAGCAGCAGTGTTTTATCAGATTTAAAACACGAGGCGATAGCCGAGTGTTTTAGTAATAGATAAAGCATGAGCGGCCGATCTGTATGGGGATTTACAAGGCGAGCCGCAGTTATCGTACTTGTGAAATGAAACAATAGAATGAAGCTAATTAGTATTCATAACTTTTGATAAAGATCACCAAGAAGGCTAATTAGTATTCTTAACTTTTGATACAGGTCACTTTGTCCAAAAGATGATCTTTACTGGGATTTACAGACGTATACATGTGACTTGAATGCTACGTTTTTTATTGCTTCTTAACCTCATTAATTATTCATGAATTTCACAAGATCTGATAAAACACGTACTGCGAATGTTTTAAATAGCTTCAAAAATGACCCACTTAGTTTGAAAAATAACGTTGTCTAAGCCGAGAAAATCAAAGTTAAAGTTTATGTAAATCAGGTTTCTTTATCAGATATAAAACCACGGACATGGTACTGATTTCCTTTGTGTTTTCCTCATGAATTATTGAGTTTTTGAAGTACGTAGTAAATGTTTTGAATAGCTTCTAAACGAGCCATATGGTAAGATCATTGGCGTTCATTGGCGTAGTAATTTTGAAAAAAAACAACGTTGAAACCGTATATAAATTATATCAGATATAAAACCACGGACATGGTTCTGATTTCCTTTGTGTTTCCCTCGAAAACGTTATCACCATTGAGTTTTGAAATGTAAAAAATGTAAGCAAAAAAAGATGCTTTGAGAATTTTTAAAAAGTCGTGTGAAACTCCACAACTTTTCATTTACGTTACACGTTCAGACAGTGATAAAAGAATAAGCACATATTATTTACGTAATATCTAATTAAAAAGTATATTTTGAAGTAAGAAGTTGGCGTTACACACCTCTCTTGGTTGGTGTGGTTTTCACACAGACATCTCTATTGCCACTAGCACGAACACCGTCCAACAGACCAGCTAGTAATGTATCTCTGATGGATTTGAAGATTACAAATTATTAAGATAGTTATAGGAGGAAGAAGAGAAGGAGGAGGAGGAAGAAGAGGAGGAGGAGGAGGAAGAGGAGGAGGAGGAGGAGGAAGAGAAGGAGTAGGAGGAAGAGAAGGAGAGGGAGGAGAAGGAGGAGAAAGAGGAAGAGACGGAGGAGGAAGAAGAAGAAGAAGAAAGGAGAAAGAGGAGGAGGAAGAAGAAAGGAGGAAGAGAAGGAGTAGGAGAAGGAGGAGAAAGAAGAAGAGGAAGAGAAGGAGGAGGAAGAGGAAGAAGAAGGAGAAATAGGAGGAGGAAGAAGAAAGGAAGAGGAGGAAGAGAAAGGAGGAAGAGGAGGAGGAAGAAGAAAGGAAGAGGAGGAAGAGAAAGGAGGAAGAGGAGGAGGAAGAAGAAAGGAGGAAGATAAGGAGTAGGAGAAGGAGGAGAAAGAAGAAGAGGAAGAGAAGGAGGAGGAAGAGGAAGAAGAAAGGAGGAAGAGGAGGAGGAAGAAGAAAGGAGGAAGAGAAGGAGGAGGAGGAGGAAGAGGAAAAGAAAGAGGAGGAAGAGAAGGATGAGGAGAAAGAGAAGGAGGAGGAGGAGGAAGAGAAGGAGGAGGAGGAAGAGGAAGAGGAGGAGGAAGAGAAAGGAGGAAGAGGAGGAGGAAGAAGAAAGGAGGAAGAGAAGGAGGAGGAAGAAGAGGAGGAGGAAGACGAAGAGGAGAAGGAGGACGAGGAAGAGAAGGAGGAAGAGAAGGAGGAAGAGAAGGAGGAAGAGAAGGAGGAGGAAGAGGAAGAGGAAGAGGAAGAGAAGGAGGAAGATGAACAGAAGGAGGAAGATGAACAAAAGGAGGAAGAGGAAGACAAGGAGAGGAGGAAGACAAGGAGAGGAGAGGAGGAAGACAAGGAGAGGAGAGGAGGAAGACAAGGAGATGAGGAAGAGGAGGAAGAGGAGGAGGAAGAGGAAGAGGTTAAGGAAAAGGAAGAAAAGAAGGGAGAAGAAGGTGAAGGAAGAGAAAGAGGCGGAAGAGGAGGAGAAGAAGAAAAAAGAGGAGGAGGAAGACGAGGAGGAAAACGACGACGACGACAAAGATGACGGTGATGATGAGGACGAAATCAATTTACCTATCTGGGGAGGAATATTTTCGCAGTGCTCCACTCGTATACTCTAAACCGAATAATTGCGGATGATCACGGTACCGAATAATTGAAAAAATCTGAAAAGAAAGTTAACATTGCTGATTAAGACTTGGTTAAAGATATGTTAACAAGAAACTGGAATAATTACGTGGAAAACTTTACACAATACGACGTCGTCTACTTACTGAACTAAGAGGATGAAGTGTGACAATATTGTACGTTGCAGGATCTCTTTCTAAGAGGCACATTTCAGAAAAACACAAAGTGCGCGGAACAGGATCCTAAAGAATAAGAGCAAAGCATTACAATGTGGCATTCTCCAGAAAGTACGTAGCTATTTGGCGTTCTGCTGTCAAGTCAATCTCGGCTGTGGCCCATACAGTAACTAGATCCACTAGTGTGTTTACCGCCTAGACCCACTAGTGTATTTACTGCTTATACCGCTTACAGTAGCTTACACACTAACCTGGCCCAGTAGTGTATTTACCGCCTAGCTTATACGCTAACCTGATCCACTAGTGTATTTACCGGCTAGCTTATACGCTAACCTGACCTATTAGGGTGTCTACCCGCCAGTTTATACAGTAACCTGACCCATTAGCGTGTTTATATACCGTTTAGCTTATACGCTAACCTGACCTACTAGTGTGTTTACTGCCTAGCTTATACGCTAACCTGACCTACTAGTGTGTTTACTGCCTAGCTTATACACTAACCTGGCCCACTAGTGTGTTTACTGCCTAACTTATACGCTAACCTGACCTACTAGTGTGTTTACTGCCTAGCTTATACGCTAACCTGACCCACTAGTGCGTTTACTGCCTAGCTTATACGCTAACCTGACCCACTAGTGTGTTTACTGCCTAGCTTATACACTAACCTGACCCACTAGTGTGTTTACTGCCTAGCTTATACGCTAACCTGACCTACTAGTATGTTTACTGCCTAACTTATACGCTAACCTGACCCACTAGTGTGTTTACTGCCTAACTTATACGCTAACCTGACCTACTAGTGTGTTTACTGTCTAGCTTACACGCTAACCTGACCTACTAGTGTGTTTACTGCCTAGCTTATACGCTAACCTGACCCACTAGTGTGTTTACTGCCTAGCTTATACACTAACCTGACCCACTAGTGTGTTTACTGCCTAGCTTATACACTAACTTGACACACTAGTGTGTTTATCGCCTGGGTTATACACTAACCTGACCCAGTAGCGTGTTTACTGCCTAGCTTATTAGCCATTTCGGAATTGTGCTAGAGACCTTGGGAACCTTATACATTTAAGAAACTTGGGAAGCTTATACATTTACCTGCCCCCTAGGGTCCCACTTACCTTACTTCGTGGTGTTTGTTTATATACATTAAATTCTGACATTGAAGTTATATGTTCATCATCACTAAAACAAATAATTTTCACAATGACTTTCACAAGGTGACCTTATAAAATTTAATATTCACATTGACAGTACTGTGCTCACCTGAATTTTCCAAACTTGAATTTAAGAAATGAATCTACTTTGATGGCGCTTTTCTTTTGTCTAAATAAGTTGAAGTAGGTAGAAAATAAGTTCATTTTTTAAATGAAGCTAAAGTAAACCATGCCATAAAACCATCTTAGCTATACATGCGATATAAAATTACAATGAAATTTTTACAAAAAGGTATTTAGACGTACAAATCCTGCATGAACATACTTTATTGAGACACCAACATTGTTGAAAGAAGCTTCCATGACTTTTTTCAAAAGTTCTTCTCTTCTGTCTGTAGTAAAAAGATGCTAAAAGAAAACAATTTGGGTGAATACAGTGATAATAAAAAACTGTGTTCTACCGTCCTCTGTTATCCACATTCCTCTACAGTCCTCTGCCGTCCTCTGCGATCCTCTACAGTCTCTACTGTCCTCTGCAATCCTCTACAGTCCTCTACAATCTGCTACCGTCCTCTATGATCCCCTACCGTCTACTATGATCCCTACCGTCCACTACGATCCCCTACCGTCCACTATCATTCTCTATCATCCCCTACAGTCCTCCACCTACATCTACTATCCTCTACTGTCCTCGACCATCCTCTACCATTGTGTACCATCCACTACCATCCTCTACTGTCCCCTACTATCCTCCACATTCCTCTACTGTCCTCTATGATCCTCTACAGTCCTCTGCAATTCTCTACAGTCCTCTACATTCCTCTACTGTCCTCTACCATCCTCTATTGTCCCCTATCACTTTCTACTGTCCTCTATCATCCAGTACCATTCTCTATTGTCTCCTACCATTCTCTGCTGTCCTCTACTATCCTCTAGCATCCCCTCCACCATCCTCTATCATCCCCTATCACCTTCTGCCAACCTATATTGTCTCCTACCATCCTCTACCATCCTCTACTGTCCTTTGCCATCCTCTACCATCCAATACCATCCATTACCATTCTCTATTGTCCTCTACCAAGATACAATAAGTAAACTTACCATTCTACTAAATCCACCATACACAACAACAAATCCACCAGGATAATCTGACACCTTATGAAGCAAAAAATGTCATGTTGAATTTGACATTTGAATAACCTCTGAATCAATTTAAACATTTTTTCAACATTTAGTAAAATATGTGTGGGCACACTAACTTTGGTTACAAGTACATGTTTTCCCTGTATTGGTTCAACAATCAAATGTTTTTCCTCATTTTAAAGAAGCATAAAAGATTGAACAAAATTTACAATTCTTACTACAGTACATTTAGGGAGACAAAACTTACCAAGGCAATCAATTCAATATCTTTGTAATTATAAGAACATAATTTCTTGTTATCTCTGGGATCAACCTGGTCCAATGAACCTGGTGAAACCTAAGAAGAGAAACAGCAAAATACAGTAATACAGTAGTATAAGAAGAATACATAATGTCAGATCTCTTTATATAGTAAATATAACCTCTAAAATTAAAAGAATTCTGAGCAGTATTTGTCTAGGAAATTTCTAGCACACGTTACGCAGTACTGAGCTGTAAAAAACTCCAAAAAAATACACGTACCTCTAAGACGACAGGAACTTTCCGTTCACTCCAGTGTAATTTATATCCACTATATTTCTACACAAATAATACATTTATCATATACACTGAAATTAGAAACTGCCATAACATAGATATTTTTAAATCACTTTTAAAAACTCATCTTTTTAATGATGCTTTTAATTAACTTTTATTAACTTATTGATTAATTTTATCAAACTTTTATTATGATCACTATGTTAACAGATCATGTAAATAGATTTTTAGATTGGATGTTAACGCAAATTTTGGATGTAAATGTAAAGCGCTAATGGACTGTACGGAATTAGCGCTATATAAAAATTGCAAAACAAAGTTGCAATACATTATAACAATGAGTGACCAGGTTTGGTCATTTAGCTTATTTAGTATATACCTATATAGATTTTAGATGTATTAGATGTATATGATATGAATTAACCATTGTAATAATTATATTACTAAGTTAAAGTAACATTGTAATAAATTTAATATGAATTAAGTTGAAGTAATATAATGACTATGTAGGTTTTTAAATTTCTTATGTTAAAGTAGTTTTGAATATGTCAAAGTATTTATGACTCATTGTAAAAGATACGCAATTCAGCATTTGATTGCTGCAATGTAACTTTGATTTTTAAACTATTAAACTAACTATATACTGTAAATGTTATTCATTATTATTATTATTATTATTATATTTATTGTTTAAATTTATGTCACAACCAATAATATTAGAACAGTGTACAACAACAAACAAAACCATTCATTTTATGACCATTTTCCCCACTTACGTAGGGGTTGGCCAGTGGCTCTCAGTCCTCAGCAGTTTCCTCCACTTCTCTCTCTCTCTTACACAGTATACAACAGGTTAAAATATTATTGATTTTTATAATTTCATTATTAAATATAAACAATATCAACATACCAATTCATTTCCACTTTTATAACCAGCAAATTCTTTATAAAATTTCTACAGTTAAACAATTAACACTTATTTACTGGCACTGAGGGAAGCAGTTAACACTTACTTACTGGTGCCAAGGGAAACAGTGTGATTTGTGGCCCCAAGACTGCCATTGTTTCCCAAAGCCAAGGGTAACAACGAGCAGTCGAGGGGCCACAAAACACACTGTTTTCCCAAGGGGAACATCATGATTTTTGGACCACCACGCGAGGACCGCTCACCCAATGCTAGAAAAATGGACTTTGACACATGATATATAACAATAAGGATTATGAAACAAAACAATGTTAGGATGACTTGCTGGATTTTAATGACCAATTGCACAACCTATGGTTGCTTTACATATCAAAGAGTTTTTACAACATTAAGCCAGAGAAAAAAAATCCTGCAGGTTATTTTACCTTTAGCAATGAACTAAATTTTGCCTGTTTTGCAACATGACACTTACTATGAGGTCAAAAGGTTACTGAACATGTACTAACCTATACCAAAACTATAAATAAATGCTCATCAATATTGAAAACAGTATTTATGATACTGTATATTATTTAAGAAATAGAAAATGGCCACCCACGTGTTTATATAGCCTGATGCAAACATGAGAGTGAGTTGGGAGAATTCTAAAGTTTATGTGAACACGAGTCGTAGGCAAGGATTTACTACTTTCAAATTCTCCCAAACTCAATTGAGTGTTTGCATCAGGTTATATAAACACAGGGCATCCATTTTCTATTTCTTTTATGAAATAAGTAAGAATCAAGTAAGAATCAGTAAGAATCAAGATTATAGAGACCTGCCTGCCCCCCCATGTATTGCTTGTTTTGCCCCCCCCCCTTGTTAAATATTCTGAAAGAAACCCTGGTCACAACCGTGTTTGCATAGCCTGCATGATATAAACACGGTAACTGACCAATCACAGTGTGCGTAATACGCAACGTATTTTAAATAATAAATTCTTAAATCTTATTTTAATTCTATAAACCAGCACCATTGAAGTATCGTAATTTTCATACTGACAGTATAATCCTTACCAATGCTTCAGTTAGAAGATCAACTCTATGTTCAGTTGAAAATGTCATACTCTGTGTCTTCTTACTCTCCTTAGCTTAAAAAATAAAATAATAGAAGTATTTAATACAAACATTACAAATTATAAAATTGTATACTGTACATGTACTGTACAGTATATGTATTTGTAAATGTTTCAAAAATGTTACAAATATGGTAGAAATTTAATAGTAACATTTCAGACTTGTACTTAGTTTATAGTCATTATATGTACTGTAGTCATGATTGTATAGTTGACGTGTGATAATCTTACTCTTTTTCACAACTATTGTTAATTCACTTGGTGCTTTTAAGCTTGGAACAATATTTAGAAAATCCTTGTAGACCCACTAAAACAAAAGTTAAAGTAATGTGAATTTAACATACACAGTCCTTTTCGTTTGATGCATGCGATCGCACATGCACATGCCAGACAGAGTGCAATATTATTCCAACCCAGGTTTTGGATGCTCGGCAGTGGGTTGCCGAGTATACAAAAATTCTGAACATTTGGTACGCTCAACAGTGGGTTGCCGAGTGTACAAAAATTCTGAAAATTTTGCACGCTCGGCAGTGGGTTGCTGAGTGTACAAAAATTCTGAAAATTGTGTATGCTCGGCAGTGGGTTGCCGAGTGTACTAAAATTCTGAAAATTTTGTACACTCAGCAGTGGGTTGCCTAGCGTACAAAAATTCTGAAAATTTTGTATGTTCGGCAGTGGGTTGCCGAGCGTACAAAAATTCCGGTGGCCGACCATTATATTGCACTCTGGCACACGCACATGCTGGCACACATACATGCTGGCACACGCACATGCTGGCACATGCACAAACTCAACTACGCATGCTATTTATCCAGAGAAAATCAAATCCTATAGACAGAAGAAGAGGGGGGTTTACAAAAGGCTAAAAAATGGGTACACCTACATTTACTGTATAATACCAGTACAGTGGAACCTCACCATATGACCACCCCGTTAATACGACCACCTCGTTATTATGACCACATTTTTTGGCCTGACAATGGTCGTATATTAATGGGGTTCCACCAGTGGTGTATCTTCTGTAATTTTAGCCAAAATTTAGAGTAGGTTAAAATTTGTTGCATTTCACCTCTAAATGGGTTTGTCACCCCCCCACCCCCCCTCATGACCTCTGGCTCATTGTGATTGGTCAGTTATATCATTTGAGGGCAATCTCGTTCCCAGAGCCCATGTTCCCCTTACCCAGCTGGTGGGAAATAAGAGGCTCTGGGATAATCCGTTCATGTCATCACAGGATTCTTGTTATCCGGAAGAAGAGTTATATAGAGTTCACTGTGTTCATCAGCCAATGAAATATCGATATGAAACGGATTATCCAAGAGTCTCTCGTTTCCCAGGTGGGGAACGTGGGCTCTGGGAACGAGATTGATTTGAGGGTAAAACATTTTGCTGTGAAACTCTAACCAACCAACCACAATAAGGCAGAGGTCAGGGCCATGTGGGGGGGTGACACCAGGCCATTAATACTTAAATTAGTTGTTAATTATTATTTATATATAATTATTAATTTTGGTGACAAAAATATCCCTTCTCACTGCCATATTTTGAATTCTACAAGCAAGAAAGACCAGTACAAAATTAAAATTGAGGCCTAGGTGTTGCTAATTACATGTACCACCAATTTGCATGTTGCTTGTTATTAATACCTAACACGAGTAACCACCAAATGTGTACAATTGTGAAATGTACACCTAATAAGTTATTTGCAGAAATTCGCAAGTTTCACTATTCAGAAAGACTTCATTTCAAATCCTCAATGAGAATCAAGCAATAGAATTAGATATAACCAGTCAGATGTCCCATCAAAATAAATCAACCAACTAATAATCCCGTTTACCAACTATAACCATGTTAAAAATTGAGCATTTTATACAAAGACTCGTGAATGGTACAACTACAAACTAGTACACTAACCTGATTGGTGACTTCGAAATTTGTCGGATTGTACGTTGTTATGGCCTTTGATCCGATTGAGAAGACTCTTTTGTACCTACAAACAAAATATGTTGAAAAATCATGAAGAAACGTGGAACACGTTGGGACACGATGGTATGGTTGATGGCGACGTACTTTCCTCTCCAAGAATGCTTGGTTGTGAAATAACAAGCAACATCGTCGTTGTCGTAATCATTGGCCATTTTCGATCAGAAGAGATCTAGATCCGAAACAAATTCATTTTAGTTGAACATTTCTCAATACTTTCATGCTCGGTTCCGCCATCATCATGCGACTAGTGCCAATCCCTCAATACGTTCGCGCCAAGGTTAGTACTGTGTACATCTAATGGTATATATAGGGCATAGAACATAAAAAACAATTTTTCAATTCAGCCCATTTGAGTATTCAGAAAGACTTCCTCACTCTAGTTTGGCCCTAAGAATTTTTTTAAGTACAGTACTTAACAGAATAATGGGTAGAGGGAGGACCCCCCTTACAGGCAGTTGGCCTGACCCGGAGTGGGACCCCAGCCTTCTAGGCTCTGTGCAAGAACTCCTTTACTCCACTGCACTGCAGACTCATTCACATAGACTATTTAGAAATTTGACAAGAAAGGTTTTTTTGTGCATGATCGCAGGTTACCTGCTTACGTAGAAATGTATTGTCTCTTTGTCAACAGAGGCTGTGGGTTTGTTTTTTTGGTTTTTAGTTAAGACAGTGGAATAAATTAAGAACATTAATAAGACATAAAAACCCAACCCTTCGATTGTCAAAGATGCATATAAACAGTCACACCTTTTTTGTATTTTAATTTGGCTCATGCCAGAAAAGTAACTTGTCATGGGTCCCAACAGACAAAGGATTAAACTTTTGAGAACTTAGAGAACATTAACTCATACATCTATACTTAAAGTGCCTATGTCATCCTCAGGGACTTTACATATTTATACTAATTGGAACATTCTGAGAAGATTTGTAATATATCTTCTCAGGCGAAAATTTCATCTTCATGGATTTTTTTGCCGTTAAAGTTGACGAAAGTGACATCAAGAGGAATCTGTAAAGTGGTTTTCATATAGACAAATTCCTCTTTCGACATCACTTCCGTCAACTTTTACAGCAAAAAAATCCATGAAGATGAAATTTTCACCTGAGAAGATATAATTATTACAAATCTTCTCAGAATGTTCCAATTAGTATAAATATGTACAGTCCCTGAGGATGACATAGACACTTTAATAATAGCTGTATCACAACTGCTTGTGTATACACCGCTTTATCCTTATATTACAGTATCAAGATATGTGTACTCAATTTAAAGCACCAGTACCATTGTTAGATAAGTACATGTACTGTGGGAATAATATTAAAAAATTATTATTAAACAGTGTTTTGGATGGTTACAGCAGAGTAAAACTATTGTAAAAAGACAGCAAACACAAAATAACTAAAACCAGTGTTAATACACTCATGTTTTCCATCTTTTAACACAGTAACTACCACCATCTCACAGTACCGCTCAGAAATAACCTAACAGTGCAGTTGAGGTTGAGGTTAAGTTAAACAATGATAGAAATGGTAATAAACTTTAGTAAAACACAATAAAATTATCTAGTAATACAGAAAACAGTCCATATTTTGATTCATAGTGATTTAGAGACAGTTTAAATAACACTGAACAGAGTTATATTACGATTAAGCTGAGGTTAAACCTAGGTTTGACCTCGGTTTGACCTTAGGTTATTTCTGAGTGCCGTACTGTACATACAAAAAAAACACAGATGAATGAGTTTCTGGCATTTTGTTGTTGCCATTTTTAAGATGAATCTTACAGTCTTTTAAAAATGTTAAGCTGACACAAAAACTACCAATCTTCAGGTTCTTCAAAATCCTGTTGGTTTTTTGGTTTCTTTCTTGGTGGTTCTGAAGAATTTAGTGGTTCTGAAGAATTTGGTGCTTCCGGAGAATCTGGTAATTCTCCTTCCTCCACTTCATCATCCAACGGTATCACCTCTTTAGTGAGCTCTTTGGAAGTTTTCTCTGGTTTTGGACTCAGAGAAGCTCTTGGGCTTGGAGTTGGGGAAACATTGTGGCTTTTATTTTGTGGATAGTCACTGACTCCAGCACCATCTTCGTTGTCTTCTGCACAGCCATTGTGGTACTCGTTGTAGCTCATTATTCTGTATGAGACATCATCAACATCCAACTTGTAAAGGACTTTCGTGGCTCGCTCTCGCTTTGCTACAGAGACAAAAGCAGACGTGCTGTTCAACCGAGAAATATAAACATAGCCAAAGTCTTTAAACAGAGACTGGATATCTGAAAACTGCCAGGTTTCTGGAAATTCAACATAAAACACGTGATCCCTGTTAGGAGTTAAGTCTGAACCACTCAGATTAAGATATGGGATATCCTCAATCCTTGGAAAGAGGAAAATCTTGTTCAAAAATGGTTTGATAACTTCAAAATCAATCTCTGTCTCAGTCACAGCACCGTCTCTAAGTTTCTCTAAGTACGAAACCATGGCGAGAAATGAAACTCCAGTTATATATGCATCAAAACCAGCTTCGTGAGCTTTTGAACTTTCTAAGTACTGCTCAAAGCCTTCAGCTAACAGGACATTTGGTTTCTGAAATGGCTTCTCACTACTTTTCTTGTAAACTTCTTCCAAGTGTGTGAGAGGAAAGTGCTCTTGTAGCGGTTTGGTACTGGCCATTAACTTTGTGTCAACCAACCTTGGAAAGATGCCTCTTACAAGGGCTTTAAACCCATCCAAATCACCCGGTAGTGGACAAGAAAATAGCCGAATCATATGCAGCAAGTCCAGAAGCATATTATGGCCAAGGATGACTTTTCCCGATTGAGATATCATTCGAATCACTTTTGAAAACCCAATGGCCAATTCAATCTCATCATCTTCTCGGTTACTTTTCTCATTTTCCAAACACTTCTTCTCATCCTCAGTAACTTTAGAAATCACAATGTGCTTCTTGTCTTTTTCAATGACTTTTGATTCCAAGTGTAGTCCAGATTTGTAAGTTGACTTCACTGAACCATAGACAAGTTTACGCACAAACGGAGTTGACGGTGGCAGACTAAGGGTCTTCTCGTTAGGATCCTCAATAAACTCAGCAACTTTCTTCATGATGTTTTCGATGGTTTTTTCAAATTCAGGTGGAATGGTGATACTTTGATATTTGCCTTTCTTGGTCTTTGGTGTTGTTGTTGTTGTGCTATTCTGTTCATTCAGATCCTCTTCGCGATGAGTTTCCATCAACCTGCGAAGCTTATCCTCATCGTAAGGTAAGAGAAATGGAATGCCATGGTAGATCCACTTGTTAAAGTCAAACCCCTGACTGGCAAGAAACTCCATACTTGAACTCTGACATAGGAACTTCATATCAGGCATCTGCCTGTTGTAAGGTTTGGGGAAAATGTAGAAATTAAAAGGCTTTGCCACGTATTGTTGCTGTTCTTCATCCCAACTGAACGTAGAGATGCCAAACTGCAGTATGGTGAAGTCCTTTATACCGTGAATTACTTTGTGGTAGCGTTCTTCACACGTGTCCAGCGAGTTGGATTTCTTCTTGACAGTTAATCCAGAGAACTCGGCATCTATGGCGAGGAAGGAAGCATCTTCTATCGCTTCTGATATAACAGGGAGTGCTTCTTTAAAATTGAGTCTCGTCACCTCCATCTGATGGACGCCTATGTGGAAAATTGTTCAAGGAAATACAAGCATGGTGCTTTCAGTTCTGTTCATGTCTTCTTTTCTTCTTTGTGTCCGCTTTGTTACACTTCTTCACCAGGCCCTTGAGTAGTCCGCGGCCTGTCAAATCTGTTCTCCTATTCTCTCCTTCTCCTCTTTTCTTCTCTCCTTCCTTTCTTCTTCACTTCTTTATTTCCTCCCTTCTTTCTTTTTTCTTTATTTCCTTTCTTCCTTCCTTCCTTCCCTCCTTCCTTTCTTCCTTCCTTCCTTCCTTCCTTTCTTTCTTTCTTTCTTTCTTTCTTCCTTTCTTTCTTTTAGTTTCTTTCTTTCCTTCTTTCCTTCCTTCTTTTTCTCCTTCCTTCCTTCTTTTTCCCTCCCTCCTTTCTTTCTTGTCTCCTTTGCCTCCCTCCCTCCCTCCCTCCCTTCCTTCCTTCCTTCCTCCCTTCCTTCCTTCCTTCCTCCCTTCCTTCCTTCCTTCCTTCCTTCCTCCCTTCCTTCCTTCTTTCTTTCCTTCCTTTCCTCCCTCCTTCCTTCCTTCCTTCCTTCCCTCCTTCCTTCCTTCCTACCTTCCATCCTTCCTTCCTTCCTTCCCTCCCTCCTTCCTTCCTTCCTTCCTTTCTTCCTTCCTTCCCTCCCTCCTTCCTTCCTTCCTTCCTTCCCTCCCTCCCTCCCTCCCTCCATCCCTCCTTCCTCCCTCCCTTCCTTCCTTCCTTCCTTCCTTCCTTCCTTCCTCCCTCCCTTCTTTCCTTCTTTCCTTCCTTTCCTCCCTCCTTCCTTCCTTTCTTCCTACCTTCCATCCTTCCTTCCTTCCCTCCCTCCCCCCCTCCCTTCTTCCTTCCTTCCTTCCTTCCTTCCTTCCCTCCTTCCTTCCTTCCTTCCCTCCTTCCTTCCTTCCTTCCTTCCTTCCTCCCTTCCTTCCTTCCTTCCTTCCTTCCTTCCCTCCCTCCCTCCCTCCCTCCATCCATCCTTCCTTCCCTAGCTCCTTCCTTCTTTTCCTCCTTCCTTTTTCATCCTGCTTCTCTCCTTTCCTCCCTCCTTTCCCTTCCTCCCTCTCTCCTTCCTTTCTTCCCTCCTATTTTCTTTTCTCCTTTGTTTCTTCTAAGTATTCTAGCTTAGCTTCGTTCATTCTTTCCTTTCTTTCTTCACGCTTAAATTATTTTGTTCGTTCCTGATCCTTCCTCGTTTTCTTGCTACACTTACTTGCCTTCTTGCTTGCTCTCTTGCTTCTTCTTTCCTTGTTTTTCTCATTTTCTCTATTTCTTACTTTTCATTAATGCTCTTTTCCTCTTTCGGTTTTTCACTTTGCTTTCCAATTAACAAACGTCTCATTCCGTTCTTTTCTTTCATTTTACGTCAATCTGCAGAATATTTAACTAAGACCCCTTTAGTGTAAATGTAGCTAGCCTAAATAAATATTATTGTACGTGTTTATTGTCATAATGCATGTTGTTAAGAGAAAAGAATTAGATGAAAATGTTCTTCGAAATATGTGTGTGTGTGTGTGTGTGTGTGTGTGGGGGGGGGGGGGGGGGGGGGGGGGTTGGTTAGAAAGACAGCTACAAAAATAAATAAGACCGTTAGTTAAGTTAATTTAATACATATTTACACACACTACATCTATTTACATACATTATACAGCAAGCGATTCAAAATCATGTGTCATTTCGTTATTACAAATTCTGTTATAGTATATAAGTGTCATTTTAAAAACATTCTGTTAAAAGGCTTCACAGTTTTAAATGTTTTGCTCAACACCAGTCTTCTTTCGTCTTAAGCTTAGTCGTGAGCGGTTTGTTCTTCCAGAACTATCTAATATATTTTCAATTTCTTCACATGTCAGTGTAACGTGAATGCATCCACCTACCAAAACAACAACAAAAACATTTTAAAGACGAGAACGACATTAAAGACAATGACAGTACAGTGACAATTAATAACAATGACCATGGACATGACTATAAACATGAGCATGACCATGACCACGACGACCAGGACCAGGACCACGACCAGGACCACGACCAGGACCACGACCAGGACCACGACTATGACCATGACCATGACCATGACCATGACCATGACCATGACCATGATCATGACCATGACCATGACCACGACCAGGACCGTGAACGTGAACGTGAACATGACCATGACCATGACCATGACCATGACCATGACCATGACCATGACCATGACCATGACCATGACCGTGAACATGACCATGACCACGACCCTGACCGTGAACATGACCATGACCATGACCATGACCATGACCATGACCATGACCACGACCATGACCATGACCGTGAACATGACCATGACCACGACCATGACCGTGAACATGACCATGTATCATGTACCATGACCATCATTATGACCATGACCAGGACCATGACTATGACCATCACCATCACTATGACCATCATTATGACCATGACCATGACTACCACCACCATCACCACCACCACCATGTCTATAACCATCACTACTACATCACCATCACCATGACAACCACTATGACAACCACCATGACTTCCACGTGAGCATATCACGACCATGACAACGATAACAATAGTTTGGTCTTAGAATCCAACCCTCAAAATTTTCCTTCATTAAAAATCCCCAGAACTAAAAAAAATCCAACGTACCATTGTCCATCTGCAGCCAACGACTCACATATTTGTTACCTGGAAAGCAAGAATGAAATTAATATTTCATAGAAAGTCAACGTGAAAAACAACCCAACATGCATGATACAATACGATATACAATACAATACAATGCAATACAATACAATACAATACAATACAATACAATACAATACAATACAATACAATACAATACAATACAATACAATACAATACAATACAATACAATACAATACAATAAAATACAGTGTATGTATGGCAATGCACTAGATTAAACGACTAAATTAGATCAATTTTAAAGACATTAAAACATTAACAATATCTCACCGGCAAACAATTCTCCAAAGGAAATGGCAACATGATCGATTGTGTCTGTTTTGCCTTTTCCTTTTGCTTCAAGAATTAAATACATGTGTGAACTAATACCTCCTTTGTGCTAGAAGAAAAAATATTCAAACAACAAATTTATTTAAATAGTTTAAAAAAAACACAATTTGAGTAGTAAATGAGCACACAGAATCCTCCCCCCCCCCCAAAAAAAAACAACAACAAAAAAACCCAAAAAAAAAACAAAGGGGGGAAAAGAGAGGGCATTATTTGTTAGGTTCCCAGCTCTTCAAAAAACATAAAATTTAAGGACTTTTCCAAAACTTTAACAATCTGAGTTAAATTCAATTAGTACCGAGATGTACAAAAAATTAACAAGAAGTTTGTTATTTTGATAAAAATAAGACTTAACTCCGAGGCACGTCGATCAACATACTTTAATGATTTGAAATTGGTTAGTTTAACATACTTACTGATTATCAGTAGAAAAAAACAGAAAGCCGAATTCCAGAAATCTCAAGGACCTCTTTATTGAATTTCAAGGATTTGCCAAGCCTGACCGAATGTTGGCGTGTCCTGTTAGGGCGCTGCCTCTCACCCCGGTTGGACGGGGTTAGTCCTTGGATGGGTGACCGTCTGGGAATAACCCAGTTCTCGAGCTTGAGACCCGTGGGAAGAAGTAATTAAAACGTGTATGTATGTATGTATATGTTATTCAAAAACTTTCCAAGATTTTCATAAACAGCAAAAACCATGTTATTTCTCAGACTGTTTAATAAACGAGCAGGAGTGTTTTATCAGATATAAAGACACGAGGCGAAGCCGAGTGTTTTTATATCTGATAAAACACGAACTGCGAGTTTATTGAACGGCTTCAAAAACGAACCACTTGGTAAGTTCATTGGCGCAGTAAGTTTGAAAAATAACCTTGTCTAAGCCGAGAAAATCAAAGCTAAAGTTTAAGTAAATCAGGAGGTATCTTTATCACATATAAAGACACTGATTAAACTTTAATTTCTTTTGAATTTTCCTCATGAATTATTAAAGAGTTTTTGAAGTACTATTTACAGAATGAGTGGCCGTTCTGTATCGGGGTATACAGACACGAGGCGAAGCCGAGTGCCTGTATCCCGATACAGAACGGCCACGAATTCTGTAAATGACTTCTAAAACGATCCGATTTGGTTAGTTCATTGGCGTAGTAATTTTTCTAAAAAAACGTTGTCTAAGTCGAGAAAATCAAAGCTAAAACTTATGTAAATCAAGAGGAATCTGTATCACGTATACAGACACTCATTAAACATGGATTTTCTTTGTGTTTTCCTCATGAATTATTAATGAGTTTTAGAATGTAGAATAAAGAATCATTTTAGATGGTTACTTTTTACTGATTCTGACTGATAACTGCGTCATCTACCTGAAATGGAACTCCTATATGTTGCCGTGTGGAGTATGGATAGTAAGCAGTCTTGAATAAAACACTACCAGTGTAGGAGAAACTAGCGCGACTTTTCCTCCCATCTTTGTTACTAGACAAAACAAAAGAAGAAACCTATTGAATTCGTAGCTCAGTGGTCCAAAGCAATGTACTAGTATAGCAAGGTCGCGAGAAGCAGAAAGCCTTTTAAAGTGCTCAATATGAAGCGAAAATAACGCAAAAGATGTTACTCTATAATTTTAAGTGTTCTTTCAAATAAGACAAACTTAATTTTCATTTCATGTGCACTTTAAGATTGCAGTTTTGCAACTGCCAACAAGTCCCGGTTTGGTCTTGTAAGGTGTACGTATATTTTAACATTCGGAATGTTCCAGTCCACAAAAAAATCCTAAGAACGCGCATTAAATATTGTATATACAGTATATATATATATATATATATATATATATATATATATATATATATATATATATATATATATATATATATATATATATATACAAACGAGCACGTGTGATTTTGTTCACGGAATGTCGGAAAGTGCTCAATACCATAAAGGTAGAGCGAATATAGTATAGTTAAAGTGGGCTTACCTCAAAATGTTGAGTGTCGCAACTGTCAGTTTCGACAGTTGTTCGACAGTTGCGACACTCAACATATATATATATATATATATATACAAAGTATAAAGTATAGTTTTACCTTAAAGTCTTCGCTACCAGAGGTTTCACCCTAAACGGGATCATCAGTCGCCTGATGATCCCGTTTAGGGTGAAACCTCTGGTAGCGAAGACTTTAAGGTAAAACTATACTTTATACTTTGTATTTTGCTCTATCTATATATGGTATTGAGCACTCTCTAACATTTCGTGAACCATAACTCACTTATATATATATATATATATATATATGCTGTCCCACATGCGGTTGTCACCGACGATCGCATGTGTATAAGTAATCGATGATATTCATTCAGATTGTTCCAAGCTACACTGATGAGCTGTTGTGCAGCGAAAAACCATGTCTGTAGATTGAACTATATATATATATAGTTCCAAGCTACACTGATGAGCTGTTGTACAGCGAAACACCGTGTCTGTAGATTGAACTATATATATATATATATATAGTTCAATCTACAGACATGGTTTTTCGCTGCACAACAGCTCATCAGTGTAGCTTGGAACAATCTGAATGAATTTCACCAATTACTTTATACACATGCGATCGTCGGTGACAACCGCATGTGGGAAACACTGATCTATATAAGAGACTGGATAGAGCATCTATTATCTGAGCGCCTTCAGAAATTGAAGCCGGAAGTTACGCCCTAATTTGTAAGCGACGCCATATTGGATGGTCCCACCATGAGGAGTGAGTTGCTATCGATCAGTGGTGGGAAAGCATCGGTGAAATACATTCAGATAGCGTGAAGTGCGCATGGCCCCAGAGTTCTCAAACTTCCACAAGGGTAGTGAGCGTTGCATTATATTATATATATATATATATATATATATATATATATATATATATATATATATAGATAGGTTGAGTAGGTTATAATAACATTTGGCAGAGTGCTCAATGGATACCCAGAGCATATTAAACAAATGGAGGTAGAACGACTCAACAAATAAATATGCCTAATCAAATTTGTTGAGTCGTTCTACCTCCATTTGTTTATATATATATATATATGATATATGTGCTTTTTATAGTGCTTATATATATATATGAAAACAAAACTAACCGATTCAAATGTGAACTATATAATACAAAGCATTACCTATACCTGTCAAAGCGAGCTTTGAAATATATTTGAGGAGTACCTGGAATAAAAAGGTCAAAATATAACTATATTATTATTTAAGACAAAAATATTAATACAGTGATCTGCAGACATATACAGAAAAGCAACACATGACTATTCTATGAAAGCTATCTAAGATTAGTTAGTTTTATATATCATGTCGCATTTCAGAAGTTTTTAATCAAAAGAAGAAAAAAACACAGCCAATAGTAAAGGTGAAGTAATACGAGCAACAAATTGATGCAACATTGTCGCGTTGCAAGTTAAAAGCGTTGTTGCACCTATTACCACCCACCTCAAACATTATCGTGCAACAATGCCGGATTTTGTTGCAAGTTGAATCAGCATGTTGCAGCAAGTAGAACTGGAGTCTACTTTTTTCAACAAATTTTTTCAACTTACAACAAAATCATTGTTGCGTGCCAATGTTTAAGGTGGGTGGTAAACAACGCTTTTCAACTTGCATCTCAACAAAGTTGCGTTGAAAGTGCAATGCAACAAATTAGTTGCGTTGAAAGTTGAAGAAAAATGTTGCCCGTATTACCTAATCTTTAGGAAAGATTAGGAAGTCAAACTTAGTTCTGATCAATAAAAAATTTTAAACTCTCAAGCTTAACTGAAAAGTGACGTTCTGGTAAATGTTTAAAATCTGGTAAATCGATAAAATTTTAAACTTCACTGATAGACTTCAAAATTTTAAAAATACACTGGTGTTTCGTTGTTTGAAATATGGTTTTACGTGTAAAATTCCCCCAGTTTTATAGCAAATAATTTTTTTCTTATTTTAATTTCAGAGTATCAAATATTTCTATTTTTTGTCGTTTTTCGGTAAGCAATCTTTAAAAATGAGATATTGTATCTTCTCTTTGATCAAACGAAATGTATACTTACTGTCAAGTTCTGGTAAATTCTTCACATCTCCTACTTCACCAGACACGCCATGAAATTTATGATTATTGGAAAGAGGTGCTCCTGTAAAATAAATAAAAATAAAAACAACTATATGTAAGAATCTAAGAATATTTTTCCAAAATTGTAATTACTTTAAGAATTAGGATTATATGTCAAAGTAAGAATAGATCATTTAGCTTTTACTGTGCATACAACTACTATAGATCGATCGTAAAAATGATGGTACGTTAAACTCGTGTTGATCTCAAATGCTGTTTGAAGTGCTTATATATATATATATGCTTTCCCACATGCGGTTGCCACCGACGATCGCATGTGTATAAGTAATTGGTGAAATTCATTCAGATTGTTCCAAGCTACACTGATGAGCTGTTGTACAGCGAAACACCGTGTCTGTAGATTGAACTAATATATATATATATATATATATATAAACCCAAACACAATATTACTGATAAGAATTCTATGTAAAGTGAATATTTGAATCATTGAATGCATGCAAAATAGGGGTTCTTTTTTTTGAAGTTTAAGGAAGGGAGGGAGGAAGGGAGGGAGGGTTATTTGAAGTTTAAGGAAGGGAGGGAGGAAGGGAGGGAGGGAGGGAGGAAGGAAGGAAGGAAGGAAGGAAGGAAGGAAGGGGGGGGGAGGGAGGGAGGGAGGGAGGGAGGGAGGGAGGGAGGGAGGGAGGGAGGGAGGGAGGGAGGGAGGGAGGAGGGAGGGAGGGAGGGAGGGAGGGAGGGAGGGAGGGAGGGAGGGAGGGAGGGAGCGAACGAACGAACGAACGAACGAGGGAGGAATTTATTTATATTTATATTGAGGTTTGTATTTTCAAAATGGCGATATGGATGACGTCAAATTAGGCATTTGTATTTCTTTCTTTCTTTTCCTATAATAAACTACTTGGAGATTTGAGCCTGAAACTATCAAAATATAGAATATTATTCAAGTATGCCATTAACGTGTGAATTGTGTTAATTATATTTCTCCTGCAACAGAACACTGTGTACATGTGTGCAAAGTATGCCTACTTTGAAAATACAAACCTTAATATAACGATAAATGAAAGCTAAAAGGTCTTGCGTTTTTGCAACTGGTCCCGATTTTGTTTGCTTAAAATATATATATTCTAACAGTTGAAATTTTCCTAGTATTATTATAAGTAATACCATGATCGCCTCGGATTCTTTTGTTCTCCAAGGGAATGTAAACCTCGTATTTCCCTCATTGCCGTGCATGTCGATGAGGGAAAATTAGAAGACAAAGAAATCCTTTGTCTTCTTCTAAATTTCCCGCTTGCATATATTTTCCCTCATCAACATGCACGGGAAAATTAGATGCAACTTCTCTGATCAACCGTGTAAATTTCCTGTCGGTAAGATTCTCAACGTTTTCCTCGGCGATCATAATATTACAAACTAATAACATGACTTTTCGGGAAATTAGCGATTAAATCTCCCCTTTGCCTCGGGAAGATTTGTAAAAGTCCTCGGGCCTGCGTCCCTCGGACTTTCACAAACCTTCCCTCGGCGGCGGGGAAAATTTAATCGCTAATTTCCCTCAAGTCATGTTATTACCTTGTGATATGCTCTGTTCCGTTAGCTATATATATATAACGTAAGTCTACACTTTAGTACAAACATGCATGCATGGGGATACAATTGTATTTTATTATCTTTATAATTAAAGGTGAAGTAATACGGGCAACATTTTTCTTCAACTTGCAACGGCAACTTTAGTGTTGCGTTGCAATTTGGGAAGCGTTGTTGCACGTATTACCACCCACTTTAAACATTGTGCGCAACAATGATTTTGTTGCAAGTTGAAAAAATTTGTCGAAAAAAGTAGACCGTCCAGTTCTACTTGCTGCAACATGCTGATTCAACTTGCAACAAAATCATTGTTGCGTGACAATTTTTAAGGACGTGCAACAACGCTATTCAACTTGCAACGCAACAATGTTGCAGCAATTTGTTGCTCGTATTACTTCACGTTAAATTTATCAATTCACCGAAATTATCAAAGGTGTATACACTAGATGTGTGCCAGTGCGTGTGTGTAATTGAAATCCCCGACGAATGTAGGCGAAACTTTCAGTGGCATTTCTGAATAATTAATCATTTTAACCACGGCTATAATTTGCCGTGTCATAACAAACATAATCTCATTTACCCCCTTTCTTTCAGATAGAACTTGCGCTAATTCGTGGCACGAGAACCAAACCACAAAATAACGCAATAACTATTTAGGGATTTAGCGGATTGATATTTTATTTGAATAAGACAAGGGAAGGCCAATGGGAGGAAGATTCGCACAGTGAAATACAATATTGGTATATTGTCCTTTCATATCAAAAACAAATAATTTTAATGGCACAATTCGTTTGTGACCATAGGGTATAGGTTGTATGATATTGCAACAGATAGTCTTAATAATTTCTAATCGTAACGTAATTGCGCAAAGGGCCGTTGCACGAGGGGGCAATGTGTGGGTGTGAGACCCTCCGAAAACCCGTTGTCAAATAATCAAACCAGTGTTTGTCGGCAAATAAATTGGATATAGCCTACAAAGAAAGGTTGACAAGTATCTATATATTATTCTTCCGGCTTCCCTGAGGCTGATACATGAACTTGTCCACAATTTTTTTTCAAATTTTCGTCCCAGTTTCACCGTGCCTTTAAAGGGTTAGAGAGGTACCAAACTTGATGCCTATGTATTTGGCTATGCATCAACCTCGACATTTTCAATTTGTATTTCTTCACTGCCTACATAGCACACTGCTTTTAAGAAGCAAATACATTTTCTAAGTAGAGCTATGCGATCATCATAAGCCAATATGTTCTATGCTTGTAATAGTCGCAATATGTTTAGTAGTTTTGATCGTTTTAAAATAGAGCAACTTTTGAAATGCTCGATCTATTTTAAAACCGAATATTTTGAAGGAGCACGCATAATCTTATTTAACCTCAAATCATGGTTGGGAAAAATATTGGGAGGGGGAAGTAATATCAAAAAAACATTTATATAAACATTAAATATTTGAGGGCTCCTACCTCGTCAGGTCAGGTCACGTAAGGTCATCTATGTCATGGTCGAGTCACGTCATGCAAGTCATGTCTAGTCAAGTCAGGTCAAGTCAAGTCAAGTCAGGTCAGGTCAAGTCAGGTCAAGTCAAGTCAAGTCAAGTCAGGTCAGGTCAAGTCAGGTCAAGTCAAGTCAAGTCAAGTCAAGTCAAGTCAAGTCAAGTCAAGTCAAGTCAAGTCAAGTCAAGTCAAGTCAGGTCAAGTCAAGTCAAGTCAAGTCAGGTCAAGTCAAGTCAAGTCAAGTCAAGTCAAGTCAAGTCAAGTCAAGTCAAGTCAGGTCAGGTCAGGTCAGGTCAGGTCAGGTCAAGTCAGGTCAGGTCAGGTCAGGTCAGGTCAGGTCAAGTCAGGTCAAGTCAAGTCAAGTCAAGTCAAGTCAAGTCAAGTCAGGTCAGGTCAGGTCAGGTCAGGTCAGGTCAAGTCAGGTCAGGTCAGGTCAGGTCAGGTCAGGTCAGGTCAGGTCAGGTCAAGTCAAGTCAAGTCAAGTCAGGTCCAGTCAGGTCAAGTCAAGTCAAGTCAAGTCAGGTCCAGTCAGGTCAAGTCAAGTCAAGTCAAGTCAGGTCCAGTCAGGTCAAGTCAAGTCAAGTCAAGTCAAGTCAGGTCCAGTCAGGTCAAGTCAAGTCAGGTCAGATCCAGTCAGGTCAAGTCAAGTCAAGTCAGGTCAGGTCAAGTCAAGTCAAGTCAGGTCAGGTCCAGTCAAGTCAAGTCAAGTCAAGTCAGGTCAAGTCAAGTCAAGTCAAGTCAAGTCAGGTCAGGTCAAGTCAAGTCAAGTCAGGTCAGGTCAAGTCAAGTCAAGTCAGGTCAGGTCCAGTCCAGTCAAGTCAAGTCAGGTCCAGTCAGGTCAAGTCAAGTCAAGTCAAGTCAGGTCCAGTCAGGTCAAGTCAGGTCCAGTCAGGTCAAGTCAGGTCCAGTCAGGTCAGGTCAAGTCAAGTCAGGTCAGGTCCAGTCAGGTCAAGTCAAGTCAAGTCAAGTCAGGTCAGGTCAAGTCAAGTCAGGTCAGGTCAGGTCAGGTCAGGTCAGGTCAGGTCCAGTCAAGTCAAGTCAAGTCAAGTCAAGTCAGGTCAAGTCAAGTCAAGTCAAGTCAAGTCAAGTCAGGTCAGGTCAGGTCAGGTCAGGTCCAGTCAGGTCCAGTCAGGTCAAGTCAAGTCAAATCAAGTCATGTCATGTCAGGTCAGGTCAGGTCCAGTCAGGTCAAGTCAGGTCAAGTCAAGTCAAGTCAAGTCAGGTCAGGTCAAATCAGATCAGATCAAGCTACATCAGGTCGGCTGATCAGGTCACGTCAGCTCAGGTTACGTAAGATCAGGTCAAGTGGTGCCTGACATGAGATCACGGCCATATACCATGCATTAGACATGCACCGACAAATGGCCTAAGTTTACTCCGAGAGATACAGGTTACAAATATTATCGAAACCACTAGAGTGGTAAATTGGCGGATCGAAAACGAACGTTGGAGGTCCATTTGAATGTACCACGTGATGCAAAATGAATGCACCTCGTGATCAACATTTTTAATGTTATGCAATGAATGCTCACAGATTTATCACGTGATGATTAATTTTGCATCACGTGGTACATTCATCCAAATCGATTTCCGAACCGCCAATTTACCACTCTAGTGATTTCAATAATATAGACTTTTTCCAGTCCAATTGGCATGAGTCAGTTCTAGGATTCCACAAACAAGCAAAACATACAAGTAAGTGGATTTAATTTAATTGGAAACGCCCAAACCAAACATTTTGGTGTAATGCGCAAAGACCAGCCTATGTTAAGACCCAAAACGGTTCATGCAGCGTCGTCACATGTATATCAACTGCCACAAGCCATGTATAGTCGAATACTACTCATGTATAATCTTTCATGCATATATAGTCAGGACTCTACCATCATTTCATTTACAAGCTTCATATTACACAAATATCGTTATAATCTTAAAATACGCTTAACCTAAGGTCTAAGACAAAAGTAAAAGGATTAGGCTGAAAAAGCGGCAAAACGTCCTTATACAAAGTTTTCAGCTTAACCACAGCTAAAGCGTGTGACCTCAGCATGTCTGAGTTTGGCTAGAAACCTAAGCTTTTAAGCCAATACATTATTATTATTATATCTTATCACTTAATGATATATCTCACACAAGTATATACAGTCTCAAAAACTAGTTTTGATTAAGATCTAAAATGACTGACATAAACTTAGTCATACTGGTAGCCCTTGGGTCACAAAAGAACCAGAGTATCCAAGATTCAAACTATCCCGACTTTCAAATTTTCTCCTAGCACAGTTCACTCCATTGCTGCAATGCGATTCATCGTCAGAAAAGCTTGAATTGCTCGATACTGTAGTCTCAATTTCTTCATCGATTTCGTAGCATTCTCCATTCTCGTCAATAAATACTCGAACTCCGCCAAAAACAAACTCGTCGTCTTGATAAGGGTTATCACTGTCACCTTTACGCTCTTCGGATGATTCCGCAGACTCTGTGTCACAGTTGGAGTGATCACACGCCTCACACAGATCTCCTTTGCGCTTCTTCTTTCTACCAAACTTCCCCAGTTTAATAAACTTCAAGGAACGGAGGAAAGATTTGCTTCTTGTCGCTTTACTGGGGCCTTCGTAGTTGTTTTCGACGGAGCCTGTTAAATCTCTTGTTTCGTTACAATTTGGATCTGTTCGAGTTCCGTCCGTCAATTCCTCAGGATTTAGTCTCATGTCATTCATTTTTCGCTGTAGCTTTTTCGATTTCCCTTTGCTCGGCAGACAGCCCGGGGTGGATTCCTTGAGCTTGTATTTGGTATGTCCGTTCCGAATCTCTCGTTCCTCCACGGCTATCCGTTCCAAGTTCTGAGTCGAGAAAACCTTGAGTGTCTGCGAGGCGAATTCGCTTTGGCTAACGACATCCATCGAGACGTGGCCTCCCAGCGACGACTTGAGACAAAGCGACTTGCCGCCCTTGTGAATCAAATATCGCGAAGGAACGCAAAAACAACGTTCTTCATTAGTATGCAGCTCTCCACCACCGCTATGCAAAACATTGGAAACCACATTGAGTGATTTAATATTCTCCTTACGACTCTCCGCACCGATTCCACGCTCGCCATCTAGCAGATTAATAAAGGTCTCTGAACCCATGTGCTCATTATAACTTCGACGATTTAGTTCGGGCAGCAGCTGATCATCGTCCCCTAACGTCAATTTAGAATTATTTTCTCGTTTGGCCACTTCAATTGATCTTTGGAACGTCCATTTGCTTCCAAAATTACTGCAATCTTGAGCCATGATTTAAACGGAAACTGAATTCTCCCCGCTTTCTTCCCTCACAAATTTTGAAAACCAATATATTAGGATGATAACTGAAGGACCCTGCTTGACAAGACGGCTTCGAGTTGCGTCTCCCCGAGTGGTTAAATCCTTAGATTAGATGAATTTATTTCCCAAGCCACAGTCTCTAATTCATTCAGATGTTTTTAATATTGAAATTGGTGTGGTTTGACGCGCTGAGCAACCGATATTAAAAAACAAATAAGTGAATATTAAACACGATTTCCCGTGACCGGCTATCGCCAAGACCAATCTGAAAGTTGTAAATTATTGATAAAGTCTTACGATATTGCCAAAAACCATAAATTAATAAAACAAAATCAACGGCTCTGGAGTCAGCTATAGTTATTAACGGCGGCGTCTAAATCCTTATTCGGAGAAAGAATTTAGCGTTTTTACCAGAAATACGGGACCTGCACACAAAAATGGATTTTCAGTTTATTGAAATGTACAATTCCAATGGAGATAAAAGAAATTTTTATACATAACAATTCAAGCTATATTCCACAGCTCTGATGCATGCTTAAAAAGATCTTTAAAATATCCGAGGGAGAATCGATTATTTCTAATAATCACAATGCGTTTATCATGCAGATTGGTTTATTAATACAGATGTCTCGCAATGAGGTCGTTGAAACTTTGCCTTTTTGCTAAAAGTCGTGTTGCTTCAAGCAGAATTTGAACAGATATTTTAAGATATACTGTCGGTGTTGTCGTAGAAATGAATGACCCCAGTACACTGGATGACCCTTACACTAGTTATTAATGACCGTTTAACCTTAAACTAAAACTAAACTAACTTTATTTACACTGGATAACCCTATATCAGTCATATATATAAACTGTTCTCCTTAGAGATCCAGTAAGAGCTATCTATCCCTCATTGGTCCAGTGTTATAACAATAGAAGCTTTAATCAAACTCACTAAGTAATACAGCACTACAATATTAACAACAGATCACAATGCATAAATTCACAAACAGAAAAAGGTGAGTTTGATATGGGGCTGAGCGAACGGACACGAGGTCACAACTGGGCAAATCCCGTACATAAATTAATAAGTTCAAGACAATACACATAGCCATTATCCACACCTGACGCCGAACTCAGCCCCCTAACCCCGAAATCAATGTTAATACGATTTCGTTTAAAATAGACGGATAATTGAAAGTATTCAAAGGGCTGATCCCGACGTTAAGCACTGAAAACGACGCATCCTGCATCTTGCCTAAAAATCAATAGTCCTAAAATTATGCTTATATACTCTATCTGTGTCAGAGATAGTGTTTAACTTATTGTGATAGAGTTTATACAATTGAGTTTTAAGGTTACGTTACACCATAGAAATTTGAATTTCAGCTAAACTGCCGTATTCAAAGACTTTTGTTGAACACGGGTTTTGGACGATTTTTTTCAAATTTTCACAATGTATCGGAGACAATAAGAGCTTTAAAAGTGTATGCGGTAGCTATACGATTTGTTTTTTCATTTCTGAGTAATCGACTACGATTCATGGTATGCACGCAACTTAACTGAGGTTGCAAACGAATGCCTTATATCTCAAAAATAACAAAAAAGCAACCATAGCTACCGCACACACTTTTGTAGAACAGCTAGTTGAGTTTCAATTAAAACTATTTTTACATGATTTGATTGAAACTGTAGTTCAACAAAAGTCGCGGCGCAAAGCGAATGCGTTTTCAGAATTCTGTCAAAACAAAACAAGTTTATTAAATACTTTTCAAAATTGTAAATCAACTGTCCAATTCTACAATCATTTTGCTATAAACTGTAAAAATTTGAATTTGATTGTTTTTAAACTCAACACACAGTTGCACTTTTCGCAAAGCACTACTCCAAGGTGTTATAACCTTAAAGGAAGCGAAAGTAGCTGACTACGAATTACAAGTGGTAATTCCAAAGTTGAACAATACGATTACATAAAGAGTCTCTGAACAGGAGGTTTGGAGGAATCCAGAGTCCTGAGGTGTTTGGTAGAATCAGACTTTACAATGCTATAGCATGCAATCGAAACTTTTATGGGGGACCAACCCATATAGTATATCCAGCCTCTATATACAGTTCAGTTTCGCATTGGACAATAGCAGCGTAAAAATTGTCTTCCCAACCGCTGTGACAAAACCGTGTTTCGGTCCGGACTTGAGATGTTCGTTCGTTCATTCGTTCGTTCGTTCGTTCGTTCGTTCGTTCGTTCGTTCGTTCGTTTCTTTGATGTTTTCTTTTCAACTCGTGCTCTTCGAGAAACAATTTTTCTTCCTGACTTGAATATTTATTTAATTTTACTGTTTAATTACTCAGGATTTTACTTAAACATGAACACTATATATAACAGGACTTTGCACTCACCTGGTGAATTATTGTTGTTGTTGTTCATTTCGTTTTCGTTCAAGATAGCCGCTTGTTCTGTAGTTTAAAAAAATAAATTTCAGATATTGTAGGGTCGCTATACACCTTTATTATATAGCTGGGCTTGTTTTCGGGTCATTACGCCAAACGGCGCACGCTGATTGGTTGCTGAGAGGTCCGGAAAAAAGCCGTAATGCCCTCTCGCTCGGCACTGTGAGAGGGCATTACGTCCTTTTAATTTTGACTTACCCGCTCACGCTATCATGCGTCAAATTAAGTTTAGTCAGGAATACATATTCGTGAGTTAAAGTGCTTATGCAGCGAAAATGAAGTTGAAAAGAAACTAATTCTTATTTAAGAAAACGTTTGAATCTATAAAGATGGACGTTTACAGTTTGTCCTTATCTTACTTCGTTCTTAATTGAGATATTGAGATTTGTTTAATATGTAAATAACATCACTTAGACGTCACACTGTATAATGACTTGTTGGACTGAATCTTGAATATCAATTTGAGATTATTTAACGAAATCACTTTTAACTGTGCATGTGCTTCTGTGTATCGCAGGACACTATACATGAAAAGTTTCAAGTGATTTACTTGAATTATTGCAAGAATAAACATGATTTTCCAACAAGTCATTAAACAGTGTGACGTCTAAGTGATGTTATTTGCATATCACGCAAATCTCAATATCAAAAGAACGAAGTGAGATATGGAAGAGCTGCAAACGTCAATCTTTATAACTTCAAAAGTTCTTTTAAATAAGAGAGTTTCTCCCGAACTTATTTTTTGCTGCATAAGCCCTTTAACACTGTTTCATTTCAAGTCTCAAAAATCCTAAGAACATTCAATGGCTTTACGTGCGTTTTTTAATTAATTCAACTTGCATTGTACGATATTAGAACATTAACATTCAAAGTTTATATGACGGGCCCAAAGCCCAACTAAATAAGCTGCGCTAAAAATAATAATTTAAATTACATAGTTATTTTGGCATAGTTCTCCAGCTGGTTAAAGGGCTTATGCAGCGAAAAATAAGTTCGGGAGAGACTCTCTTATTTCAAAGAACTTTTGAAGTTATAAAGATTGACGTTCGCAGCTCTTCCATATCTCACTTCGTTCTTTAGATATTGAGATTTGCGTGATATGCAAATAACATCACTTATTAGACTACGTTTACACTAGAGCAAAAGTTTCCGGATTCGTAAATGTTTCCGGATTCATGCACTTCGTACCAAGTATTCGGATTCGTTAGGCGTTTACACTGACAACAGTATTCGTAGATTCGGCCCTTTACATTAAACTCGGAATTTCATTAATTCAGTTAATATGTTGACCATGTTCCACCGCAACCTCACATGACTACGAGCGGAAGAGCATCCGAATTCATCGGAATAACCGTCCACTACGTATTGTCTCGGATTCAAAAGTATTCGGATACGAAGTTTCTACATTTTTTTCCGGATTCGATATCTCCGGATACGTGATCAAACCGAAAAGTTTTTATTCCGGATTCATTCTTATGTGTGTATCTGTAAACGACAAAACGAATCCGGTATTAAAACGTTCTGGATTCGTCACGAATCCGAAAACTTTTGCTCTAGTATAAACGGGGTCCAAGACGTCACACTGTATAATGACTTGTTGGAAAACCATGTCTATTCTTGCAATAATTCAAGCAAATCACTTGAAACTTTTCATGTATAGTGTCCTGCGATACACAGAAGGACAAGCACAGTTAAAAGTGATTTCGTTAAATAATCTCAAATTGATATTCAAGATTTTCCAACAAGTCATTATACAGTGTGACGTCTAAGTGATGTTATTTACATATAAAACAAATCTCAATATCTAAAGAACGAAGTGAGAAATGGAAGAGCTGCAAACGTCAATCTTTATAACTTCAAAAGTTCTTTGAAATATAAGAAAGCCTCTCCCAAACTTATTTTTCGCTGCTTAAGGCCATCCCACGATATAAACATAATTTCTGCTTTTGGAACAAATGTAAGGACAAAAATATTGTTGAAACATCGATGACGTGATGGTTTAATTGACAGGCTGGCAGATATGTTTTTGAGTTAAAGTGATATGATAAGTTGTACGTATATACATGTATAACTATACATCTCATATATGTAAACGCCACACTTAGGAGCACATATGACTATGAATCCCCATCTGAGCCTCAGTCGGCTCAAAAGAAGCTTGCAGGTTCGAACCCTGTCTGGGGTCTCAGAAATCTAAACTCTTAGATCTTCTAGGGGATTCTTATACAGAGTTAACATCAAGATCGATTCTCTGAAAAAGACCTTGAGCTTGAGATTCGTGTGAGTGGAGTTGATGTAGTTAGCCCCTCCTGTGCTTCGATGGTTTTTCTCAGCCGGGTTCTCGGTCCTCCGGTTTTCCTCCCTCCGTAAAATCAACACTTACAGATCCTATGGAATCCCCGGCGGGGACTCCGGACCCTGCCCTATGACTCATGTGAGTAGAGTCGTTGTACTTAGGCCCTTTCCGTGTTTCGAGGGTTTTTCTCCGAGTTTTCTGTTTTTCCTCTCTCTGTATAAAAATCGACACTTATATTAGAGATATTTACATAAAATTAACATCACTATTCTCTGGCAAAGTACTTGCGCTTGAGACTCATGTGAGTAGAGCAGTTGTTAGTTTGTGTACAATCAACACTGATATAGATATATTAGCTCTGCTGGTCGTTAAGTGGTCGTATCCTGCGGCGTCCTTTGATATGCATTCGACTCATCCACATTCATATCTGCGTCCTTCGCAATTCATTTAGCCACCGGCAGTAACAAAGGATGGCTATAGCCTCTGGTTATATATATATCCTTGCCACTTGTAGCCCAATACGTGATTATTCTGTGATTGTGATACATCTACGTGATGTCGTTCCCAGATCTCTCCCGCTTTTTCTACGCACGGTTTAACTCGCTCCCAGGCATCTGCATGAGTACTAGTGGCTGAATGACTGTCCAGCTATAGCTAGCATTCGTCTAGAGCTCAGAGTTTCTTTAGTGTAAACAATTTTAACACCCCGGGGAAAAAACTATAAAACATTATCTCGGCTTTGCCTCGGGTGGTAACAACGTCATTCTCGGGCCACAACACATGTTTCCTTGGATACCAGTAAATAAGTGTTTATTGTCACGACACCCGATCTTTGTCTTGCAACGCGTGGACGTCGCGCGTGGTTCGAACAGGTGTTTCTTGTAGAAAGCAACACTCTATGATCAGAGATAATGGCAGTCATGCAGACATGGTTAACTTTCTGTTTATTGACACAAACAAAGCCACGCAAGAAGACAACCCGTCGAATAAAATATTTGGTTTAAGTTCGGCGAAGCTCGCAGCTTTAAAACGTAGGCGTTATTTAGTGCACGCGGTAGATTCGGTAATATACTACTTTCATCTTGGAGTTAGTTCTTGCTCTACATGCAAGCTGAAGTTGGATGTTAATACTCTAGACGGGATTATTCGAATCAAAAGCTCAGAATTTTCTGAGTGTTAATGGCAGCTTGTATATAGCAAGAACTATAAATAAGCTTTAGGTTTAAAATTAGATCGATGTCTTTTGACACATTCACAAGCGAGAAACTAAACCATGCATAGTGCATAGGCAACTTTCTGATCGAAAACGGCGAGACGCACTGCTAATCCATTGAGCTTCGACTCAGATTACTACAACTTTTCATACCCAGCTATTCGCACATTTTCTCAACTAACATCAGGAATATATGTTTTAACGTAACGTTCACATTTTTTTTATTTGAAATTATTCGAGGCGTCCTGCATCTGCCATCGAAGGATACAAGTTCTGACTGAACATGAATTAACATGACTTATTTATTTAGTTGTAAGTACAGGTCTTCCAGCTTGGAGTGTGTAATGTGTCGTTAGTTCTGTACACGCTGTCGTAAGCCTCTTAATACGGCTGTGAGACAGAGCTCATAAAACTTTCCATCTGGAGGCTGGAGCTCGGAGTTTTCCGCCGAGTATCAACATGTAACAACAACTGTACAGCAAAAATTAACAAACCTTTACTAACTGCATTTAGTGCATGCAGATATTCTTTGGTAAAGGCAGAGAAAATTAAGAGAGATACTGATGAACTAAACCGACACCATTTTAATTCTTGCCCGGTTCGCTAGTAAGGAAAATGCGTGCACGCGTATATGGATTCAATCCAAAATAGCTGATAAGCTATCACACTAGGGGACCCGCCATGAAACAAGACAGTGTGTGCGTTTACACAATAACGGAAAATTAAGATTAAAATAAAAGAAATAAAGAAGTGAATGACAAAATAGAAGAACGTTGAGTAGAAAGAAAGGATCAGAAAAGCAAACTATAGACGGTCCACAAACGGACCGTTATTCTATAGTCCCCCGACTGAACAAAAATTAAGGCATCGACGTTTGCCATCACTGTGAGCAAATGGTCAGCCCCTGCAACTAATTGTGCGTTGCAATAACAAAGCGATATTCAATTTTTTGAAGCCATAACAAAAATAAAATTCTAACTGTTACTATAAACATCATGTACGATCTATATTGAACTGTTGGAAAAACTACAAAACAACTTGACAGCTTATATATTGTATATATATATATATATGTATCTCTTGCATGCGTTCGACTGTCTACAATAACCGTATATATTATATCTAAAGTAATTGTATGTTTTTACTGTTGCTATAACCTGCTATAACAAGTGGTCTGAGAAGAATATAGAGTTCTTGTGACCGCTCGGCGGTTGACGTTCGACTTATATATTAAAAATATAAACCGCGTTAGATTAGATACTATAGAAAAATATTAACTACGCGTTGTATTTTGAACTTCTTGTGAGTCGAAGACAAAGATAGGTTAGTCGGCAGGTAAACAAACTCGGAGTTGACATTTGAAGGGAATAGGTTGTCTGAGTAAGAAGTGTGGCATTCTAATCGGGCTAAAGTAAGAACGCAAGTCAGTTGAAAGATATTTAACGCACCCCCCGGGCCCAGAGCAGCCTTATATATTGGCGAGCAGTTCCAAACACTAAATTGGTGGTATAAATAAACCGCAAGTTCACACTTTAAGCGAATTGCATTTTCATTTAGGCTAAAGCTTGACATTCTAAAACATCCTAACCGTTAGATAACATTCCCAGAAACAAATCATTTCGGAAAAGCGTCTCCGACTATGAGAGAGATGGCTTAAAAAGGTAAACAAGACCTACCTGAGTCCTCTGCTACTCCTTCTACAATAGCATCCTCATTCTGGCTTGACTAAAAAGAACAGAAGTTTGGCAATTATTACTGATGGGGTCAGATGCTGCTGAAATAATAAGCCTACAGCTATAACCAATTACTGCCGCTGTTGCTGCAGATGAAAAAGGTTGTCATTATCATACGAAGATCAACAACACTGATATAATAGCAGTTGCAGCTTGACTACAACCGAGTGCATGTATAATATAACACAATATACATGATACCTTCATATTCTTTGATACTTAGCGGTTATACCACAAAATATATATCCCAAATCCAGACGATTGTATATCCCAGTGCGGTAAAAACCTTTTGTTTTACAAGAAAATCGTGTAAGCGCTTTTGTAGGCTTCTTGTTTGTCTTTTCAGAGCGGGTTGACTTAACGCAAACGTAATTAAATGATGCGCGTAGGCTTCATGAAAAAACAAGTAGAGTTGAATTTTTTTGTGCTCGATTATTCATGCAACACCTGCGCTATAAACATTAGCGTATGTCAAGTCATATGACATCCAGTATACTCTACACATATTACACAGTACCCGTTTAATTCATCAAAGATAGTTTTCGTCAAGAAATGTGTTCCTTGAAATTGTATTATTTAACCGACTACTTTATATTACCGAATTGGGTTTTTTTACTGGACATATGTTTTCTCCCGAAAGTACATTTTATAAAAATCCTTATTGTTATCGAGTTTTCGTTTAACAAAAAAACGTTTTATCCAAACGGATCAAAATATTAAAAGGTAGAGTGTTGCGTGTAGGCAGTGTTTTAGATAAAGCAAAGCTGAAAGCCGGTGGTATACTAAACTGCCAAGAATAGTTTTGATAATTACGAAATACTGACGTTTTGAGCAGAGCCCTTGAACACATTTAGTTTTACTTTGACGAAGGAATTATATACGACAATAAATCTATTAATTTAAAGTTAGCGTCACATGAGGCCGGGTTATCTCGGGGGGGGGGGGGGGGTAGGGTTATCCCTATCCCCCGAGATAACTCGGTGTTAGTTTATTTCCATGTTAAAAAAGTAAACCGTTCACATGAGACCGAGATAACTCGGGGGATAGGGATAACTCGGTCGGAGCGATAGGGTAACCCTAGCCCCCGAGTTATCCCTACCTCCATGTGAACGCTTTCACCCGAGTTATCTCGGGGGGGTAGGGTCAACTTAGGCATGCGTATTTATGCTGTTGCTCGGGAAAACTCGGGGTGAAGCGTTCACATGAAGCTAGGGTTATCTCAGGGGCCAGGGAAACAGGGCCAACTTTGACCCTAGCCCCCGAGTTATCCCTACCCCCCGAGATAACCCGGTCTCGTGTGAACAGGCCCTAAAAGGACTGCTATATTCGTGGTTTTTTTTGTTCAATTATTGATTGAATAGGAAACACTGAACGTTTTACCTGTGGTGCTATATATGCGAATGCTAATTGGATCTCGCCTGTTTTGACTTTCTTTAGTTTGTACCACTCTTTTGCTTCGGGGTCCTTTAAAAATAATGTTTGTTGTCAAGGAGAAGGAACGAAAGGAGGAAGAGGAAAGAATGAAGGAAGGAAAGAAGAAAGGAAGAAGGGAATGAATGAAGGAATTAGAAACAAACAAACAAACAAACAAACAAACAAACAAACAAACAAACAAACAAACAAACAAACAAACAAACAAACAAACAAACAAACAAACAAACAAACAAACGAACGAACGAACGAACGAACGAACGAACGAACGAAGCTACGAAGGAAGGAAGGAAGGAAGGAAGGAAGGAAGGAAAGAAGGAAGGAAGGAAGGAAGGAAGGAAGGAAGGAAGGAAGGAAGGAAGGAAGGAAGGAATGAATGAATGAATGAAGGAACGAAGGAAGGAAGGAAAGAAGGAAGGAAGGAAGGAAGGAAGGAAGGAAGGAAGGAAGGAAGGAAGGAAGGAAGGAAGGAAGGAAGGAAGGAAGGAAGGAACGAACGAACGAACGAACGAACGAACGAACGAACGAACGAACGAACGAACGAAGGAAGGAAGGAAGGAAGGAAGGAAGGAAGGAAGGAAGGAAGGAAGGAAGGAAGGAAGGAAGGAAGGAAGGAAGGAAGGAAGGAAGGAAGGAAGGAAGGAAAGAAGGAATGAAGGAAGGAAGGAAGGAAAGAAGGAAAGAAGGAAAGAAGGAAGGAAAGAAGGAGGGAAGGAAGGAAGGAAGGAAGGAAGGAAGGAAGGAAGGAAGGAAGGAAGGAAGGAAGGAAGGAAGGAGGAAGGAAGGAAGGAAGGAAGGAAGGAAGGAAGAAAGGAAGGAAGGAAGAAAAGAAGGAAAGAAGGAAGGAAAGAAGGAAGGAAGGAAGGAAGGAAGGAAGGAAGGAAGGAAGGAAGGAAGGAAGGAAGGAAGGAAGGAAAAGAAAGAAAGAAGGAAGGAAGGAAGGAAGGAAGGAAGGAAGGAAGGAAGGAAGGAAGGGGGAAGGGGGGAGGGGGGAGGGGGAGGAAGGAATTAAGGCCGGACGGACAAGCGGACAGACGGACGGACGGACGGAAGCAAACAAACAAACACAAATAAACAAAAAAATAACTAATTCAGATAATTAAAACTCATTAACAACAATTCCTGTCAAATCATTTACGTACTTTTCCCTTTTCTTTCAGTTGTGCTAACGTAAATATAAGATGACCCATTTTCTCTTGACTTAAAGGATCTTTATCCCAAACATCCTAAACAAAAAACACAATCAATTATTACACAATCGCATTGTTTCGTACTCTGCAGATTTACATCAATTACATAAACACGTGTACATCTTATCGTTTCGAATCTATTATACTTACAATAATCATTTTCTCGTCATCTTTTGGCAAAGGAGCTTTGCATGTTTCGTTCCAAACAGGAGACAAAGTATTATACATAACTTTGCTGCGGAATTTTTCTTTTCCAGAACCAACACGTATTGTAACAAATGGATCACTTTTCCCTAAATAGAGCAACAACGCTTTGCAACTGATATACGCATTTTAAAATTAGAAATATAACATATTTTATACATGTTTTATTTAAAGGGCAATAGCACTAAAAATTAAGTTTGTCTAATTTGAAAGAACTCATAAAATTGTAATAGAACATCCTTTTTCGTATCTCTCTTCGTTTTCAAGATATTTCAATTTGTTTGATATGAATGAGATGGTCTCTGACGTCAGGTGTGGTGTAAAATATTTTCACATGTAGCAAAACCAGTTATATCTCTAAGTTTGTTCAGCGAAATCATTTGAAACTGCGCACATAAAAACTCCTTGCGACGCTGAACATTTTATGTTACATATGTAAGTGATTTTGCTCTGTGTGAAAATATTTTACCCCACTCCTGACGTCAGAGACCATCTCATTTACATATCAAACAAATTGAAATATCTTGAAAACGCAGAAAGATACGAAAAAGTTGTAAAGGATCTTCTATTACAATTTTATGAGTTCTTTCAAATTAGACAAACTTAATTTTTAATGCCAATCTCCTTTAAATAACGAGTATAGAATTAATTAGAAAATGGTTGCACCCACTCAGCCAATCCCGATCGAGAATTTCAACGCTCTGTATTCCATAGTGTTTTGATTCATCAAGATTAGACATATTAGTGAGCTCTATGTAGAGTCCACTGCAAAGATGTTTTGTTTTCTTTTGTCATAGTACAGTGAACTCTCTATATAGAGTCACTAATGAATTCAATAGAGTCACTAATGAATGCAATAGAGTTCGTCTTATAATTTATAATTCACTAATTCAACCTCAATTTGATTACTGTGATGTTGTATGGGGCAATCTGTCTAAAGGTTTATCAACTAAACTCCTAAAACTTCAAAATCGTGCAGCCAGAGTTATCACACAATCTGATTTCTCAATTCGTTCTCATGATATATTAAAGGACCTTGGTTGGTTAGATCTTTCTACTAGACGTTCGATTAGTAATCTATGTTGCGTATATAAATGTCTAAACAACTTAACGCCAACCTATTTGACAAATACATTTATTCAAAGAAATGATTCACATCGATTTCAACTAAGAAATCACGATGTAAATTTATCATTACCAAAACCAAAAACTGATTATATGAAACGAAGTTTTCGATATGTTGGGGCTAAATTGTGGAATAATCTTGACAGAGATTCACGAAGTGCCTCAACTTTGAAATATTTTAAAAGTAAACTTGTAAGATCATATATGGACTCACCTTGAATGCTTGAACATACTAATGGTGTTTTTCTTAATTTTTATAAATTATAAAATTAACAAAAATTTTATGTATGTATATTTATGTATTGTAAAGTGATGTAAATAATGTACGGCTTGCATGTAAAGCAGTTTATACTGATGTAACTACCGTATGTAAATAAAACTGTATCTATCTATCTATCTATCTATCTATCTATCTATCTATCTATCTATCTATCTATCTATCTATCTATCTATCTATCTATCTATCTATCTATCTATCTATCTATCTATCTATCTATCTATCTATCTATCTATCTTTTGGGAATTCTTGGGACTGCATAGAGTACACGTGACCATTCTCTAACCCTTACATAAGTTGTATACAATAAATTTTACCGTCAATTGCGCACTTAAAGAAATTAATTAATGAATTCTAAACTCTGTAAAACTAAGCCAACCTGTGATATCCATAACCACAAGATTTCGACCTTGAATTATCTGTATCTCGACACCACCTTTCTCTAATAAACAAAAATTAGAGGTACAAATATAAAGATTAATTTTAATTAAAGGGTATTGGCAATAAAAATTAAGTTTGTTTAAAGGGTATTGGCAATAAAAATTAAGTTTGTCTCATTTGAAAGAACTCGTCAAATGGTATAAGAAGACCTTTTACAATTTTTCCGTATCTGTTTTGGTTTTGGAAATATTTCGACCAAAGACAGCCTGCTGTCCGCCATCTTGGAATGATTTTCGATATGCATGTGACATCATAAGCAGGGTAAAGTGAAATTTTTATCTTGTCAACCTTATGACATTATGAGCTAGAAACTCGATTTTGTTGCACTATTTCCATTTTAAATTGACCCACAACATTTAAAAAGCCTTCCGTGGAAATTTGGTCATCCACGGAGTAGTTTCATCAGGTTTACCCTGCTTGTGACGTCACCAATTTCCTAGTTAATTAGACCCGATATTACAACAAGATGGCGGACAGCACGCTGTCTTTGGTCGAAATATTTCAAAACACAAGAAAGATAGAGAAAAATTGTAAAAGGTCTTCTTATACCATTTGACGAGTTCTTTCAAATGAGACAAACTTAATTTTTATTGCCAATACCCTTTAATTTGAAAGAACTCGTGAAATTGTAATAGAAGATCTTTTACAACTTTTTCGTGTCTTTCTTCGATTGCAAGATATTTCAATTTGTTTAATATGTAAATGAGATGGACGGCTCTAACGTCAGGAGCAGGGTACAGAATTTTTACACAAAGCAACATCAGTTATGAAATGTTCAGTGTCACAAGGCGTTATTATGTGCACAGTTTCAAGTGATTTCGTTGAACAAATTTAGAGATATAACTGATTTTGCTACGTGTGACCCTGTACCCTGCTCCTGACGTCAGAGATCATCTCATTTACTTATTAAACGAATTTAAATATCCTAACATCAAAGAAAGATACGAAAAAATTTTAAAAGAACTTCTGTTACAATTGTATGAATTCTTTCAAATTAAACAGTATGTTCTAAGTTAACGTTTTAGACTCAGCGAAGTTGATGCTAGAGTTTCAGTTGTAGCAGAAGTCAAAAAGACGTTACGTTCAGTTGAGAATAAAATTAAACTTTGAATAATTGAAACAAAAATCCACGTTTAATTTTTACCTGCAATAAGTAGGGCTTCTAATGCTTGAGCATCTGGTTTTTTCTTATTTTTCTAAATAAATATTTAGTTGTTACAGTTACAGTCTTTATTTAGTTAATTTCTACACACATAAACACTATGTAGAAATCGTAAAGGTTGTCAACAACATGCTTTCGAAACAGGCTTGCAACAAGTACTGATTTCATTGAGCTGTTGTCAACTTTGTATCAACTTGTCTCAAACAATGCTACAGCAAATTGTTTTAACAACCTGTGACAGGCTTGTTGATGACAACAACTTGCTTCAAACAATGCCACAGCAAGTTGTTGGAACAACCTTCAACAGACTTGTTGATGACAATAACTTGATACAAGCAATGCTGCACTAGCAAGTTGTTGGAACAACCTGTGACAGACTTGTTGATGACAACAACTTGCTTCAAACAATGCCGCAGCAAGTTGTTGGAACAATCTTCAACAGACTTGTTGCTGACAATAACTTGATACAAGCAATGCTACACTAGCAAGTTGTTGGAACAACCTGGGACAGACTTATTGATCACAATTCACAACAACTTGTTACAAACAATGCTGCAGAAAGTTGTTGAGACAAAACGGGACAGACTTGTTGATCACAACAACTTGTTACAAACAATGCTGCAGCAAGCTGTTGGAACAATTTGCGACAGGCTTGTTGATCCCAACAACTTGTTACAAACAATGCTGCAGCAAGTTGTTGGAACAAGCTATGACAGGCTTGTTGATCCCAACAACTTGTTACACACAAAGCTGCAGCAAGTTCTTGGAACAACTTGCGAGAGACTTGTTGATCGCAACAACGTGTTACAAACAATGATGCAGCAAGTTGTTGGAACAACCTGTGACAGACTTGTTGATCACAACAACTTGTTACAAACTTGCAAACAACTTAACACACTGGAGCAAGCGGTCGAAATGCATTGTAATAAGAAGTTGCACTGAATAACGTTGCTTGTAGACTTCTTACAGCTTGAGCGTTTTAACGTGTATCGAAAAGTTG